>VWZP01005784.1:171379-192535 GCA_013396995.1 Dicaeum eximium
CCCCCCCAAAAAAAAAAACCAACCCACCAAAAAAAAAAAAAAAAACAAACAAGAACTCACCAACAAAAAACACCCATAAACTGGTTTTAAAACTATCTGGAACAGTATCAAGCTACCTATGAAGTATTGACCTTCTTATTTGTATGTTGGATTATTTTACCAAATTTTAAAAAAAATCAGTTTTTCAAAAATCTTCATCTGTTCTGGAGCTATAAGAATTTGGGAGCATAGTTTGTCAGTCTGTCCATTAAAACCAGTTGCAAGTCAATTATTTTTGGAACAAAATATATACAATGCATCCATTTCAGACTGGAAACAAATTAACCTCTTCATTTCACTTTGGCAGCAGAAGATTAGGACTAGAGAACTAAAAGACTAGGACACTTGGCTGAACTCCTTTGGATATACATTAAATGTATTTATTTACTTCAAGCCACTGCCAAGTGTACCATGCAGACACATTTATCAAATAGATCCAGATCAAATTGATCCAGACTGCTCACAGATTTAAGTAAGGCCTGAATCTAGATCCTGGTGATTACTTTGTTCTACCTGAAGAGCATGTTTGGTTTTAGTCACTGAAAAACTACAGGTCAAAGCAGCAGCCTCACCCCCTGCCCTGAAGGGTTCCTTTATCACATAGGTGCACACTCCATTTTCATGTAGGAAAACAGTTCAGGGATTGTTTCTCAGACTGGGAGGGCAGATCCTCCACCACTCAGCTGGGACTGCCAGCCAGGTGCCAGATTACACCAGGTGTGTGATTTTGTTGTTGTGCTCACTGGTCTGAGACTACCAGTTCAGCTCAAGATCACTGACAAGCTAAGACCACATCAGAAAGTGAAACAGCTAGGTTAACCTAAGCACAAGATTTTAAGAGGTAGTTGCTGGTGAAGCAAAAGAAAGTGGAGGTAAGAAACAGTACATCCAGGCTCCTGTTCTCTGTAGTTCATGGTTGTTCAGGAATTAGATGATTTTTAAGATCCCTTCCAACTCAAACTGTCCTATGATTCCATGATTCTAAATTTCAGTGGACGATTTGGCTCGTTAAACGTTAAGGCAGCAATACCTTCAATGTTTTATGTAATATCTTTGTTCAATATTTGATCTGAAACAAATCATTGCTGTGTCATTTTTCACCCATTTCATTTTTCTTTGCTAAAAAAAGCAAAGGGACACGTGAAAAAGCAGTAAGGGACACGTAACAGTAAAGGATCATTTTCTCTAGGGAACTAAACAATACTCTGAGTTGTCCAATCCCATTAAAATCTGAAAAAGAAAAGTGCCAGAATGAACATAGAGGGAGCATGTTTCCTGAAAGTCAAAATGTCCCTATTTTCCAGGGTCCTTCCATCATTTCTGAAGGTTTCCAATGTCTTTAATTAACTGGGGTGCTGATTAATGTTCTTGTTTCCGTAAGAACCTCTTCAATGACATTATATGGATGAAGGTTGAAAGGGATCAATAAAGTTACATCAGAACAACAGAGATTTCTATAACCGCTGATATTTGTGCTAGAAATGGCATGAAACTGGACAAAAAGTGTTAGGGGGTGGGTTTGACAGGGTTAATCAGAAATGCCCATGAGTTTTCACGCCTTCATCCACGCCCAGGTCCCACACCTTCAGGTGCACACACATGCACACGTACACACGCACCCAGAGGCTGATCATACAGATACTCATATCTGCTGCTTGCACCTGTGACAGTGATAAACAGGTTTCTGCTAGCTACAATTTAGCTGGTAATAAATCACTCCGGTAGGGGCTACTGTGCACAGGTGAATTGCCATGATGCAAGGATATAATTGTGCATAATCAATGCAAACATGCTCTATTGGAATGTGACAAAGACTTAAGCACATTTGGCCAGAGCCTAAAGGTTAAGGCAGAATCCAGGTGATGGGAGTCTCCCAGATAACATCGGGGTATCTTGCTAATGCCATGCCAAAGGGAAGCATAGCACACACTTTGCCTGAACTGGTGTTAGGAAAAATATGAAGGAATAGTCTCTGTGACCCTCAGGAAGCAGCCTGTCAACATTCCTCAGGATTCCCCACCATCTCGGGAGCCTGGGAAATACAAAGTACTATACAGAGTACTTAAAGCAACTATAAATTATGGTCAGTTCTTGCAGAACAGAGAATAGCCTCCTAAGAAACTGCTTTGGATTTTAGTTTGGTGTTGTCTCTCTTCACTGCTCTCAGTTGAAAATGGATTCTTTAATGAGAAAATGTTGTTTTAGAGTCAAAAATTTCCCACAGAAACATATTTATTTCAACTAAACTTTCATTATGACAAACTTCTCAAGTCCTCAGTGGGATATATGAGCAAAGCTCAAATTCTAGAAAAGACGTCACTTCATAATAAAATAATTTGGGTATTATGTTATGAAAGATAAGGTAAAAACCCATTCCTGATTAAATCAGATCAAGGGGAAGAAACATCCATACTGCAGATGATTATTCTAATAACCAAGGAAATCATACCAGCTATTTAATTCTTTGCTGTAAGGGTCATTTTCACAGTTTCAATCCAGTTAGCCTACTGCAGTCATAGGAGAGAGGTGCTATTTCTTGAGAGAAACCTTCAATCCACCCAAAATTTGACTGACCTCTGCCATCTCCTCTCTCTTACATCTAACTCTTCAGGGATGATGGAGCAACACAGCATCCTGTACTGAGGCCTAAGAATAGGTGAGATAAAATTAAACTATTCCATCTTAGGAATCTGTATCATCACATAGAGGACTGAGCGACTGACAGATGTTCACCTGCATGAGTGACTAGAAAGGTCACTTGAGAAGTGGGTGACCCAATGTCTAACATCTGTAAATAAATCAGAAATTCTGATTTCTGTCTTAAAGTCACTGGATAAATCTCCTTAGAACTGTTCTAGTGCGACATTCCTTCTTTTCCTGCTTTGAAGAGCCTTTTGGAGGCAGGGGCTGCATATTCCATCTGAGGACAAGACATGGACATTTTTGGAAATCTCATAAAAAATAATTATTACAGTACAGGAAAAACATCTCTTCCCTGGATCTATATACAAAGAAATAGACCTATCTTTTATCTCTCGGGGCATTAAGATAAAAAAGATAATAAAATCACTGTTCTAGAGCAAAATGCTGTATAGATTTTTTTTTTTTTTTTAATGCAGACTATGATCTACAACTAGCAAATTGCCCTATTAGTGTAGGTTTAAAGAAAAGGGTTGAAAGGTGCAAATTGGAAGGAAACTTGCTCCCAGGAATCAATAGGTCCAGAAGAGTCTATTATAATAACATCATGTCCCTGAGAGGGCATCAGGGATATGTATGTTATTGCTAAATTAGGTGGTGCCATCTTTGCAGGGAAAACAGAAATGTAATTTTGCTAATTGAACTATAAAAATAATAATTACCTTTGATGTAGGGGAAGGCAAAGTCACTCAGCAATGTCTCTGATTGTATAAATTAAAGCTGTTATCATCAGAGCCCAAACTAGATTAAAGGTTAGCTTCTCAAATTACATTTGGATGAGACCAAATATACACAAGACTTTGAATGTTTTCGATACAGGAGAAACAGCTTTTCCCTTCCCTGCTCCCTTACCAAATAGTCACATTTTCTTAACTGCAGCAGCAACTTCTTCCCAGCAGTGTATATTTCTTTAATCAGCTTCATTTCATTTGCAGGTTTTCTTCTTCTGCAGAAAATGCAGCTTACAAACCAATATTAACTTAGATTTGTAATAACTTGCTTTATTGGTTATACCTATAACCAAGAACTTTATTGGTTGGGATTTCTTTGCAGGTCAGGATATTTTATAGGCATCTTGCCATGATTTGAATTGGAGGGAGGTATGTGGAAGAGACTTTTTTTTCAGAATTCTGGTCTCAGTTTTACTTCTGATGCTATCAATCCATTACTCATTTTCTACTGTTTATAAATGGTAGACTGACAGCATCTGGATAAGCCAGTTGTGAAGGGAATTTGCAAGGCATCAAACAGCAGATTTTGCAGAAGCTTATGATTTTGTTTTCTTATTTCAGTGTTATACACAGCAATATGTTGCCTTGTGGTGAGATATTAGTTGAACAGTGAAATTATTTATTAATTTTATTCTCAAAATCATAAAGACCTTTTTTACCAGAAGTATGTTCAAAACAAAGAGATTTTATGCAGAAGAGTAAAAAGCAGATCTCTTTGATCAAGAACCATAAAATGAAAAAAAAAATTCTTGGGCAAACCAGGACTATTTTTTGATTTTATGAAGGAAAACCCATTTAAGAAACAAAAGAAAAAAGCAAAAGGAACAGAGTACAAAGAAAGAATTGGAATGGGAGGTGGATGCTAGTTGCCAGCATAAGCAGGACACTGAATAACAATTCCCTGTGACTAGAGATAGATTTGTGGGTGGATATACTGTTAGAAAGAAAAGGACCTTTCTGCTCTCAGTAGATCTTCAATAGGGAAAATCAGGAAAACAGTCTGAAGACTCTGTTCAACAATAAACTAGAAATATTCAAATATAATGCACAGTTGTTGGTAATGATGCAAGTCCCAGTGAAACAAGGTGTCCAGCTGAATGAGTCAGACAAAATTTGTGAGGTATCTTCTTTACTATGTGGATTAAAAAGCATTTTTGGAAATGCAAAGGGGAAGATACCCTGCAGAGTCCAAGAGCAAGGCACTAGAGCCATGGATAAAGCCTGTGGAAAATTTTAAAGTTATGATACAAAATGTCTTTTAGGTGATGGTGTATATTCTTAATTGCAGTGTATGCAAAAGAGTTTAGGGATCTCAAAAGAGGGCTGCAGCAGAAGAATACCCAATTTCTAATTTTCTTAGAAATCCCCTCTGTTTTGTAAATGCAGAATACATACAAGATGAAATTCTGGATGTGAAAAACAGTGAAAGTATGTTCCTCTTAAATTTAAAATACGTTGTGAAACAATTTTGAGTGTATTCTGTGTTAAATCAAAGCTCTTAAACTTTGGATGACTTCTCCTTCAGAAATTACAGAATAAAAAATCTACTGGACAAGCATACTGGCTAGGAAGAGCCAAAGAGCAAAATTATTTCCCCATAAGACTAAATGCACATTAAAAAAAAAAAAAAAAACAAACAAAACTTCTCTATGTCATATTTTTTCTAAAATTTCATCTTTTTGTGTGTGTATTTAAATGAGTTAAGGCCATGAGTGATGTCTGCCAAAAAACCTGCAAAATTGTACTGGCTCAAATGTTTTCTTTATATCCCATAGTATATCAAACCATATTTAAATCATTACTTGCACATCCAGAACTAAACACACATGCAAGCAAACATGCCAGCTGGAAAACCCATAATAAGAAAGACTGAAAATTGATTACTTAGGGAATGAGAAAAAAAAAAAAAAAAGTGGAGATTAAAGTATTCTCATGGGAAATTGTATTCAAGACTATATATATGTCCTAGCTCATGGCTACCCTAGACTTGTTCTTCTGACTAAAAATTATCTTGGTAATGAAAATCTTTTTAGATGAGAGTTTAATTGAAACCTGCACATAATGCTATAAAGTTTTCGTTTTGGCCAATTAGTTTATTCTGATTAAAACTTAATTAGTACAAAGAAACAAGTTTCAATGATTGTAGTCAGGTGTTAAACTGAGTAGGAAAAGGGGTGAAAAATAGGAACAAACATATACTTAGAACAAAATCAGAATGTTGAGAACCAAATTAACCAAGACACTGAAGGACATGAGGAGAAGAAATTATTTAATTGCATGTACACCACTGCTTGGAGCCTGGATAATAAAAACAAGGAATGGGAATTGCTCATTTATGAGCATAAATTTGACCTAGTTGGTGTTAGTGAAACCTGGTGTGAAGAGTTACATGACTGGAATATTAAAATAAGTTGATATAACCTTTTAAATATGAATACAGTGGACAAGTGAACAAAGAATGACAACCTATCTTATAGGAAAAAAAGAAAAGAAAAAGAAGTTTTAATTGATTGATACCTAGCAATCAGTGTCCTTTTGCCCTGTAGTTGAAGAGAAGTTAAAAGTTGTTTACAGGTTACTGGCTTATGGAACTGAAATATTTTGCTTTCATAAACTAATGATGGAGAAAGTAAAGAAGGAAGACAAACCCCAAAATATTAGGTTTCAAAAAAGCTGGCTGAAGTTTTGTTCTGGAAAGTAATGGATAAGTCTCGTGGCACAGAAAAATCACCAAAGATCAGGAAAAATTCAAAGTACAGAAACATTTAGAAAGGAAAATGGGATGACTCTGATAAATGTCCTTTTGTCAGTTTAAAGTTAACCTAAGGCAAACAATAAAATGGTTAATATGAGATTTAACTAAAATAGAATTAAGGGAAGGTAATATAACTAATATCAAATAAAATTGGTTTAGGAAAATAGACCTACAGTAATTTGATGCCTTTTTGTAAAGTATAAGAGAACACTGATGATGATAATTCTGATCATCTAATATTTAACTTCTAAGGATTCAATCTGATCTCAGAAATATTTTTTTTCCCCCAAGAAATAAGAGCACTATAAAGTCAACAAGTTATCTTCAAAATAAGTTAGGTCTCAAAATTAAATGAAATTGAGACATCCCCTTAAAACAGGTGTGCTTTTGAGCAAGAACATCATCCTTGAGCAGGTTCTCTTAATGTAGAACATTAAAAAAAGATCTTTGCAACTGTTCAATTGACAAGTGAACAGCACACATGCATAAATATGTTAATTTGCATGTATTTGAATGTACATATGTTTACCAATATGACTTATACATTATGGAATATAAAACTGTACTTAGAGAAATTGGGAACTTAAGCTATCATTGGAGAGCAGGGAGACTCAGCTTTAGAATGGGTGATTCTGAGAAGGATTTCATTACAATGGTTGAAAGGGTCTTTTTTGGACTGCACTGGCAGCAAAGGGAGCTGAGTCAATTGGCTTGGGCTAAACCAACACTTAGGAGTTAACTGAGGTGAATCCTACTTTAAATGTCCTTAGAAAGAGCAGAAGTTTGTTAAGAGAAGGTTTATTGTTTGACACATCAGCTTATTCAGCAGATGTATCAAATCCAGATGCTGAATGTTGAGCAAATGTTTTCCATCCACCTTAACCATTCTTGATAAGTCTCTGTATTTCTCCTCCAGCTGCTGGGGAAAACTGAGGTGATTAAACCTGGAAGTGTTTCATTTTGGTGCTTGAAGTTAGGTCAGATTACTTTAAGCTCTTTAGACTAGGAATTGTGTATTTTTTTTCATTTATTTTCATCTCTAGAAGCATTCAACTGTTCAAAAAATTTACAGTGCACTGTTATTTGTGCTTCCTTGCAATGAGCCTCCAGGTGAAAACAGTCAAGATTTCAATTTGTTTCTCTTACCCAAAATAAGTCACATAATTTAAATGAATGTTGATTTCTTGAATTCCTACTGTTTGTGTTTTTCACAAAGTCTTACTATGATGTTCCCACCCGGTTTCAGAGCTCTTCTTGAGGCTGTATCTGAATACATAAACCAGGAAATGGAATGTGACATTAAATATCTGATATTGTGGTGATCAGATCTGCTATGTACACACAGCTTTAGTGAGCTTTAGCTCAGGTGCAGGGTGACCACATCAGTACAATTACATTTTAATCTTCATGGGCCTCATTAGATGAGATCCCACTGATAATCTGTCATTGTTTCACTGTTATACCCTCTAAATTGTAACATTAACTGTCTTAAAATCTGTATGTGGATAGAGCAGGGAGTTAAAGTCAATCTGGAAACCTTCACATTTCCTTTACTTCAGCCCATGGACTGCAGCACACTTTTGTCCCAAGGAATACTACAAGCTGCTCAAAGTGGAAGACCTCTCCCACAAAAAAGAGAAAATACACCTTTGCCTTTTAGGCAAACCTTTTATTCTCTACATGGATAACCTGTATGCTTGTCAGGATATCTAAATTAAAACCAAAAGTCCATGAGGTGATTTTGATCTCAGTGCCAGGCCCAAACCCATTAGGGGCACTTCTCAACCTCCTGATCTTGCCTCTCTCCAATAGGAAAAGCAGCAGACCTTCTACATCTACTCACTTTTCCCTCTCTTTGGACTATGTAACTGCCTTGGTAATCCTTTCATTTTCAGTCCAAATAAAAATTACTTCCACCCTCTGACCCATAAGAACTGTCTCATCTACTACATTTATATTTATTTTCTATGACGGGTGGTCAAAAGTATCCTTTGTGAAAACTGGTGCACACAGAACATGTTCTGTGAGCAGAAATTTGAGGGATGGCCAAGTGTGTATGATTTTCTATCCCATAAATGGGTTTATGGATATTAGATGAGGGGTAATGTTGAAATGAAATTTTGTTATTTGTTTCAGGTCTCGTGGTATCTGCTTCTCCTTCATTGTCTTCAGATTTATATGGAGTATATTGTCTCCTTCTTTCAATAGCTAATAAGAAAAAAAAAAATAACCTTGTGTCTTTCTTCGTTGCATTGGTAGGATTTGGATTATCCCTCAGATTTCTGCATTTTCTATCAGATTTGATTGAAATTGTCCAGAGGCTTCAATGTCATGAGATATGAACCCACCCAGTATCACACAAGACAGCATGTCCATGAAGGCAGCAGTGCCTTAGGGGAAAAAAAAAAAAAAAAAGAAAGACATTTATGTGACACAGCATGAGGAAAATCATTGGGCTAAAAGCAAAACAGTAATTAGATATTCAGACTAAAGCTCACAATCCTTTATGCTCTTTTAGCTCTTTTAGTGTCTGCTCCAAAATTTGTGCATATCAGCAGGAAATTTCCACCAACTTAAAAGGAGTTTGAATAAGGCTTCTAACAAAAGGAAGTGAAAGGCTTGGAAATTCAAATTTCAAAATGTCATGATGCTGACTGACTGCACATGCTGAATAGATATCCAGGATATACCCATCATTTTCTTATTTTTCATATTACAGATTTTTTTTCCCCCTGGACCTAACAAGATGTTAAATCACCATACAGTGTTTTCTGATAGTAACCCAAAAATTAGTGACAGCATAATTCAATGGAAGGATAATTAACATGTGGCTCTATTCAGTGATGAAGTGGCACTCCAGTTCTCCAAGGTTGAGAGTCACTGCTGTAGATATTCTCTTTCTAGCACAAGTGACACTTTTCAGTTTCACCTGCAGGAATGTTTTCTTGGAATTACTCAAGGCCTCACTTGCAAAAAACATCTGTTTGCCCCATGTACCAAAAGTATTGCTTCAGGGTTCTAACACCTGAGAATCATTGATTAGGAGAAAAAAAGACAAAACGGCCTTGAATAGCTGATATTCTATTACAGGAGAAAAGAAGGGAGGAAAGTCAGATATTAGGGGGGAGGTTATAGTGGGAAAAAAACACATAGCTGGTGAAAAGATTGAAATTTTAATATGAATCAAGTTGGAGATGAATGGAAAGGATGAGTTTCCGATGAAATGGAGACACCTGATCTGATCATAGTGTTTTAAAAAGACTTAATGGCATATTAAAAAAAAAAATGCATATATTTCTAAAGCACTGATTTCAAAGTGTATGAATTCTAGCTATAAATATCCTTCTGAATGAAAAATTGCTAGCCTTTGTGAGACAGCTCTGTTCCCTCCACAGAGAAGCACAGCTCCAGCTTCAGTCCATTAGGGCACTCCTGTTTAACAGCTTTGTTTTCATCGAGTTCAGATATTGTCCTTGGTGGCTGCTGTTCACAGAATTTTTGAGAGTGTGGTCAGAACTTCTACTCAAAGAGTTAAACCTCTGTTGGAGCACCTCTGGGGCAATTTTGGACTCTCCCTGTTGCTCCCCTGTAGGTGCTCAGATGCCCATTGTGTGGGCAGGGATGCAATGGCTGTTTCAAAGGCTGGTGTCTGCCACTCTAAATGCAGGTTAAACATTCTTCAGTTCAGGAGAACACTGCCAATATCACATATAGAGGTAATACAGTGAGGTATCTTGTGGGTAAAGCACTGTGGATGTCTGGATAGCAGATACACGTCTGACTACCTCCCTTGGTAAGCATTAGGAAAATTAGCTTGTTTAATTTTAGTTTCTTCTTAAATAGCTAAATATGAATGGTCACAGGGTTTAGCACTTCTGTGTTTTTCTCTGCTGTCTGCCCAAAGCTGTTCAATTCCCTCTAAAAGTGGGAAGAAAACAGGGAAAAGAAGAGGAGTATTCTACTGACAGAACACTGTGAAGCAGTTTCCATGAAGTTCATTATAAAATAAAATTAAACAAAAAGCCTAATCCAGCAAATGGAAAGCTTTTTTTGTTTGTTTGCTACAAGATGTATAACGTTATTACTGCAACAGTTATTTTTAAAGGATATTTTGCATTTTTATTCCAAATTTCTCTCTGTGTCACAAGCTGTAATTAGTGCTAATCATCCTCTGCTCCTGGTAAAATAACTGAGCAGAATTCCATTACCTTTCCAGCCAAAAAGGTTTTCTGCTTGCCAGCTTCTTTACACTAATGCTTTAAGCCCTGTGAATGGAATGGAAGCCATATAAATAAAATGGAAAACTGAAGAGAGCACTTCTGGAAATTAAGGGTGGTTTGAAGCTGTTCTGTAGATGTGGGGGTAGGTCTCCGTGGGCAGAACTGCTGCTCGAAACTTAAGAGACATAAACCACCACAGGTAGAGAATCTGTGTAAACACATTAACACACTGCAGTAACCAAGATAACATATAATTTTCTAGGATCAAGCCACTGCAGTGGGAATCTTAAGGGTCAGATTTGGCTTGGAGCCAATCAGCTACTCTGCAAGACTTTACCCAGCAAGCCATGGAGCCATGATATTTTGTGATTTTTATTTTTGTTTTTCATGAGACTGTGCGGGAGAAATAAGAAAAACTAAAAATATATTTGAGGGTAAAACATGTAGATCATGGTAGAGAGCTGCGCGACTTTTCAAAGATGTTTTAACTCCCATTAAGCATCCATTTAGAGTGGTATCTTGCCCTTTAATAGATAGTTCTTCAGGAAAGCAGAACTTTTTAAACTGGTTTCCGTGTCTGTCTGGCAGTTCAGTTTAATACAAATTGCAGCAATTCTTAAGGCCGTTAAAATGTCTGGTGATCATCACAACTGAGTGCTGTGTCTTAAATTGAATCCTCCCATTTTCTTTAACTTCCTTTATAGCCTTTTGATTCCTAAGAAATGCCATTGATTTAAAAGTAAATCAAACAAGTGGAAAAATAAAAGTACACTTCTGCAATGGTTCTTATTTTAAATCTACCCGCAACATTTCTCACATTTGCATCTCTTTGGGCAACTCCCCAAACAGGGCTGAAAACTTATCTGAATAGAAGCTACTAGATTTTGACCACAGCAGGAATAGACAGTTCTTTTGTCTAATCCACTTTGCAAATTCCCACATTCTAAAGAGTTTGAAAAATTTCTAAGATAAATAATTTCTCTTTTCTACTCTTCCTGAGATCAAATATTAACAGCTGCAGAATCCTGAAAATCAAAATCTACATTGTCACCTTGGTGCCCTTCCATAAATTTATAATCTATAAATTTATAATTTATAAATCTCCACTTAATACTCTATCTGCCTAAAAATCACTGCCATCTATTATTGTTTAGGATCAATAGAGCTGTGGTGGTTTGAGGAGTTATTGCTTGTCAGCTGAGTCAAGTAACTGCTCATATATTCTTACCTTTCTCTATATGGGAGATGAGTTAACATAACATTCCTAGGAGAAGAAAAGAAATTAAACTACATTACCTAGAAATTTGAGGGCGATTTTTAGATACTTATGAGAAATAACCATGTTACATTTCATATGGCAACCCAAACTGCTGGTATGAGCACACCTGTATTGGATTCACAAATCTGGTAGTATTTACAACCACTTAGACAAGCAAAGAATTTAAATTTGTCAAATCCTTTTTCCTATTCTAATGTATTATCCTCTCTGTGGACCTCATTTGATGCTTTATTTACTTGTCTGATAATATTGAAATCTTAATTTAAGACTTTTAACAGAGCGAGGATTGTTTTTGTGTTTGCTGCTTCATTTGATAATTATGTTTCAAATGATTTTAAGGAAAAGAAATTTCCAAGTAATTCACAATTAATAGGGAATGCAAAAGCAGAAAACCTACTATGTACTGTCAAAAAAGAGAGCTGACTGCAGAAACCAAAGTAATAGTCATAACACTGGACCAGACATTGCATCATGCAGGATTAAAAAAGGAAAACTTTACACAAAGGAATTTACTTATTTGGTGAAGTCCAAAGGAAGAGAAAGGCTTCCTTGTTTTCCTTGATTACAGCTTGACACTGAAGCATCCATGGGGTTATGGAAAAAGTAAATGCAGTTCTAACAAATGTGAAATTAATTTTCTGTAGTAAGGGTAAGGAAGAGCTAATGTTGTTGTACAAGTCATTTATGTGATCTTCCCAGGAATATTGAATTCCACCCTTGCAAATTTTCCAAGGAAAAAACCCACTTGGACTCAGAAAGGGGGTCACCAGTGCAATAGAAAGACTGTTTGATTAAAGAGAGAGATATTTTTGAGAATATTTTTGATATTTTTGAGAGAGGAGACTTCTGGAGGAAATACAGATCTTAATGGGCATCACTAAATGTTCTGTAGCTTTACATATTGTTTCTAGAATTGAAGTTTAACATGTCAAATCTATCCTGGGTATTCAATGCTAGGTACTTTCAGCTCACAGAAACATGGCAATCTACATGAGGATTATCTGATGTAGTCTAGCAAGCTGACGGCTCTCCAGAGCATGCTGCCCAAAAATACCACCCCTTTAATCTGGATTCTAGCTTCTGTTCCAAAATATAATGCAGCACAGCTGAATGTTATTGAGCATCTTGAGAAACCATTAAGAAAACTTAAACTATTCACTAGCTAATCCACAGCTAGTGCATCATAAAGAGATGCACAAATAAACTAGATTTTTTTTTCCCCATAGAAACTACTTAAATTACATCAGTGCAGAATCAGGAAAGAGGCATTTTGAGGCTTTGTGCACCCTCTTTGTATACAGTATTGCAAATACAGACTAAAGGGAATGTGCTGCATCTGTCTTGTGTAAATCTGGAAGCCAGGGCCTTTGTCAAAGAGTGATATTGTTTGTACCTGTATGCAACAGAAAACTCAGTGCAAGGAAAAGCTTCAGAAGGACCTCCTGAGGTGCAGGGCTCCTTTTCCCCACAGCTGTGACAGTGTTAATAGCCGTGTAGACAATTCTTTCATGGCCTGCCACAGCACAGACCCTGACTTCACACTTGCCTGTTTCTTCCTCTGTCTTTTTTAATTAATAACCATCAAACTGTGTCCGGTTGGTTCTTCCCTCTCTTTGCCATTCTCACAACACCCACACTCGCTCACTCAGCCAGGAGGAGGGAAGAAAGAAAGGCAGGATGGGGGTGAGGGGTGGGGGAGATGCCAGCTTGAAATTAAGGGAGACAATTGCAGTTGACATAATGATACCACAAAATCCTGGCAATTAAGTCACAGAGCGGCACAGCGAGTTCACCCCAGGGCTCGGGGCGCCGCTTCCCCCTTCCCCTTCCTGCCCAGGAAACAAGGGATGACAGAAGGCACCCTTCTCTTTAAGGAGCCTGCCCTTAAAGACTGCAGCCATCCTGGCTGTCGTGCATGGATGTGGGAGCTGGATGCAGCCATCCATCCGTTCAGGCCATTGGCTGGCTGCAGATGACTCTGCACGGGAGTGGCCCTTGGATTTACCCGGGGGCCGGGCGGGGCTGAGGCTGCACACAGCTGTGCCATCTGTTCCAATAATACCACATTACTCTCCAAACTCAGTAATGAAGGCTCTTGAGTAATCTTTCATCAGAATGACTTCGCGGCATTAAAAATGCATTTCAATACATAGCTTGTTTAAATATTTAACCCTCTTTGGCGTTGAGAGATTGATTCAGATCTGTGGTGTTTATATGTGTAAGAAACGTTGATTTTCATATGTAGCCCTGCATTAATTCATGAAGACATGAGTATGCACAGAGTGATCTGTGATAAATGGACTCTCAAACCCTAGAATGTGAGTGGGGACTATTGGTCTTCTGTTTTTGATTTTCCTTAAGTGAGAACTTTTCCTGCTGAAGAGTTTTGCTTTGGACTACATAAGAGAATCACATGGACTAATATCCAATTATCTTTAATGGGAGTTGTATTTTATGGGAGTCTCTTTTACCTGCACCCTCTTCTTGTGCCATTCTGTCTGTCCCTTGTCCTGATTTTTAACCTGTCTGGCATAGTCAGTTGAAGCAGTGTAGTTTTATTAATACTTAGTTTTCTATATATTTTTTTTTAAGTTCTTCTCTTGTTTTTTTTTGTTTGTTTGGGTTTTTTTTGTTTGTTTGTTTTTTTTTTTAGAAATTTCCTTTTAGGTTTCTGACAGATTTAGTCATTATGAGGGTTGGTAAAGAGAGAGCTGATCAAAATCACAGAAATGCTTGCTATATAGATACTTACACTAAACATGAAATACCTGACATAATTGTACTCAGTACATCATTGGTGTCAGTACTTGTTCATCACTCAAAAATTTCGCAAATTCCAGGAATGATAAAATGTGCTGGTTTTTGCTGGGGTAGAGAAAATTTCTTCCATAAGAGATGTTATGGGGCTGCATTTTGGATTTGTGCTGGAAATTGTAATGATAGAATACAGATGTTTTCATTATTGCTGAGTAGGGTTTACACAGAGCCGAGGTCTTTTCTGCTTCTCTCATGGCCCAGTGAGGAGGCTTGGGGTGCACAAGGAGTTGGGAGAGGACACATTTTGCAAAATGCGAGCCAATTCCAGAAAGGAAGATAGGAAATATTTAAAGTATGACTTTAAGTCCAAACTAAACCTTGGAGGTTAGTTAAGAAGAGTCAGAAAAAGCTTCAGGGTGGTGACAGGTTTGGAGACTTAGACATATTCCATCATTAGATATGTGGTAATCTTGCATAATGGTTGCACAGATTTCTCTTCTCGTTTCTACCCCAGAAATGTTCTCCACTGTTACTCCCCTGATGTGTAATTTGGGTTCTGTCTTCTCGTATACATGATTGCAAGGTTCACCAAAGCCATTGTGCATGACAGACCCTGCCATCTGCCTCTTCTTCTTCTAAAACATACGTGATAAAAAGAATCAAAAATACATTAACCATGGGCCAAAAAGCTCAACTTGCAGAGCAAAAAAAGCAGTGGGAAATGTCAAGTAATAATGCATTATCTTAAAGTTATTGCATGATTGCTTTTCTGATAAAGGCAGTGGGCTTGCTATTTAATACACTTTATTTATCCTTTAACAACTCCAAGCAGAGCTGTTCTTTTCTATATCTATTTCCTCCTATGTGCTCACAAGCAAACACATATATTTCATACATATATACACACATATATTCACTCAGAGACACATGTAGGAGATGCAGAAATGTTCATCTCTCCATAAAAATCCAGATGTAGCCCTATCCATCTCCATGAACTGGCTACCACAATCAGCAAGTGCCTGTTGACTCCAATTAAACATTGCTTAGTGGGACACATAATACAGCTCCCAGCTACAAGGGGTTAAGGAGGTTTTTGTGGGAAGGCAGATCACTGCATAACCTGGTGGACTTTAATTGATTTTTATCAGATTTTAAGGCAGAGTCTGAAACAAATATCTAGTTGATCTCACATACTTGTGTTTTCTTCAGATTTTTTAAATTTAGCATATGTTAGATATATATTTACAAATATGAAGTGTTAGTTTATTTGCAATGTTTTGTGCATTGCATTTTAATTTCACTTTTGCTCATGTGCAGTTTTTTCCCTCTTCTTTTGCTCATCCATTCCCTATGTTGTACAAGTGCTAATAATAATAATTCAACTTAATAACATCAATCCTTGCAGAGCACTTGAGCCCATTCGCTCCTCAAGGGCACCTAACCCTTCATGTCCTCAACTTGCAGCTTCTTTATCACACTTGAACCACCCTCATAAACTACATCTTCTTCAGACCTTGTCAGGAAGGGCAAGTCCAACATAATGGAAATGAGCTGAGAAAAATACAACCTTCAGGTATGTAATCTCTTGATATTACAATTTCTCTTCCTTTTTTTTTTCGTGTGGGGACTGAAACAGGTATTCTTGTTTTTCTGTTCAGGCTTTTAGGATCTCAATTTTGCTGTCACACTTCTATCACAGTCTGAGCTAGAAAAATGTCCTTTCTTTCTGGAGTTAGGGGAGTTCTTTGAAAGCATTTCACTTGCCCAAACTTCTGACATGAATCTGATCAAGTTGCTGATATAACTCATGCGACTTTAGTGATCACAGAGGGTGTTGAGGACTTTTTTATTGATGCTTTTTGGGATTTTATCTCTATTTTGTCTTCATGTGAGAGAATATTGTGTGCAGGCAAAGACTGGACTCTCCATAGGAAAGGTCACCTAAAGGAATTAAATTTTGTCCCAAGCCTTATACTTTTTCACCTTTTCACTTCTTTCAACTAAAAATGTAGGTAGTACATTAGTTTATTAAGTCTGAGGAAGAACAAAACTGAATGATCTCAGCTTGTTCTGTGTTTTTGGTCTATTCTTTTTGCTCCTCCTAATTTGTGAGATAACCTTACAGTGCAAAGTTAAAGACAAGGAGGTTTGATGTTAGGAACAATTTGGACAGTCTTCATTTTGCCTGCAGGGTGGGCTGCCTGAGAAGAAGCACTTGCTCTTGTGACTGTTAACGCTCTCTAGAAAACCCTACTTTATTTATTCATTAAAAAAAAAAAATCAATCAAAATAATCCTGATTATGTATAGCCAATTGGATGCTAAGGTAGGGAAACCACGACTCAGGAAATATTCCACAATTTGTACTTCCACCCACAACATGTTTGGGTCATTTCTTAGGATGACAAGGATGTAATGCCATGGTAAATTGTGTTCAGCCTGGATAAGGATGTTAGGGAAAAAAAGCCTGAGAGAAAAGGGGAATGTTAGCATCTGTCGGAGTAGACGCAGCAAGTTAAAAGCAAAATATTTTGAATAATATTTGCCACCCAGAAGGTGGCTGGGAACTGGAACAGGCTCCCCAGGGAAGTGGCCACAGCACCAACCACATTCAAGAAGCATTTGAACAATTCTCTCAGGCACAGGTTGTGACTCTTGGGGATGGTATCGTGCAGGGCCAGGAGCTGGACTCAATCATCCTTGTGGGTCCCTTTCAACTCAGGATGTACTGTGATCTGTGATTTTAAATTATACATAAATCTCCCCACCTACTGTACAAGAGAGATGAGGGGTGGAACACCTCTTCTACGAGGAAAGGCTGAGAGATCTAAGGTTGCTCAGCCTGGAGAAGTCTCCAGGGATACCGTGTTGTGGCTTTCTAGAACTTAAGGGGCCTTATGAAAAGGAAGGAGAAGAATTTTTTATACAGGCAGATAGTGACAGTACAAGGGAGAATGGTTTTAAATTGAAGAAGGTCAGGTTTGGTTACACATTAGGAAGAAATTATTTACTCAGAATGAGGCAAAGAGAGACCAGGGAACTTGTGGATGCTCTGTACCAAGAACAGTTCAAGGCCAGGTTGGAAAGAGCTGTAAACAACCTGTTCTAGTGGGAAGTGTCCCAGTCCATGGTAGGATTTTGAAATGAGGTGGTGTTTAATGTCCCTTTCAACAAACCACTATATGATACTATGAAAGATCAAAATTTCTCCACATTTGTTGTTGCTAATGTTATGGATTATCCATTTTATCTACTATTATCCATTTTATCTGCTATTATCCATTTTATCTACTAGTTGTTCCAGCTAGACTCCTTAACCTTAGCATTACTCTAGGTTTTTTGTTACTTTCATAGGGTAATTTTTCTCGGTTAATTTCTGGGTTTTGTGTTTTCTTTTGTTTCGTTTTTGAAATTAGACACTAGTCACACTAAAACTTGAAAGAAAAAAAAAAGAAAAAAGAAAAGAAAGTGGTTATGAATTAATGCCTTAATGCAATTTCTTTTTTGAAACATACAGCCAGAATTATTGATGTAATTTAAGCATCTAAATGTTAGGTGTGTAGGTCTCAACAGCAGATTATGCTCCTCTTATATCCAGTGAGAGAAACCAGCACTTTTCAAGAATAAACTATCTGGATGCTCCTGCTTCACAGAAAAACTCAAAGTTATGAAAGTTCTCATTGTAAGAGAGTGACTTGTTAAAAAATCATGCATTGTATTAATGACAAAATAAAACCCAGGTTCCTTGAATTCCACATCTGTATCATAGTCATTAGGGCAAGAAGCCTAATGACTGCTTAGTAGAATAGAATGCATTACCAAACAGTCTTACACAGAAAAATCTGTTGTGCAACTAAATTATTAAGATGTGTTCAAGAGTAAGGATCTGGAGCATAAAACTCAAATAAAATGCATAAACGCCATTTTGCTTGCCTGAATGAACTCAGGGTTCTGCTATATATAGCTAGTTTAATCAGGTGGAAGGTACTGCAGGATGTTAATTGTGTACATTTGGATTTGTCTCATCTGCAAAATTTCTGAGGGTATCAGCTACTTCAGAATATGTAAATATATTATTTGGGTTTCTTGTTTGTCTGTTGCACTAGTCTGTATCCCTATAATGCACAAAACCACAGATGGATGGAAAGGGATCTCTATCACAAAATTCAGCCACCTATTGTCATAGGAAAATAAGGTATATAATGCCATCAACAAAGTGGTCACAATTATTCTTAAAATTAGAAAAAAAAAAAAAAAAAAAAAGAGCCAGCAAAACCAGCAAAGAAATTTCAAATTATCTAAGTCATTTACACTCATTGTTCTTGACAGAAGGCTCTTCCAGAATAAAACTTCTCTGACAGTTAGCAATTTCCTTAACTTCCAGCAGAAATACCTTTGGATAGTAATTTGTATTAAGTGCAGTACCTCCATTTACCAGGACATTGGTAAAACTGAATGAACTACCACGTTGGTGTTTATTTCTTTAACAGGGAACAGTTAATGCCTTCTCTGCCTTAGTTTTGCTAATCTAAACCAGTCAAATTATTTACTAAAATAAGCACTCCTTTCCTAGAGAATTCCTGGGGCTTTTAAATAACTTGATTCAATTTGGCATTTATGTTTCTTGCACAGGTCCATCACCAGCATGGTTATCTCTTCCCCTTCAGTTTAAATGCTTACAGCCTCATGTGTCAGTAGAGACAACATCATCTGGGTGGGCCCAATCTCCTCCTGCTCTCTCTTTTTGACTGACTTTAGGAAGATTTAAAAAAAGTTTTGTCAAGGAAGAAAAAGAAAAAAATAAGGTAAGTTTTGATTCCCTTATTAAAAACAAACCTCAGGGTGTGGGAGGATGTAGAGAGACAAAAGGATGGAGCAAGCCCTTTAAAGTTTCCTCATCTCATGCCTTAGACAAGCTTGAGATCTTGACAGGGCTGCTCCACTCCTGACTGCACACCCTGTGTTTAGGGATGGAGCACCTAAACACTCACTGAAACCTACACATGTTGGATTTTTGCAGGGACTACCTGCTATGTGCAGGTACCTGATTGAATTTCCAGTGGATGCCTACCAAGTCATTTCAGTTTTCAGCCCCGAGCAGGTAATGAGAATTTATCAACTCTTCCCATTCCCATCTGATGTCTCACCAGTGCATCTCCATAAATATAGCTCTTATTTTTCTAGGTGTATTTTTAAACAGCAGCTTATTTTATTTTGCAGTGTTTGTGTTTATTTGTAGTACTTGTGTTTATTTGCAGTACTTTCATTTATTTCAAGTATTTGTTTTTTGGGGTTTTTTGTTGTTTTTTTTTTTTAGTGGTGTTTTAATTTATTTGGTTTACACAGGCAGGATAAATAGCAATATATTGTTTACAACTCTGTCCTCACAAGTGGCACTGTGGATGGAGACCTCAGCAGAGCCAATGCATGGACGTCAGCAGCAGTAATTGCATTAATGGCAAGGCACAACAATCTCATCCTTATTTTGCCCAGGAAAGACAGCACGGGGCTGAGAGCCATTGTTTCATAAAAAATAAGGAAACCTATAATTTTATTGAAAGCAGAAGGGCACAAAAATGATATTGTTTAGAAACTACTGGAAATAATAGCCGTTATGTCACCAGGCTTATCAACATTAATGTCAGCTCAGGAAAGCTGAGAAGAAAAAATAAATCTATAAGTGCTCAGACAAGTACAACATTGGACTTGAGAAGTGACATGAGGTCTTAGGAAGAATCTTAAGCTCCTGTGTTTTTGCAACACTTTCCCAGCTAAGTTTAAGTTCAGAGATGGGGTAGGGAAGCACTAGAAAAGTTGCTAAGCAATACAGATTGTATTATAAATTTAAAATAAATAAAATTAAATTAAATACTTTAGATTGGTGTGCTATACTAAGGAACAATATTAATTCTCAAGTCTATTATGTGGCTAATCTGGAACTATATTTTCTTTGTTAAAATAAGAATCTTTTCACTTAATTTTATTCAGCAAAGTTTTACTTCCTGTGAGAGAGGTAAGTTTTTCAGCCTATTTTGTAGGAAAAAAAAAAAAAAAGGCTTCTACACAATGAATTCTCCACATATTCTAAAAATCACATTTGATGCTGTTCCTCAGAGCATGGCATAAAAAGCCTGGCATATCTAAGAAATGTTTCCACTCTCTTGTAGGCTGCATTGATATCTGAGGGAATCTGGAGGTTAGGAGAAGCATCTAAGCATCTGCTTTCAAGTGAGTGAAGAAACTGAACAGAAGAGAGACAGGTAGGAAGAATTGGAGTTATTGCTTGATTGTAATCATGTTTTGTTGGAAATTAGGAAATTATGTCTTCTAGTTTTCATGTTTTGGGGTTATTTGGGGTTTGTTTTTTTTTGGGTTTTTTTTTTTTTTTTTTCATATTCTTTGGCCCAAAATAAATTTTAATTGAAACTTTAGGATCCTTCTGTTTGTTGACATGGATACCAGCCACAGACTTTGTCTCTATCATCACAACCTTTACATTTTTCTTAGCTGCTGCAGTGACTGGATGGGTGTTTACCTAGTGTTGGGGAAATGAAATTCATGTTTGTACTGTTTCTATCTGAGCCAAAAGATTAGGTAAAGTTCACTTCAGATTCTCTATGCACTTGGCCTTGAATTGCATCAAAAAAGTATTTTTTCTATGACTTTCAATAAATTT
>VWZP01005784.1:192597-209529 GCA_013396995.1 Dicaeum eximium
AAAAAAAAAAAAAAGAAAGGACATAGAGAATCATCTCAATACTTCCCATCATCAAAGAAAGAGGAGATAAAGAATGAAGAGGGTCAGATTATGACTGACCCACTTCAACAAAGCAGAAATGAAAGTGTGGCATGCCTTTCTTCTCAGAAACACTGAGACTTGGAGAAGACTCATAGAATCATCAAGTACTATCTTTTCCCACTATAAATATAACATTACACAATCCTTTGAAAGTAGGTTTATTATTCTTTTAAAAGTGTTTAGGTATTATGTCATTCTTTCCTATCCTTGTTTCTCCTGTCTGAAGGCTGATTGTTGAAAACCTCCTTCCAATGTTCAATTTCAGCACATTATTCACAAAATGCTGTGTGTCTCCCCTGGCCCACCAGCACATCCCAAAGTTACCAAAGCCTTGGTAACTTTTACAAACCCAGAGATGCTTTTCAGGGGATCAGCATAAAGCTGAATGATGGATGCCACGGAACTGTTGCATTGACATAAATCAACAGCAGCACCAGCAGTAATTGTGACATGTCATTCTCAGCCCTTGTTATTAGAGTGGTGTCGCTCTATCCTCTGAAACCACCCCCAGGCTACTGTGGCTCCACATATTGCTGCTAATTCCATTTTCTAATGATACTGGGACAAATTTAATCACTTCAGAGGCTGAGGATGACAAAACTTTATTTAACCTAGAGGCACAGAGATCTGTGTGTCTCAACCTCTAACTCTCAGAAGCCACACAGGTTGGGTTTTGTTGGTTTTTTTTCCCAGCTTTGAGGTATTTATCTGCCCACATGCCTTGCTTTTGTGAGCAAACAAGAATTAGCACCCAAGAGTCCCACAGTCCTACTGCCCTCTCATCAGTGATGGTCAGCATTTGATACTTGAGAGGAGCTGACTCTGACATGCAGCCAGAAGAACCAATTGCTCACTGTTATACTTCAGGGCTAAAAAGGGGTGAAAATGCCTTTCATCATTCTTGAACAATTCATGCCCTGAAGCGAGAGGGTGGAGGTGCCCTGTATGAGCGTCACTGACCCACAGCTACTGCATTTTTCATGGTGCTTCACCCTGTGAGACTGCACTCTGACTTCCTAGAACACACATCCTGTCCTGGCAGAGTCAAGTGTGTACTCAGCTCTCAGGCAATGACTTTATTGCTGGTGACCCAGGCTCTCAGTCAAGTATTGATCCAAATACTCCTTATTCCAATCGCACCCAAATGTTTCGTGTGCGACTTCAACTGGGACCTCTGAGTGTTTGGTCTGGGCATGGCTCAATTTAAATGTTAGATCTTGGAAAAGCCATATCTTCTTATCAATCAGATTTGATCTGAATGTGTAATTGCTTCCCTGTGTATATTCTGCTTTCTAAGTAAATGAACATGATAAAATAGAGTTCTGTATTTATGTCTATGAGGGAAGATTTTTTTGTTTCTCTCTGTGTCAGCACTCCTTCTTCAACAGCTTGTGAACCTGTAACTCTGTTTTGTGCTCAACTAATAGATAAAATATTTACAGCTATTAAGTTCCAACCTGTTCCATGAAAATAACGCTTAAAAATACCCCAAAACAGACACCTTATTAACTCATATGGTCATCTGAGGGGTAAGATCATGACGTCTATCCTTAATAGTCCCACTAGAACCCACATGGAAAAGAGGAAATATGAGCCTTTTTTTCCAAAACCCAAATAGTTTTCTTGTAACCCAAGCAATAAGCCCCAGAAAGAGGAAATACTGCAATGGATGTTTTTGCTCTGCAAGACTTCATAAAGTTCAGCCATCTGACACGAAGCCACGTTATTTATGCTGCCCACGATCCTTCTGTATCGACTGACACAAGATTCAGGACCAGATCTTGGCATGCTTCCCTCAGAGATCAGGAAACAGGAGTGTGGTTGGTACTCACATAACTGTGTAAAGGGAGAGGAGAAAGTTATCTGAGCTGTCATCTTTCTTTAGCCTGCTTGGGATCAGACCCATTATAGCAATTTTTGGTCTTCACATAGCACTTTTCACTCTTAGATTTCACAGCACTTTTCAAGCAAATAGAAGAATCTTTGACAAAACCACATTCCCATCAGCATTGAACAGTTCACTCAAAAATTAAACACTTTACAAAATTGGGTCAGATTCAATATAACATTGTTCAGAAGAAAAATGGGATAAAAGCTCTCACAATTCAACACACTACATTTTGACATTGTTTGAAATAAGCTATTTCTTTCTTTTTTTGATCTTTCTACTGAAATTGCTTTCCATTTCTGTGTTTTAGTATTACATAACACACATACAATACCATTCCATAACATCCCACATCACAATACAAATGATGAAATGTCAATTGAAATGTTTCAAATGTGTTGCAACGATACAAACCAGATTTTTTTCTTGATGAGAAATTAACAATTTCAGTTCTCCTCTCAAACCATATACAGCTGAAATTGGCAATTCTGTCAGCTTTCATTAAGTTGTAATTACATCTTCTGTATAACCAGAGCAAGTGTACTTATTCTTGTTTTACAAATGAGAAGTTTGAGTCATGGAGAAGAAAAGAACTAAAGCTCAGAAAATAAATGTTGGCAGATCTGGAGGTAGAAATTGTAGTTCTGAATAGAGCTGAGCATCCAGAAGTTATCTTTGCAGACAGACCTTTTTTACTTTTGTGCAAATTTCAAATATTTTTCTTTCAACCCATAGCAATAAAATCAATATTTATTAATTTATCTATATATTTTTCACCCAATACCTCACTAAATGGATGAAATCCAGAACCTTCAGCAGCCAAAATTTGAAATATGGATCTAATATGTCAAAGAATGTAAGTCTGGATAAACTGTCTGGAACAAAGTGGGTTTGCACAAAAGAAACAAAAAGAACTACAAGGTTTTCAAGTTAATGTATGAGCATTTTTAAGTGAAAATCAATTTAATCTGAATATTTCCAGCTATATTCCTAAGTCTTTGTGCTTTATTTCATTCAGGATTTAGAATCATACTTCTCAATCTTGTGGTAAGAAATAAGATTATCAATTGAAATACAGAGTAGGAGCTGATTTGAGGGTGTCCCAGCAATTGCAACATCAAAATTCTGGCACACAGCAACCTGATATTACAAGTTTATCCCATTTTACAAAAATTGCAGGAAAGAACCTGGTGGGTGACAGGTTGGCCATGAGTTGGAGATGTGCCCCTGTGGCCAGGAGGGCCAGGAGACCAATAAAGAGGGGTCCTCAACATTCCAGAAGTGTAGCCAAGAAGACTTCTGTTTAAATCTTGAAGAAATTTTTGAAGTCATGTGTTAACAAGAAGCCTCAGATTTTCAGCAGTAGACTGTACTGCCATAATTTCACATAGGCTTCCTCATTTTGTTATTTCATTATTATAAAAAATCAAGACATTTATCATTATTTTTTTAAAAGAAAAAGTTAGATTTTGTCTTTGAAAAACCTATGCAAAAACTGTGTTTGAAAATGTCTCTTTCAATTATTTTCTTAAAAATGTTGAATAGGTGGATGAAAAGCCACATTTACTTTGATTAAAAATAAGTTTTTAACATTTCACTTTGCCAAAATTTTCAAGCAAAAGCTATACAGGGCTCACTAAATATATTTTCTTCCTTTCACAAACTTTGTGTAAATATTACTAAACAAAAATCCATTACTTTCATTCTTTTTTTCTTTTTTTTTTTTTTCAATTTTCCTTCCATCTTTCTAGTCTTACATGACCTCTAAAATGTCTAAACTGAAGAGGAACAAATCCACCACCTTTTTAATTTTAAATTATATACAGCCTATACTCTTTAAGCACATTTCAGTAATATGAATCTGTGCTGAATGCATGCAATGAAGTTTATATTAATATTTTATTCTGTGTCTATGACATGGAGACTATGTTTACTGTGTGCAGTCAGTGTAAGAGTTCAGATGTTAATCTGATTCTGCTCTTTGTCCTACAGATATGTAGATGCAGTTTATAAAGTGTGGTTTGCTTATGCAAAGTGTGGAAAAAGACCTCTCAGAGGTTATGGGGTAGACCCTCAGTATGTGCAATTTCTGGTGGATATACTGCATCTTTGTGGATGTAAATCTGAGGTGTGAGGGGACAGATTTCATTTTGAATTCTGTGTATTTGAGTAAAGGATTTTCCAGCAATTATTTTTTGTTCATCTGCATGTGCTGTTTAAAGAGAGTTGGCAGGGTATTGCTTTACACCTACATTTTCATTGCAACACAAAGGAAAAAAGAAGAAAACAGATTTTGTCCCTTAGATGACAATAGGCTCCCTGTGTTAGAAAGAAGCATTAAGTCTGTCCATTTTAAAACCTGTCTTTACACATGATGCTGGTGATATTTACAGTCTAAAGAGTGGTGACATTTATGGAAGAAAGGTGGTTTAGCCACAGATCAAACCCTTATGTTGGAAGACATTCTTCCATCCTGAGCTCCCTACAGACTGTATCCAGACTGCCTAAATTCAATTTCAGTGCCAATCCTCTTCTGTACAACAGGTACACAAGCTTGAAAACAGGCACAGCCTTTTGAATACTGAAAAGATATTGGTGTTCATAGGGAAGACTTAATTCACCCTCTGGCTCAGACACCCTCAGGCCTTCAACATCTTTCTATGCAGCATTCAGAAACGTGGATATTCCTGCTCTCCTTTCCATTAGCCAATGGAAAGAACTGAATATCTCAGCCAAGAGTTTTGAACTACTTATATGATGTTGGCATTTGGAGGCTTGCATAGGTCTGAACAGGCTAGTAATATTCCTTCTTCTTAATCATGATTTCTCTTGCAGACTCCCTGATGAATATAAGATTATTTTTCCTGTCAAAATGCCCATACAAAGTAAACTAGACCCAGGTTTATTAAGCCTGTATTTACTTCTAACACACAGTTTAGGAATACAATTGAAATTTAATTTATAGCATCCCTCACTGCTTTCCTCTTTTCTTCTGCTCAGCCCCTGGAATCAGATTTGATTCTTCATGGTGGCTTAATTGCTGAGGTTTCTTGCCATGCCACCTCTATTCTGTCTGGCTTGTAAGAGCTGAGTAATACAAAAAATTAGAACACAAGAATTTGAGTGCTATGAAGTCTGAAAACCCACACTGCACCATGTCTCCAAGTGTTTTACCACTGGATACTAAGGTTTTTAGGAAGTAGTACTTGCTTTCCAAATTATTCTTGCATGGTTGTGCTGCTGCCCAGGGCTGTGAGACACTCTGCCTTGGCAATCTGTCAAAGCCAAGGGCTGAGCTGTGGTAGGACTTCCCTCACTGAACAGTTCTGAGGCAAGAGAGGTCTCACCACAGAAATTACACTGCTGATAGAGTCCTAAATTTAAGCGCATTAAATGAGGAGAACAGCATCAAGCTGTGTCATTTTTTAAAACACATCTAAAATGGTGTAAATGGGGAGATGAAGCTCATGTTTTTTCACTAAGGTAATTCCTCATGATTGCCCCTTTATTTCACCATCTTTTCTTAGCTGTATGGTCTCTCCTACAGAGCCTTGTAGCACAAAACATCACAAACTGAAAGTCAAAGGAGCAGGACAAGCTCAGGGTCTTACAGCTGTTGGAGGAAGGAAATGGTAACATCCATAAAGTTATTCATCCACTTTTAAATAAATTTCTAAATTAAATAATTTTCTGGAGGCATCCAATCAGCTCCACTGCCCATAGGTGGGATTAGTCTTCTCTTTGCTAATGTTAGGTATATATAACCTTGATGACTAAATTTAGGGGAGATGAAACATGCCTTCAAGAAACTCCATGATAATTCTATAAATGGTATCCTTTTATGCTCCCTCTCTCCCCTGCTGTTTCTTTTCTTCACTTGTCACTTCTCATTTCCATGTCAGGTATCTAAACTTAGACAGTAAGGTCTTTGAAGCAGAAACCAGGCCTGAATATTTGTCTCAACACTAAATAACCAACTTAATCTACTATTAGGACAGGCAGCTGTAGAGTGCCTAAGACATTATAAAGAAATTAAATGCATATTATTAGATTATTATTAGAAAATCTGCTCCCTTTTTCCAATAAATCAGATTTTTTTTTTAATCCAGTAGTTAGTAGTCTGGTTTTTTTTTAACTGAGTAGTGTTTTAATTTTTTTTGCCTTTTCTTTACTATAAAACCATAGTTTATAAATACATCAGTATTAAGCAATAAAGGATTCCTGATCCTGACAGCTAACCCAAAAAACCCAGTACAACTGAATGAAGTAAGTAAACATTAAGCCATTAAGAAAAATGGATGGGTCAACATAACACAATGAAAATGAGTAAAACCTAATTGGTTTGCAAAATTATAACTAAATTGTCATTACTGTTGAAATTTTTGGCACAATAAATATTTTTCCTCTGCAATAATTAGATCTGAATTAATAATTATAAGACTGATGAGTTTTCAATTACATTTACAATAAATTCCTGGGTTTAGAGGAGATGGATATAAAGAAGGTATGATCATTTTTCAGTGTTCAGTTTTTTCTTAGGTTAACTGAAAGTGTTACTATAAACAAAACTGTGGTTTCAACATAGCTAATCACTGGAGTATTTACCTGCAAAATTTGAGAAAATTCAGCAAGGAACATCCAAAAATATTGAAACTTGACATAATTGCAAGGTCTTACAGTGTACTTAGTTTCCCTCTCCACCCTACCCCCAATTTTATTTTTACCGTAAGATTTATCAAAGACCTCCCCTTGGTTCAGGTAACATCTGAATATGAATCTAAATGTCTGCTTTTTATCTATCAGGCACCTTTATGTCAACATCTCATACCAGAAAATACCTTCAGGACATAGACTTTGTTTAAAGAGCAAGTGAAGAAACAGCAGTACATTTCTAAATAAAAGGTTTTGTCATTTTTCTCTCTGAATACTGAACTTTTAAATAATAAAGATTGTTATTGTTCTGAAAACAGTATTTTTATTCAGGTAAAGGAAGTCCCACACAATCCTCCAAATCCACCTTCACATGCCATAATCTGGACCAGACAGTGTGTTTTATATCCAGGCTGCATATTTTAGAAGGAGAGTTGAGGATGATTAGATGTTGGATTACATGCCAACATTTAGGTGAAAGGAATTCTAACTAGAGGAATTGAGAAATAGAGTCCTCTCCTGGATTCTCAGTTTGAATTAAGGGGCAAGGGAAACTACTCCATCCATAAACAGGTCCAGATAATGGTACCAGCTCTAGAGATCAGGAAGAATATTTCCACCAGGGCACAGAATGTTTGTGACCTTCTGAGATGTTTGTGACCTTCTGAGATGTTTGTGACCTTCTGAGATGTTTGCATTCCAGACATCTCTCATGTAAAGCACACAAATTTTGCTGTTTACTGGAAATAAGTACATGGGTTTTTTTCCACCACAAGCGTGCTTCTATATTGTCTTTCAAACATCCTGCCATTTCTTGCTGCCAGGGACCACAAACATGGAGTTAGAGAGGTATTTTAGAGAGGTAAGGCTCAGAAAGCCCATGACAAGCACACAATTTGACCTCCTAATCCCAAGCCACCAAATTTTACCAAGTAATTCTTGAATGAGGCCTTATCCTGGATGCGCTATAGGCAGTCTTTTAGAAAGACATTTAGGTCACATTGTCACCAGTATTTCCTGAGGCTCCTCAGTGTTTCTCACACATCTGAGCCCCCAGTATATCAGCAGGGGCTTTGGAAAATTATCAGAGAGTGCTTTCAAGCCGAGCTAGTTGCAGAGTGGTTATAGGTTCCAGAAGCAGCGACGCAGACACAGGCGAGGGGAGCAGATCCACCCGCATTGTCTGAAAGTCTCGCAATAGAAATATTCTTGCAGAGTCCCCTCGTTGAAGAACAAGAGATATAATTTAGAATGTAGCACTGCCAGGAAGGCAAATGGCTAAAAACTAATTGTTTTTCCGATTACAGAGAACACCCATGATTGTACCAGTGTCAGTCTCTCAGAGAAAACCTTCTAGACAAACATTCTTTATTATGCACAGCAATAATAATAGTAATGATACATTTTGTCTGTGCAGTGACATCCATCCTGATGAACCAAAGTGATTTCAAATCTTGGTGATCTGTTTCTTTCAATGACTGACCTAGACCCTGGATATTTGCCTAACAAATTGTGATCTTAGCTTGCAAAAAATTGAGAAAACATCCCTAACTTTGCTGACTTTTACCCAAAAACTTGTCAAGGCTTACTTGTTTGTCTTCTTCTGTCAAATATTTGCCCTGGGGAACGTGGATACTTAAAATCATTTAACACCCAAATCACCTAGGACTGGAGAACAAACAGTTTGTTCAGTACCACCTTGGTTCAGCTTTTAGTTTTAATACACTATGACTATTTTAATTACTACTGTCAGTGGTTATTCACAGCTTTGCTACTAGGATATACAATGATCATTGTTATTAATTTGGCAATGAATATTGCTCTTATTCAACTTCGTTGTTTAATTCTTGTTTCTGCAGTGTGAATGTTAAAATTAAAATTTTAATAAAACTAATGGCAACATGAAATATAATAATAATAAGGATGATGTTCTATGGAGGAACATAGCTCATTACAGAATCCTAATACACTCTCTTTCAATAAGAGTTCCTAACAATCCAAGAAGTAAGCATACCCTCAACTTATGATAAAGAAATAACAAGATTTGGGCAGTAACACAATATGTTTTCAAATGCCAGTGACAAACTCCCCTTAATTTCAACAATGCAACACTTTTATTTAATAATACAAATTATCAACTATATTTGGGAAAGGAACTAAAATTAAACTTATAAGCAAGGTGGTATATACTTCCTGTAGGTGAACAAAGCTAGTAAATTGCAAGTTTCATCTCACTTACTCAGCTTTGTAAATACTAGATGTTGAGTCCAAGCTGGTCATACAGGCTCCCTCTATTTGTCATGGAAACCCCCTCCTAAGATAACTCTTTGTCAGCTGAAGCATCCCTGAAGGTTTCTTCCTCTACTGATTTGCCAATGACAGAGCCTACATACACACACCTCAATTCTGCAGAAGGCAAGTTACAGCTTGAAATTCTTGTCCTGAGTAATTGTGTCCTTTTAAGGGGATTTATCAAGTGTGCCTGTATAAGTCTCTTTTTTTTTTTAAATATCAGTTTTGGTTTTTTATTTAGAGGCAGATTAATACAAAACGTTATGTGTTACTTGGGCACCTGAAAGGTCTGAAATAATATATGGGATTGAGGCAAAGGAATGAAGGGGTTTCAGCTAAAGTCAATAAAATTACAAAGGAAGAGACTTCTAGGGGTGATTGCCATCTGAAATACCCATCTCCTATACCACCTTGCTCCTTTTGTTTTCCATTAAAGTACTCCACCAGCCCACATCTGAGAGCAGAAAGGACCATAAAATCTAGCAATGTGACATTCAAGGAATGAGAACATTTCAGATGTAACATTTGATCTGAGAAGATGTGTTCAAGACAAGGACCCCTCCAAAATAGATTTTCTAGGTGCACATTCATGGACAGACAAGGTGGAACTGAACAGAAATTGTTGAGAGAGAACTCAGTCTCTCAGGATGTCTTGATCCACAGAGTTTCACCCCTCCGTGTCAAGATGCAAACCTGTTTTCATTTGATGCTGCAATCTTCTTTCCAAATTAATTTGGTTAATAACTATACCTAATTTTGTTAAGGAAGAGCTGTATACCTCAGTTTGGAGTTTTGAAGTACAGTGCAGGTTTGAACCTTCCCTACCAGGAGCACCAAGCAACATGAACTAACACATACCAGCACTCAGTCTCTTGCTTCTCTTATCCCATGTGCTTTGTGAGTCACAATAGAAATCACTTTTTCCCAGATAATCCAGAAGTCTGTATTTGAAATGGAGGCTGAATTTTGCCCTAGGTGTCATTTCAGCCTCAGCCTTTCTACAATGCATTAGAGGAAAACAGGCAAGGAGAAAGATACAAACTGCAAAGTACGCAATGGAGAAGGAATACTTACTTTTTTAATGTCTTCAAAGTTTCCAAAATACGAAAGGCTTAGTGAAGAAATGTAGTTGGTTTATACCATACTAGCTGGGTTTAAGAAAAAATGGATAGAAGCTCCTGCTCCCCCCACCCCCTCCCCAAAATTATAAGATATAATAAAATAAGTTCATTAGACAATCTTTGGGGTTTTGCTAATATTTCTGGATTCTAAATTTGGGTTAAATACCTTATTGTTGCAACTTGAGTCTTAAATGTGAAGTGTAGAATTCAGGTTAGTTAAATGCAGTGCAGCCTCCAAAACATTTCTGGCAGAGTTCTGAATGGAATTAACAAGTGCATGTACAAATTACATCTTATTATTCAGCAGATGAATTTTTGCAAGGTCGAATTTTCAGTTATCAAGGTTATCCATCTTTCTGCCTAGACTATTTGTGAGGGAGATATAGAGCTGCTATTCTCTAGGGATTAAAACTTTTCTGATGAAAGAGACATCACCTCTAAACTCAAGCAACATGAGAATGTCATGATCTCAGGTTATCTCGATGCTCAGAAGAGTCTGAGATTACAAAAGAGAATATGCTTAGGAAAACCTCTTTTTATGGTTGTACATAGCCACAAGGAATAAACCAATTCTGTATGAAACTCACAACTCAGTTTGGGAAGAAAATATGAGCTAAAAGAAAGAAAAAACAAATGAGAAATATTCTACTTGTTGGCTTGAAGAGAGCATTCCAATACTTCCTGCAGGAAGGACTCTTCTACTTTGGCAATCAGACTGCCCTTCTATGGCAGAGAGCTTAAAACTAGGTCCCTAAAGTTTTGAGAACTCCAGATTAATTTGGGAGCTTCCAGACACAGTTATCCTATGGAAAGTCTTGACAAAATGAAAAGCTATCCTAAACCAGCAGTGAGAAACAATCTCAGTATCCTACACTTAATTTAGTTTTCTCTTATGTTTGTGTGTTATGAATTCAAAAGGAGAAATTGAATAGAGTGATGCTGCAGTAATTTTATGCAATTATCTTTGAAGAATGTAGCTGGTATAACTAGACAAGCTGAACCATGAATTTTGTAAAAAGAGAGGAGACAAACCAAGACTTTGGATTATAGTCTAAGAATCAAACAAATTGCTCAAGTTATAACATTTGAGGATCCACTGAGTTCTGTGAGTGGCAGGTGCCTTGTATTTCTTTGGTCATTATCTTTAATTAGTGAAGTTTAAAATCCAGATGATGTGAGTTTCACCAGTTTATGAGTAGAATAGAAAGCTCACCTTTGAGTGGACACCAGTAGTGTGAAAAGACTATAACTGAATTTTTTTTTTTTTTACCTCGTACCCATGCTCTTTGCTCCTGGGATCATTATTTATGATCATAGTCAACAAAACAGAAATACATGTAGTTAAAGCCTGCTGAAGAGAGATGTTCCCATGAAAAAATGTTCTAAAATTATGTGATTTCATAAACTGGTACCCAACATATTGATAGAACTAAGATATTAACTTTGAATGTTCTCTAGAAGCTGTAAATAATCCAGACCAGCTTTACTCTGAATTTTCTCATAAACATACAGTAACACAGAGAACTTCAAAAAAATAAGGTGCTCAACAAAATCAATTTGTTCAGAAAGATCCAAAACTGCTTACGACCTGGCTAAATAAAAAAAACCCCAAAATTTATTACATATGGTGAGGACACAGGGCTACACCTTAAGGAAGGGTATTAAGAGAATAACCTCTTGCATTTTTGATGCAGGAATTCCATGCATCATAAATTGATTTGAGAAAATAATCTTACCCTTTCATCTGAAAGAGGATTTTGTCTAGGGGTTAACTAGATTGTCTAGGTATCTAGATTAATTTTTATGATTATAACTTAAGTGCTTAGAAAAATGCAATCATTCAAGTTCCTCTTAAAGAGAGATATTTGAGAGGAAGTTTATTGTGTAGCATGGTGTTAAGTTCTTTATCATTCAGTCTCTGTTAAAAAAAGCTTAGATGACTTCTTTTGATTGTACATCACCAGATAGGTCTCGTTCAGACTAGACTAAACAAAGTCATCAGTCTACAGCATTAAACACAGATGGGGGGCAGAGTAGCAATGGGTCTCTACTAAACATTTAAATTCAAACTCTGAACTTTATGTTGGTTGAACAAGTCAGCTTGGGGAACAATGTAGAAACAGATATTCCCTAACTGGTAAAACATGATGATCAAAAATGCAGTGCAGGTTCCAGCACATAGGTCATTCCCACATATTAATCTGTTTATACCTACATAGGTTCTTAGATATGAGGGTCATGAGGGTGCAGCTTACCAAGCTGCACTTATAAGACTATTCCTCCTCCTAGATAATGAGCATACTTACTGGTCAGAAATGTGCCTTTTTTTTCTCCAATAAATTTATCCAATTTCTCCAATAAATTTTTATCTGTATTTAGACAAAATAATATCTTTTGAGGAGCTGTAGTGAGCAGTAGAAATGTGAGTGTGTGAAAAGACAGAGTATGGAGAGATCCTGTGTGTCAGTGTAGGACAGGGACAGGGAGTTTTGTATGTACAAGTCTGTGATGGGTTTATGAGTAAAACCCGAGGGGGTAAGTTTTTTTTGTGTGACAATTTGCTTATGCACAAACTCCACTTTTTATCTGTGTTAGTCTGTGAGCAGAAGAGAGTGGGATGGTGCACATGCACTCTACAGAAAAAGGAAGAAACAGAGCATGTGACAGAATATACATGTGTGCAGAGACACACACTTTGCCCTGGGCAAGTTCAGCTCTTAGCTGGAAACTCGAGAAATTGACTTTACTGGGATTTGAAAGGGATCTCAGGTGAACTAAATTTGTCTGCTTTCTTTTCCCACTAGTGCAGCCGAAATGGATTCTCAGTCTAATAAGGTTTGACAAGACCTGGCATTGGAGGCAGGTGCCAAGGAATCCAACTAGTCAAAAGCCTTAGAGGCACCATGGGCACCAGAGGACAGAGGTGTTGCCATGGGAACAGAAGGAAAGATGCTCCATGGTGGCTGGTTAGGAGGTTTGTTTAAGAGGGAGACAAGCAGCTGCAGCCTTGCTATCACACTATGCTTGAACAATGGTAGGTAAATTTCATCTCCTCCATTCTCTGACAGGAAGTGAGGAACTTAATTCTTCTTCCTTACGTGAGCAATGCTGAGATCTCTCACATCACTGCAGATCCCAAGAGGTTTGTGCTGCAAAAGAAGATGGTTTGATACTCAATGCTGCAAATTTCTGATCTGCAATGGATGATTGAGGGTGTGGAAGATATTTTTTTAAAGAATTAGAGGGTATAATTTTTAGTTACAAAGCCATGGATCTTCCTTTCTCTGTCTTCCTCTCCCTCTCTCTGCTGCAAACTCTTTCCTCACTCCTTAAAAAATATGCAGCCCTTTCCAAGGAGGAAGAAAAACTTATGAAATCAAGGTCTGCTTCAAGAGGAATTTATGAAAATTGTGTCCTTCCAGAAGACACATACAGGGGCTTTTTATTGTTACTTTCTTTTGTTTTTTACATCCTCAAATCTATAAAGATGGAAACAGTGTCTGAGGAAAGGAAAAGAGAACTTCCCTGTCTCCAAACTAAAACACCAGCTGAGCAGCTGCAATATTGTAATTATAATAATTTGCATTTCAGTGATGTCTAGAATCCTCTGATAATGCCACAACTCCTAGGTGCAATATAAAATGATGCTGGAGACAATGGGTGGCCAGCAGTGTTTGAAAATAAGACCAAAAAAAAAAAAAAAAACCACCAAAGCAAAATAAAGCTAAAAGCCAAATCTGAAAAAACTTTTTTTTTGTATCACATCAGAAAAAGGAGGGGGAGGATTAATAAGGAAGCTATTCCAGTTATTTATTAAACAGCACTTAAGGATAATGCAGCACTGTTAAGCAAACAACAGCCTCTGGATACAAGCTCTCATTCAAGTTGTGTGTTTGTCAGCGGCAAGAGTCTCAGGTTAATGACCACAAACATACACACCCATACCTCAGTCCCTCTGTGCATGTGTGTGTGTTTCTATCTGCCCATTTAGTTTCTGATAAATGCTGCCTCAGAACTAACCAGAGCCAGAGACAAGAGAGCTTTTGTTCAAACCAGTGCAAACACTCAATAAATGGTTGCAACTTCTGCTTATGAAGCCCTACTCAGTACATCATGGTGCTGTCCTCATTTAAACAGATGTTTGTAATTGGTTATACCTAGAAAGTAATGGGTTTGGTAATAAGTTAATAAAATCAAAAACATGATGCTGAACTATCTGTATATTTAACTTGAAACTGAAGGATTGCTTTGAAAAGGGTGTATTCACTCACAAATGAAAAACACTTACCTCTTTATACAGTTTATCTGCTGAACTTGTTTAAGAATGTTTCTGGCTTTTTTAACCAGTTTTGAGTCCTGAGGACATATGTGAGTTCTAAGTCCTGTTGCTCTTTAGGTCTGCTTTTAACAGACCTTGCAAACTTGGGTCTCTCATGGGCTTCAATTGTCTGACCATTGAATTAATGTTATCTTTTGGATTAATGTTATCTTTTGGATTAATGTTATCCTTAGGGATGACATTTACAATGGTGTCTAAGGCAGCAAGTGTCAAAGATCTCTTAAATGTCAAAGAAAATATATTTTTTTTTAATAGCTTGAATGATAAACTGTAAATTAAGCTCTATTATTGTAGGCAGCCAAGCTTGCATATGTTGGCCAGATCAAGTTGCTGCTGTAATGTCAGTACATGCAAGACAGATGAAACAACCATGGCTGTCATGGAGAAGGTGAATAATAAATTATTCTCATAGTTTTTTTCCAACCTATCACATCTTAAACTAAAGTTTAATTATATTTTACACAATAAATAAATGGATTTTTTTTTTGTTACGTAACATGAATGTCTATAAATGTCAAAATGGTTTTGAAAGAGAAAGAAATTATTAAAGAATCATACTTTTTCATAGTAACATATAAAAAGATATCACCTCTCCCAAAGCAAACCCCTTATTCTCAAAAATTTGGAGGCCAGAATAGTACTGGGGTCAAGTGCAATTCAATGCCTGACATGTTTTTTACCAAACATCTAGTGTTGGCTGTGTTGGAGACAGGTTAACAGGATGGTCTGATTTGGTAGATCTTATATTCTTTTTTCACCATGGTTATGCATCCATTCTGAGATTAAACAGAGTTCCTGCAATTATGTGAGGAAATGACAGGTGACTGCAGACTCATGTTTAGGAGCCTGTGAGTAGACAGAATCTTCAGAAGATTCAGAAATTTCTAAAGATTGTTTCTTTCACCAGAAATACAGACAAATTCAGTCCCTTTTATTTGAAAGAGTCCAAGTAACTTTTTTTTTATTTTCTTCTTACAGACACCTAAGAGCAATCCATTTGCTGACCTATGCAAATGACCCTGAATTGGGTAAGTTTTGATCCTTGGCATTCTCTCCATAAACATGAGACATCTCTGGTTCCTCTCTTATATATCTGAGTGAACTAGTTTAATTAAAAACAATGTTGGCAAAATAAATAAAACCTCCCCAGGATCAAAACTTGTAAAGTAGCATTAAAAAGCTAGATCCATGCAAGTAATTCCTATGTGAGTTTGGGGAGAAGGGGTGAAAGAAGTGACCAGAATTAAATTTATAATGAGACACTAGTTGCACTTTGGTAGTGTAGTCACCACTTCATCTCCATCCTAATGTGGTGACTCAGTGTCTGGGTTGCACTGTTTGCTGTTAAATAATGAATATGCCTCTATCTATGATAACATGGAAAGGGTTTGATTTCCATTTGCTTGGGATTTTTTTTTCCTGGTTTTGGAAGTCTGATTCATTAAAATTTTATATGCCTTTTACGTAGTCAGGATTCCAGAAATAACAAAGAATTCATATATAAAAAAAACCCCAAACAAACAAACAGAAAAAACAACCAATCAAACAAAAAAAACACAAAAAAAAAACCCCAAAAAACAAAACCAAACCCACAACCAAACCCAAAATCGAAACAACAACCAAAGCAAAGCAAAAAAATATTAAACACAAGTGAAATAAATAAAACAAAACAAAAAAAACCTCTGATGTACTAAAATAGCAACTTAAATCCACTTTTGTTCCAAAACAAATTCCACCTCTTCATACTCCACTCTCAACTTTTCCTTACTATTTGTCACTGAAGCTCAGTGCAGGATGCATTCAAGCTTTGAAATTCAGTGATGGATGCTTCTTGGTCACCTGACTGAAGAGAAAATTAAAGGGATGTAAACGCATCATTCACAGGAATAAAACTCAGGTAACATTGCTGGGGAGTAATGGCTTGCCAGTAACCTCCAATGCTTAGAGAAAAGGCTAAGGGAGATGTCTAGTAATTTTAATTAAGTTCTTGGTCGAAAAGTGCAATAATTGCATAGTTACAGTTACTTGTCCATTGAAATAAGTGGAATATAAACATTGGTATGAATATATATTCTTTTTTATGCAGTCTGTTGGGGTTAGTGAGAGTGGTGAGGCACTGGCCCATAGGTCTTCCAGAGAAGCTGTGGCTGCCCCATCCCTGGAAGTGCCCAAGGCTGGGCTGGACAGGGCTTGGAGCAACTTGGGATAGTGGAACGTGTCCGTGACTGTGGCAGGGGATTGAAACAAGATGTTTTTAAGGTCCCTTCAAATCCAATCCTTTCTAAAATTCTATGATTCCATTTGTTTCATAGAAGTAAAGAGTTCATTTAAGTGAACCCACTTCAAATGTATTTTCAAAATCCCACTTCCAATTTGTCCAATTTGTTGTTTTTTGGGTTTTTTTTTTTCCCTTTTTAATGTACCTACAGTTTCTTATCTGTAAGCCAGTATTGATAATCCTGCTTTGCACAGATAGATGTATTTATGAGTATGTAGACACAGCCTGTTTTCAGGCTGTGTAGGTAGCTATAATATTTGTCACTATTTCATCTCTCCTGGCT
>VWZP01005784.1:214656-228720 GCA_013396995.1 Dicaeum eximium
AAAAAAGAAAACCCCCATAATGGATTAGTTCATGAGTACTCTGCTGGGCCTGGTATCTGAGCCAGCTTTCTGTAACCACGTCCTTTATGTGTAATCATGAGCCAAAGACATGTGATTCAGAGGCTCCTCTTGAAACCAACTTGCTTAAATGTTAATGTCTCTCCCACTTTAAAGATAAAATAAAAATTCTGTTTCTAGTTCCTTCAGCAGACATGTTGAACTGAATATCCCTTAAAATAGCCTCTTTTTTCTCTTTAGCTAGTTTTGATATATGATTGCTACATTACATGCTAAATATACTTCAGTGGTGTTGGCTGAAAAAAGTCTAGGGGAAAAGCAACCTTCTGGAGAGAAAGCTCTTGCCATTTAACTACTGACCTTCAGCAGTTTTCTGCATTAAACTCCAAAGGATCTCTGATTGTCTTTAAACCTAATTCTTAATGAAACAGAGAGAAGAACTACCTATCAAATCTCTCTATCTAAAAGACAGAACATACAGACCTACAAGATTTTAAGGGGTTCTTGGATGGAGTGGGAATTTGGAACACGATTCCTCCCAGGTCCTGGTCACTGCCCAAAGCAGAGTTATCTGTCATAAACCTGAGAGTCCTGTGGCCTCAGCACTCCCTTTTCTTTCCCTCTTCCCATCCACACACAACCACCACCAGGGTGACTGATGACCCCATCCTCAAACAAGATTTCCCAGCAGCTTGGAGCAATACCACACACCTAATGAGGTAAATTTCAGCCCTGTACTTCATCTCCTCATCTTCCTCCTGTTCAGAGCAGGCTTATAGAGTCCTTCTTCCTTTAATTCATCAGCTCCAGTGGGCACACATGTAAAAAATAAAATGCTTTTTTAGTTCTCTCTGGCTCAGTCATGCAAAGATCCTACGGCCTGTGTTCCCAGCTGTGTAATCACAGAAGGTTTGCTACTCTCATCATTCCTTGCAGATGAAGGTCCTGAGAGCACCTCAAGCTATTACCCTGTTCAGGCCGAGTGTGAAATAGAAGATTCAGGATTCATACTCCCTGTGTATAGTTGCTGATCTGTATCCAAAAGTCTTGCAAATTATCTGAGCTCAAGTCCATCTTTTAAAGGAAAGGAGAAAAAAAAAAAAGAAAGAGAGAAAGAAAGAGAGAAGAAAGAAAGAAAGAAAGAAAGAAAGAAAGAAAGAAAGAAAGAAAGAAAGAAAGAAAGAAAGAAAGAAAGAAAGAAAGAAAGAAAGAAAGAAAGAAAGAAAGAAAGAGAGAAAGAGAGAAAGAGAGAAAGAGAGAAAGAAAGAAAGAAAGAAAGAAAGAAAGAAAGAAAGAAAGAAAGAAAGAAAGAAGGAAAGAAAGAAAGAAAGAAAGAAAGATTACTGAATAGAAACCAAAATGTAAAGATGAATGCAGATTTTAAGTTACAAAATTGTTCTAAAAATCCGGAAGGAGGGATGGAAGACTTTATTTGGAAAAAGACAGTCTTATCAGGGGTTACAATACATAAATATTGAAAAGCTCCCTAACAGGTTAGCCACACTGCTAGATGTCAGAGCATTCTTTTCAAGACCCAACATGCCGCAAATTGACTGTGAAAGGAAGGCAGAAAAAAAAGAAGAAAGAAAAAGAAAGGAAGGAGAACTGCTTGACAGAAGGTCTTCAGCCCCATTTTTTTTCTCCTCATTCAGCCATACTGCATATAAATGCACTTAAACATCTCTGAAATTCCTTGCTCATACAACCCCTTACAACTCTCTTGGACTATGATTTTCTCAAAAACTTACCTTTCTTACTTCTGTGTGAGAGAGAAAAAAAAAGAAAAATACTCTCCCTGCCAATAACACCTCTATGAAATGTCCTCAAAGGACAGCATTTCTTGCACCTCTGTTTTTTTCTCCACAAGCTGCCATCTGCTGTAATGCATCTCTATTTTAAGCTTTAGAGCCACATGACTTAAATCCACATAAGTGTTGATTGTACATGATTGCCTTTATCGATTCTTCCTGGGACACGAGTTACCTGTATCCAACTTCACCTATAGTTTGAGTCTGGGCTTTTCTTTCACTCTTTCTTTAATACTTTCTTTTTCCATCTTTCCAATTTTGTGGCTGTTCTTTTTGCCGTGGTAGTGCTTGAGAATTTCAGGCAGTTAGAAAAAGTCCTGTTAAGCTATATGTGCAGAAAGTGCTTCTGCATGAATATAAAAAATATCTCTATCTTTCTCTGAAGGGCCCCTTACCTTGTAAAAACAACCAGTGAATTCAACAAAAATAAGTAGCCTGAGTGATCTAAAATTAGGGGGAAAATAGATATTATTCTAGTGAGAGACAGTGAATATATTAGAGGATAGTTTGAAACAAGTATTGCTGTGCTTTTTTGGTAGGAATAAGAAAGACTCGTAGCCTGTTTTTCTTTAGATCATTAGGTTGCAGTACCAAGTAGATATTGATGTTGTTTCTAACTCTCTTCTTCCAGATTTCTTCCAGGATAACAGGTCTTTTGGCTATCTCTCATGGTACTTAATTGAGACATTTAGGTGGGTGGTTTGGGGCTTTTCTCCAGGTTCTTTTTCTAATCAGTGGAATTTGCCAACAACTGTTAATTTTTTGTTTTACCTTTTTCCTTCCTTCTCTCTAACAAATTCAGAGGCAATGCTGCTTTCAGCATTACTTGGGTTTTTTGAGTATTCCTGTACTGATCTGAATTTTAATATATAATCTCATGTTCAGCTTCCTTCAAATTATCTTAAAATTAAAAACTGACTGGTGCTTCCTCCACTGTTTATAATTCAGATACTTTTCTATGCAGAGATTGAACAGGTATCCCATAAGCCAGAGGAATCATGATTAAATCAATGTGTTATTCATATGCTTAGAGTTAGGTGCCTTGTAACACTGTTTGCCTAGTGAGCAGCTGAGTGAGTGAAATACCTCGTGAACATCCTGAGAGCAAATCTCCAGATTTATCTACAAAAACAGTTGCTAATGCCGAAATGATATAATTTCCTTGTATTCAGGCAGGAGGGAATGTGACTCCTCTTGAGTAGGATTTGACTTTAGAAAGCAAATAGGCACTTGAGAGGAAAGATCCAGAATTTTCCCTACTTTTATTTGATACTATTTTGGTCCATTTCTTTCTTTCTTTCTTTCTTTCTTTCTTTCTTTCTTTCTTTCTTTCTTTCTTTCTTTCTTTCTTTCTTTCTTTCTTTCTTTCTTTCTTTCTTTCTTTCTTTCTTTCTTTCTTTCTTTCTCTTTTCTTCTTGATGCTTCTTCCCCCCCATGGAGTTACATCTGCCTGTTGTTCTCTTGCATTTTTAATTTGAAGAAAATAACCACTTAGCTTCATTATGGTGGGGGGAGTGGGTGTGACTAGCAGCCACCTCCTCTTGGAGATAATGAGGGAATAATTAAATGGCCCTTTCCTAGCAAGCAGCTGAAACAATGGGAGCCACGACAGGTCACACACAAAATAAGTCAGACATGTGGACAATGTGGGTGGAGAAGTTCATAGTGGTCTGAATCAGAATACAGCAGTGGTGGGGAAGGAGGAAGGGTGAATTTGTCTGCAGCTGTTCAGAAAAGGGGTGGGAATGAAATGTTGAAAGGGCAGAAGCAGAAATAGAAGTAATAGAAAAGGGGCAGTCAGCAAGAAAAGGCCTGGAAATGTGGGTAAGAAAAAGAAAGGGAAATAGAGCCAGAAAAGAAGGAAAAATACAACCATGCCCTGGTAAAAAAAAGAGGAACTATCAAGGGGTCTTTTCCTGTGACTCCAGTCTTTCTGTGTTCTGAAATCAAGCTTGTGCATTCAGGTCAAATCACAGGGAAAAACTAACATCTTATTCCTTATGCTATTTGGAGTTAAGCAAGGTTCAGACCCTTTCTATTGCTTTCTATATCTATCCTTATGAATTTTTGGGGTGAGAAAAATTTTAATCTTCATATATTTTCAGAGGATGGATGTATGGGCTATAGTGTAGTTCAGTATTTTGCAGAGACCTGTTCTGTGTGGACAGGTTGGTCTCTCATCCCTGAGATGAGAGGAAGGGAAACCAAGCATCTGAATTCACATGGCAAAATTCTCATCCTGGGTAGGTCTTTCTGAGCTTGCCTGTTAATAATGGACATTGAAAGATTTAATACAAAATTATTTTTAAAAATGCAATATTTTATGTATTAGAGATGTAAAACTGAAGAGGACCTTCTTGACCACTAAAGTCAATTCCTTAGTTTCTTTTGTTGTTCTCTTAATCAAATTGATAAAATTCCTCATGACCTTCTGACCAGGTTTGTCTGGGCTTGTTAGCTGCCCTGGTATGGTTGTGACTGATTTTCCCTGCTTTGATGGTCTGGAACTGCTCAGTCTTGGATCTTGATAGTTTTTCAGGTTTTATCAATAATGGAAGCATTGACTTTTTTGTTCTCCCCATGAATTTTCCAGAGATGAACAGAAACAGAAAATTTTCATTTTGAGTCTAAATGTAATTTTGTCATTTTATGTATCTTGCATTTCATTTTTCTGTTCTTATATCAAATAGCTTCTTTTTTCCTTCTTTGTTATGTTAAATGAGAAATTGCTCAATTTTGTCACTGGGAAAGCTACAGTCCCTGTGTTAATTTCTGGCAACCAGCTGGTGTTTAGTTTTGGCTGATATGCACTGTATTTCTTTGGCTACACTGAATTTCAAAATACATTAGAAAGTAGGAGAGAAAAGAAAAGAGAAGAAAAGAAAAGAAAAGAAAAGAAAAGAAAAGAAAAGAAAAGAAAAGAAAAGAAAAGAAAAGAAAAGAAAAGAAAAGAAAAGAAAAGAAAAGAAAAGAAAAGAAAAGAAAAGAAAAGAAAAGAAAAGAAAAGAAAAGAAAAGAAAAGAAAAGGATCACACAGAACAAAACAAAATAAAAACTTTCCAGCAAATTATAAGGGAGAGTTGTAATATTACATGGCATAAATGACAATGTCTGAAAGCTATTTGTACTCTCTTAGCCATTTCCCCTCAAATGGGGAAATGGAAAAAAGAAAAAGTCAATCTAAAATATTAAGAATTAGGCAGAAGATCCTGTTCATCCAACCTTCAACTTTTGTTTGTTTTTTCTGTGATGTTTTTAATCGAGATTTTTTGCTCCTCAAATTGAAAAAAGTAATCTCAGTGCTTTCTTTGAGGTTTTTTATTTCAGGATTTTTTTCTTCCTGTTTCTCACTTTTCTCTTATCTGTATTGATATTAGGGATGGAAAGTGAGGAAAAATAAATATTAGGAGAGCACCAGTGGAAGGAAAATGGAAAGTCTCACATATTCTCTTTATTTTGCCTTTCATCAACACCTCAGAGACGTCACTGTCTTCACATCACACAGCTCAAAACCAGAAGCAAGCCCAAAACCATTATTTTAAACACAAAAGACACACCAAATGTGACGAAAAAGAAAATACAGTATTTCATTTAATCACCACAAATGCCAAATGCTGGAAAGCAATAGGTTAACAGCTGTATGACTGACAGAAGAGGTACCACACACCAGCTTAGAGTGCTCTGGCTGGGGTTTTCAGGGCAAAACCCTCAAAGAAGTGTGGTTCCCTTTACATTTAAACAGCTATTTGTTATTAGCCTCCTCTGCACAATATGGAATCGATGTCTCTATCTCCTTTGGAGCCTTGGACAAGCACTGGAGTTGAGACTTTGGACATCCCTCCTCCTCAGGAACAGGAGCAAGGTATGCAAGGAGTCCCTGGGAGTAGGATTTTGCTGCAAGTGAAGCATTTTGCTCTTGTATCCCCCTGCAACAAGAAGGAGATGTGTTTCCATTTCGCTGCTATTTGAAAAGACACTAATTCACAGTGCATTCCCACTCACCCCTTTATCAGGAGAGTGATGGATTTATTGAGCCAGGTCTTCATCTGGTGTAAATTGGCATTGCTGCATTGATTCCTGTGGGCCTGCCTTGATTTATGCCAGTTGAGGATCTGGTCCATTTCCATGATATTTGAACATCAATCCTTGCATCTCCTTTTCCCATCTGTAGGCTTTTTCTGTCGCGCTGCTGAGAAGAAAACGCAAATGAGTTAAGGGGCTGTCACCAGCCCAGGGAAGAATTTGCTATTCTTTCTTTGTGACTAGGGTCTCTCCTGTTAATTTCCACGGCAGGTCCCTCTCAAGTTTCTCCAAAACCTGTTACCATGTCCTCCTGAGAATGTCAGCTCCTGTTGCAGACTGAAACATTAACAGGGGAAGTTATTAGCTATTCTCTTTACATACTGCCTTTCTTTATATCTGAATTAATAGAAGTATGAATGCTGGTCATCAAAAGAAATAATGAGTTTTAGAAAGTGAAAATGACACTGACAAAAACAAAAGAAATCTGATCTCAGCAGAGGGGTCCACAGAGAAGAGGAACAAAGAGGTAGAAGATAAAAAAGAAAAATTGAGAACCTAAAAGGAAAAGAAAAGAAAGAAAGGGGAAAAGAGAAGAAAAGAGAAGAAAAAGAGATGCTTGGAATGAGAAAGAGCAAACTAGTTCTTCAGCAGAATTGAAAGCAGTCGTGGTGCTGGCAGAAGGAAGAGAACTTATCAGATTTTAAAACACTTTTTTTCTCCCTCTCATTTGACTGAACAATATAAATACATGTTGTTAAACCTCCTTACTGGCTGGTCTGTGTGCAAATGTGCCTTTGATTGTTCCAGGCTGCACAGGAGACCACACAGTCAGAACAAAATGACACAGAATCACAATGTCCTATGCCCACACAAAGCCTGAACAGCCCCCATCCACCCCTGCCCTCACAGCCCAAAAATCCTGCCCACTGTAGCAGGAAAAACCAGTGCTGGATATTGGGTGTGCATTTGCTGGGGCAAAACTGCTTCTGTTTGAGAAAGGAGCACAAGAGCAAAGACAGCAAAGAAAAAAAGAAAAAAGAAAAAGAAAGGAAAAAAAAGAAAGATTGCTTCTAATACAGACACTTTTTTATTTTTTAATCCCCTTACCTCCATGCTGCTGATAAAATAAAGAGCTGAAAGGGGTAAATAATTAATGTGAATATTTTAACTATACTTATCTAACTGCATCTACTTTCAACAGTTTAAGTAATTGATCTCCTCAGCTTGAGGCCTTACAGGTTTCTCTTAATGCACTGTATCTTTAGTTTACTTGTTTGACCTGTCTATCTGCTTTTTGGGTAGTAGAGGCAGTTAGATTAGCAGTGCTATAATCATACAAGTGTCAAGGTTGGAAAAGACCTCTAAAATCATTGAGTCCAACCCATTAACACAGCAGTAAAACCAAACCATGTCTCCAAGTGATAAGTCCACACATTTTCTAAACATTTCCAGGGATGGTGATCCCACCACTTCCATGGGCAGCCTGCTCCAATGCCTGAACATCCTTTCAGTGAAAAAATGTTTCCTAATATCATTCAAGTTCCTGCTTTGCCACAAATCTTCTGGATGGTCATAGCTATGTCACTTACTCTCTCTGGTCTGAGTTTCTTTTTATTACAAATATCATGGTGGTTTGCAACCTTCTAGGGAAGATAGGGAAGAAGCATGAAAATAATCTAGAAGTAAAAATGTATGACATAGGCCCTTGATTTAAGTTTGTTTTATAGAGCCAGCAATGACCATTGCACTTCTGAATAATGGGTGTAGTTTGATATTCCTCTGTCAGACTTCATCTGATAATCTCTTTCTTTTCTGCAGTATTCAGAGTGGACATCTCTAACTCACATTGCATTATGTGATTAATAACACTTGAGTCATTTATGTGAAAACCAAATATGATAATGGACGATTCCCATGAAAAGAGCAAACTTTTTTTTTTTGTACTACCTTGAGGTGCTACACTCCCTGTCTTAATATTTACACCCTTATGCACTTTAGATTGATGCTGGAACATTTCAAGCAGTGCAGCATGAAATTTCTGGTTCTTCCCTACTGGGGGATGATGGAAATTCCTCCCGGAGAGCTTTCCATGTGCCACTATCTATATCTCTGTCTCTGTCTATCACACCTTTGACTGGCCCTAAAGTCTTCAGCTTAAAAGGTGTCATGCTGTTAAACTGTAAAAGAGAGACCATGAGTTTTTAAATCTTGGGTGGATTGTTTGCCGTGGAGAAACAAGAATGCACTGCAATGTATCTAAATATTTGAACTTTGAACCAAATTTATGGAAATATTCCAGTGTGACATACAAGACAGCCAGAGGCACTCAGCACTGTCTTTTCCATGGCCATGGTTCCTTCATAATCCTGCTGGGTAATTGAAAGAGGACATTAATGAATCTTGAGGAGGGGTTATCTTGATTTTTTTTTCCTTTTTAAACTCTTCTTCACAAGCTATGAGATATTTCTTGTTTCTGAACCCACTAATTAATGTAAATTTGTGTGATATCCTCCTGGGAGTCACTTACCTTGTATCACAGATGGTCTCCAGGGAGATATAGATCTCAGCTGCAGTCCTGTGAAGAAAAGCTAAGTGAGCCTCTACTGTAGAAGAGCTGTGATCAAGACACTCTATAATACAAAGAGAAAGAATCTCAGGACACCTGATACAAGCTGCATAGAATAATGAAATATGGGAAGGCAAAGTAACTAATGTAAATTATGAAAAATACACTCTTAAGACTGTTTGATACCTCCCTTTGAAGGTTTCAAATGAAAAGAGATAAAAGCTTGTTGGGAAAGTCTGCTTTTCAGTATGACAGATTTTGAAAAAAATAGCTATATTACCATACACTTTATCAAAAGTCTTCTTCAGAATTGTTGTCTGCAGTATGTTACAAAAAATTAAAAATCCATAAACATGCACTCTTTTTGTATGATCAGGAACTGAACAGGTAAAATTAGTTGGAGTTTTAACAACCACAAATCATTATACTGGTTAAAAACAAAAACAAAAACAAAACAAAAAACAACAACAACAACAACAACAAAAAAACCAAAAAAAACCCAAAAAAAAAACCACCCAGAAAAAAAAACAAAGAAAACTAGTGTTCTTTTAATAAATACTGAATTTCTAAATAAATTTTCAAAATTTTAATATTTTAGATAAAATACATATGACAGGGAGGGATTTTTCATTAAATACACCTTAATAAGCCTAAGAAATATTTTTAATAGAGATAAAAGCCAGTTTCTATCTGTTTTTTGTCTATTTCAAATCAGAGAAAACAAATTTGTATAATCACAAACTAATTTAGCAGCCCCTGTCCGATGATAAGGCAATGACCAGGAGCTATTGGGAATTCCGACCTTTTGACCTTGTGTTGGAGTCTTTCATCTCCAAGATAAATTATGTCCATGAAAAACCTATTATTTCATCTCAGAGCAATATGTACTGCACAAATAAGAATTATGTTGATGGCTACATAGTTCTTCCTGGATTTTGATAGAGTTTTTTTCTATTTCATTTTAGTTACTGCTGAAGAAGCCTCTCACAGGATGTCTTAGTGAGATGTTTGCTCTCAGTTTGGAAATAATGTTTTGGGGTTTTTTTTCACATTTGGTTTGAGTTGAGCTCATCAAATGAGGCCAGCCCTGACTTCTGACATACTCCAAGATATACGATAAGTTATTATGATGTGTCACTTACTTAATCATACTCAAGGGTGTTAATATTTTGTGACATGTCAAGAATGAGGAGGTGCTGTAACTCAGAAGTTGCCTTCTGTCACAGCTGTCAAGCAGGATGTGAAATCTGGTCCCTCTGGTAAAATTTACTTATCTCCCCACCTAATTTAGGGCCAACACTTCAATATGCCATTCCTGTACTACCCCAGAGAAGTACGTGTTAATGAAGAACTTAAGGAGAAGGTTTTTCAGTTTCTATTCACATCACTTGTGAGTTTGGCCACTGAATTAGTGCGTGCTGTTGTATGCACTAAATCCTTTCCCTCCACCATTTACACAAAAAATCCATTTATCAGAGCAAAAAAAGGTCAGATCTCATATACTCCTCTTGAAACCAGCGAGTTACAGATTTCACTGACACCAAGATTGTCAACATGGAAGAGAAGTACAGGCAAGTGCACTAGTATGACACCTCCACAGATAAGAAAGCAGCAGGTGTCCTTAAAATAAAATTGTTACAAAGAGTTATAAATAAAGTTACTGTTTTTCCCCTTAGTAAAAGACCCACGGAGCAAAGAGTGCAATTATTAGGCACTTGGATAAACATATATTTACTTTTCTTCCAATCTTGTGTAGCTTTTTGGCACAGCCTGTAACAGAAAACAAAAGTATACTTTAGCTACAATTATATTAATTTCCAAAAAATGCATTTCTTATAAAGCTAAATTGTTGATGAATATTGTTGTAAGTCCTATTAGCAAGACCTTGTTTCAAAAGCATTTTAAGGCAATTTTAGGCAATGCCAATGGCTGATCCAACCATTAGGTGCTAATGCAATAAAAGGAATACAGAGGTTTCTTTTCCTGGAAAATCATATTTGATGGATGTGAGGACTGCAGGTACAAGACATACTAGTGCTCTTCATTCAAAGATTACCAAAATTTCTCTGGTAAGGTCAGTTCCATTCAGTGAGCAATTTTTGAGTGGTTAATATTGAAAATTTGGTCAACCTACATAGCAGCTGTAGTATAAGTGATGTTCTCAGAAACATAGAAAACTTTGGGTTTGAAGGCACCCAAAGATTATCCAGTTACAGTGTCCCTGTTGTGGGCAGGGTCTCTTTCTACTAAACCAGGTTTCTCCAAGTCCCCTCCAACCTGGCCTCAGACAATTCTAGGGATTGCTATTCCCAGTTTCTCTGGGCAAGCGGTCCCAGGGCCTCACCACCCTCACAGGAAAGAATTTATTACTAATATCTAATCTAAACCACTTTCTTTGGATCTGAACCCGTTCCCCCTTGTCCTGTTACTCTATGTCCTTGTAAAAAGTCCCCTTCCATTGCTCTTACAGCCCCTTTAGGTACTGGAAGGTTCCAGAAGTTCTTCCCAGAGGCCTCTCCAGGCTGAACAAAAAAATGTTCTCAGCCTATCTCCATAACAGAGGTTGCCCACCCCACAGATCATCTTGCTGGCCTTCTTTGCACTCATTCCAGCAAGTCCATGTCTTTCTTATACTGGAACATTGTCTAGTAAAGACTGAGGCAAAAAAAAATTGTTGGACACCTCAGCAACTTCCACCTACCCAGTCCTTAGTAACTAGGCCCCCAATTTCCTTCCAGGAAGGGCCCACATTTTCCCTGGAATTCCTTGTATCACCAATGTAACTAGAGAAGCTTTTCTTGTTGCCCTTGACAGAATACTGTTCTAACTTTTACATGTCTTTTAATCTTACTGTAGATCAATGAAAAGTCACAAATCTATATGTTTTCCTGAGGCTTTCAAGGCATTGGGTTATGGTTCCACATTTTCTTGTCTACACCCATCTCTCTTCCAAATACATAAAAACTAATAGAAGGAGGTCAGGGGCCAGTTATTATAATCAGTCACCAAGGTCAGAACTAGAACTAATGGGATAATGCTGCAACAAAGGGGAAATTTTAGTTAATGATTAAGACAAACTTTATAACTATTATGATAGCTAGGATCCACGGAATAAACTGCCCAGGGAGGTCACATCACTTTCACTGGGAAGCATTCAAGGACAGACTTATAATCAGTCTCACAGTAACGTCTTAAGGAAAATTAATTCAGTCTTGCTATGAAGCACAAGCACAAGATATGCCACTCACTAGGGTCCCTGTTCCAACTCTAATGTTACAGCACTGAATCTGTGCAAAAAACCAATAATTCTCTGTTCCTATAGAAAAGATATTGAGGAGAGAAAGCTGCTAATGTATATCCTGACTAATACTTTGCTAATATTCCTAGCATGTCACTATATATAAGAGATTTTAAAGAATATTAACAGTGATTCCGCCCAATAGTTATGATTTTTATCCAAGCAACTTAAATCTCATTGCAAGCTTTGTGAAGCTCGATTAACCTATCAAACATCACCACAGGAACATGTTGTGCCCAGGTGGTTATTGTGACAAAAGCAGCTGTGTCATGAGAATTGAGGATTTATTTCTAAATCATAATAAATAGCTTGAAGCAGTGCCAAATTCACGATTGAGTTGAAAAGGTTGGGTGTATCAGGGAAAATAGGTGCTATTTTAAAGGCAAATAGACAATTAATAGTGCACCCTTGGTCTTCTGGGCCATGTCCTTTGAGCTGAGTTGAGCTTAAAGCAAAAAACCAAATGGCTGAACTCCTCATGGTCACTTTTCTGCTTGGTTAAATCTTGGGCCAAACAAAGCATAGTGTAATTTTTTTAGCTTTCTGAATAAAAGAAAAACTCTTTCCACAAAGAAAGCCCTAGGAGTTCCTAATATTAATTCCCACATTGAGTCCAAAATCTCTATTTGAAGTAGGGAAAGAACAGCAAACCCATTTAAAGAACACCCAGAGATGGAAAATCTATCATCATCTTTGGTAAATAGCTCCCATGGTTAACAGTTTTACTGTTTAAATCTGTACTTTATTTTCAGTTTGAATTTCTGTAGCTTTAACAACTAGCCATTGAACACTGCTGCAACATTGTCCACAATGTTCTTTACGTAGATATTTACAGACTAATCAAATCTCCACGTGTGTTTTACCTCTGACAAGTCAAATCAAATGAAATACAAAATTAATTTTGGGATGAGTAAGAAAAAATTATTTGAACCCTGATGTGAAAAGACTGTACAAAGGAAACATGGATGAGTAGTAGCCATTATAGTCATGTTTAAAAATTACTATTTCCTTGCAATAAACTTCTCTTTGTATTGTCAGCTTCAATTCTTGTTCTTCTCTGGATTTGTATGGCACATTTGGTCCCAGCTCTTTGCTTACACCCAACTTACCAAGTGCTCTAGAGAGCTCCAAGTCAGTCATCCATTCTGCTCATTATTTACTGCTGCACCCAAATTTATGTCATCTAAAAATGCTCTCCGTAAATGATTTCATTTCTTTTTTCCCCCCATGTCCTTGTGAAAACTATTTAATCATGATAGGTATGAACCATGACCTCACTGGAATTCCAACAAAAGGAATTTTTGTGGGCTGATTGCTCATTCTATGTGATGATTTTGGGATTCAATACTGAATATTTTTTTCATCTGTGCAAAGTATTCTATATTAATTATTCAAACCAAGAGTACCAACTTCCTCTTCCACTTATTCTTAGAAAAGTGCTATAACTTATTCTTGCAAAAATGCTCTTATAATGGACCAACCTTTGTCTGGGACTTAGAAACTTTGTGTGAGTATCAGTCTTTCCAAGTTATAATGACTAATGCATTAAAAATTAATTTAGTCTACTTCACAATGTCTGGTCATAAAAAAATCAGTCATTTGTTTGGGATTTTTGTTTTGTTTTGTTTTGTTTTAGTTTTGGTTTGTTTTTTGTGGGTTTTTTTGGTGGGGGAGGGGGGAGTTATGTGACAAATACCTTTTTTCAGCATCTTTCAAATGACTTTAGTTTTCCAGAACAAGTTAAGTGCACATCAGAAGCATGAAAAGTGTCAAAGGACACTTTTATTCAATTTCACAGCAGCAGTAGAAGCCAAGGAGGGAGTATCCAGAAACAACAGTTTTGGTAAGCACCAAGCCTAGTCCATATGAAAACATGGTCTGGAAAATAGAGACCAATTTATGTAGCCTACCCTTAGACCAGGAGAGGGAAAAGTTACTTCCTTCCCTTTCCTTGTAAAAATTCTTATCTTCTTTTTAGCCTGGAGCAGAGGAGATGGAGACGGGATCTATGGCTGTGTGTAAGTGTCTGGAGGGAGGGTGCCAAGAGGATGGATCCAGGCTCTACACAGTAATCCCAAGCCATGGAATGTCAGAAACAGGCAGATGGGAAGGTCCATGTGAGTTTGAGGAAGAATCTCTTTAATGTGCAGGTGACTGGAACAGATTTACCAGACAGGTTGTGGAGTCTCCTTTCCCATAGAAACTCCAACGACATCTGGACACAATCCTGAGCAATGTGCTGTAGGGGACTCTACTGGAGCAGGGAGTACATGAGTCCCTGAGTACAGATCCTCACAACAATTAGCAGGGAGTACAGATCCTCAAAACAATTAGCTCAGTTATGCAAAAAA
>VWZP01005784.1:244865-268703 GCA_013396995.1 Dicaeum eximium
TTTTTTTTTTAAAGAGATGCATGGCCTTTAAATAGCACAGAGCTCCACAGACTTTGGGAAACATTTCTAGATGGATAAATTCAGTTTTAAACCAAAACCACAAAAGTAAAATGTTGCTTGATATTGTAAGAGATTCTCCTTAAGAAACTACAGCATTAATAAACTGTTTATTTGTCACTTGGATCATTTAGAGAGGAAGATTTCATATCAATGCTTATGTGGTAAAGAAAGTAGGATTCATGTGACTTTTACTTGTGAGGCTGTAAAACATCTTGGGATTTTTTGTACATTGTAGTGTGAGGCTTGGTCTGGAGCAACAGGCACATTTTGCCCTTGGTGGTCAAAAAGAAAATTACGGGGCTTTATGTAAAATCACAACATTCATTTTCTTTTCATGGCTACACTTAGTCCTTTCAAAATTCTGTATACATTAGACAGAAATGTCACCCATGACTTTCCCACAGTGCTTTTCCCCCACCTGCACACAGTCACACTACGTAGCAATGCCATGGGCTCTGTGGATCAAAATTTGTCACCATCAGTCTTATAGAAGAATTCAAATAAGAGCTGGATTAAACAGCTGAGGTCCAGTTCTGTAAAATACTCAAGAAAAAGTAAACATACCTATAAAATGAAGTGTTTAAAGCTGCCTTATATTTTTTAAGGTGCTCCAACTCTTGAAGCTGAAGGCACACAAGCATTTTCTTAAGGCTTAAGCACATCCTTTAGCAGACAGTAAAGAATTGCCATCATAGTGCAAAGTTGTGTGGAAAAGTTAAACAATTGACAAGCATTACTTTGTGAACAAATTGTAGGTCATTCATGGGGATTAAAGGCTATTTCAGAGATTATTATTTTTCTCTGTGTTTATTTATTTAATTCTTCTGAAAGCTCAAACAAACTAGAGATTGTTAAGCCTTCCAAGCCTAGGGAGAAATATTCGTAGGAAATCCCTTTAAAACTATTAAGAGCAAAATTGGATGAAACTGTTTTAATACAATGGAGAAATAATAATTTTTAAGAGGAAGTAATGTTCAATGTTGAAAATTGTAACAAAGCTCATTATTCTGTTGGGTTTCAGAATGGGCAACCCCTTCACACATATTTGCCATTAAGAATGATATAGCCATGGTGTTTGTTCTTTAATTAGTTTTCTAAACACATAAAAACTAAAGTGAATAAATCAAAATGACCTTTAAATTCCCAGAATTACAGCCTATTTAAATAGCCTTAATAAGGTAATAATAACCCAAGCTAATGGTAGTTCTACTTCTCTACCCTGTGTCTTGCCATGTGATAAGCGACATTACTAATTTTAGTGTGATTACAAATTATTCCCATAGTTCAGATTTAATACAGTATTGATGTTGTTACTAATATAGATTTGTCAGTAAAGGTACAAAGAAAAGTCAGTCCCACTTAATGCTGGCTGACAAAACAACTAAAAGGAAAAAAAAAACACACAAGGAAACAAAAAACAAAGAAAAAACTCCTGATTAATACGCATTGGGAGAAAGAAGTACAAGTAAAAAATAATGATTCAATTTCATTAAAGGTGTACTTAACCTGAAATAGAGAATATAAAGGGGGAGAAATGTTACATGTAGCAAGTATCTGCTATTACTATGTTTCTAGAATGAGAGCAAGTATTTACTGCTCTTGCTGTGCCCTTGTGGTCGATTTCATTCATCAACTGTTTTGCTGGTGTGAATCCAGTAAAATTTAGTGGTTTTTCCTAGATTTATATCGTGTATCTTAAAGCAGAATTTGATGCAGAGTTTTCTGACATTATATGGTTATTTATTCTACTATTTATCTGGAAAATCATACCAGTTCTGCATACTTTTGTGTCGTCCTGGGCTTGCCTGGCCCTTGGTCCAACCAGTTTTGTTGTGAGCTTTACCTACAGCACACCATTCTATCTCTGAGCTGAAATACAGGAGGCACCATAATCTCTGGAAAATTATGTTGCTGTTTGCTAGATCCCAGTTGAGTGCTGTAGCTGGATATAAAAGCTCATCTCTCCTGTTCCACTTTAATTTGAAGACAAACAAGTTAATGCAAAGCACAGATGGTCTGAAATAATCTGTTTGACCACGTTCTACACCAGGAGATAAATGAACATGTGCCCATTTACCAGTTCACAAAAAGCAGTCATTGTACTAATTTTCAGCTCTTAGTTTCCCAAATTTCTTTTCATTCAGTTTACATTTAATTGATCAGGGAGCAAAAGTTCTCCTGGAGAACTGAGTTTCTTGCCATTTCTTTACCTGTGGAATATTCCTGGAGAAATAACAGACATTGCCTTAGCAAGAGGTTTGATTTATCCTCCAAAGTCAAGCCCAGTACAACTAATACCCCTTACTTTATTAGAAAGCATTAAAAGTCATGTGTGTCAAGACTCAAGCATGTGAATATGAAGGAGTAACAAATATTCCTGTGTCAGCTCAGCTGGGACAACTCACGTGTATTTACCCTGTAGCAAATGTGAGGTAATATGCACTAAGCTTTTAAAAGACTTTACCCTACTTACCTTGTATTCATCCAGGACCAAGAGTGTCTACATGGATTTGTTATCACAGTTTAGCTCAGGTTTTTAACTAATTACATAAATAAATTATTTGTGCACCTGGCACACTAGGCCAGATGTTGTTCATATGCATAATAAAGAATCCTATCTTGCCTGCAGAACTTGCTTTTTAATCAAACAAGGCAAAGGGTGGTTGTTATTCCCTATTTAGCAACAGGGTGAACAGACATGCCATGTGAGTGGGAAGCTGACTTGTCCTAGGTAGCACTACTAATCTGAGGGAAGACACAGGGCTGAATTAATATATCTCATGAGATAGCTGTGAAATCATCTTTCTGATCTTTCTGATCAGTAGGCAGGCATTCCCACCAGAGTAACTCCCTGTTTTTTCTCACAAATATATGAGAAAAAATGGGAGAAATATCTGAGTATTTGAGAGAAGTGTCTGAGAAATATTTCACTGCTAGTGGTTCACAGGACTCCTCTCTCAAATGCAGAATACAACTATTACTATGTAGGGATAAGGATAGGGATAAAGCATTCAATGGGGTTTATGGACTCTCTCTTGCAAATTGTGGGACTTGTGTCAAATGGGAAGGAAGCTCATTGTTAGCATAAGCCTCTTTACAGGTGTGCTCAGCAACTCTTAGGAAAGTGGTTTGGGAACAACACTCTGAAGTTGGTTTGATTACAGTGAGGCTCCCGCTTACCCAAAATTCAGAAGAAATCAAGGAAAACATCACAAAAAGATTGTGGATTTATTGTAGGCATTAGAAGTGTCACCTTAAACATCCTCTGCAAAAATCATCAGCAAAAGCTTTTCCAATGAGGAGAATCCAAGAAGCTCAATTTGCAGCCATGTGTGCTCACTTCTTTACAAGAGCCACAGTTTATATTACAACCTGGTCTTGAGTGTGGTACTTATTTGCTCTACTATAGATAATTAAACAAGTAGAAAAGGCATGGGAATTATGAGGAATGCCCATTAGTCAAGCATGTGTTTTTTGACTTAACAGATTTACTCAATATTGTTTAAATCTCATTTTGTTTTGAAATAAATATACAAATATAATCTTACAGCAGAGATTAACAGCAATTCCAGGAGACATCTGGAGATACCAGAGCAATTAGGTTTGCACTTGAGGAAAATTCTTCAAATTGATGTTTCTCATGCCCTGAAATTAAAAGGAATAGTAAGAAATATTGAAAGACATCTATTTTTATCCTCCTTTCATCCCAATGCAACTCATTTCCTTTATCCCAGAGATGAAAACTCTGGAATAAGTAAATGCACAGGTACATACAAGTAAATATGCATGTACATACTTCCCATACAGGTCATGCTGCATGCTATCCTGAGCTTGCTACTCCTTCAAAGATGATGAGCAAAAATGCATTCAAATTCCCCATACAAATAGGCTAAAGACAAAGTCATGAGTAGTGCTTCCCTTTTGAATGCTTGCTGTATTCAAAGAGCACTGTCACAAATCTCTAGTAGGGGCATTTTTCCAAGGGGTTCATTTTCTGGGATTCTTTTTTCAGTTAAATGAATTTTTTTTTTTCATATGGGAACCTTTGCTGATGAATCTTATCCAGTAGAATAAAGAAAAAGAGAAGGGAATTAAATGGAGAGAGACAACATGGCCTAGTAAATAAAGTAACAGACTTGGGGGAATCAGGAGACCTAGATACTATTCCCAGCTCTTCCCTGCAGTGTGACTTTAGGCAAGTCTCTGAGCAAGCTTTGCCTCACCACTGTCTATTTATATTGTAAACTCTTCAGAGCAAGCACCATCCTTTGCTGCATGTGTCTATAACTCCAGCTGCAAAGGAACTCTGTTCTGCATTGGAACATCCTGCAAACAGTAATTGAAGTAAACCACCACAATCCACTTGTCAGTGAAAATGTTAATCTACCTTTCAGACAGTTCTTGGCAGTAGGCAGTGTCCAGATCATAGGAAAAAACCAAAACTATCCCAGGAATAAACACAGGAATTTAGAGGCATCAGCAACTCCAGTGCATTGTCCTACTGCAAAAAAGATCCAGGTTCTGAAAAAAATATTATATAGGGTTTAAGAAGAGTACAAGTGTGTGGTTTTTCATCTAGAGATAAAGTACATGAGTTCCAAGGAAAAAAATCAAATTGAGAGGCCTGGTGTTCTAAAAGTACAGTATGTCTGATAGAGAGGAATTATTTTCTTCTTGGGGAAAGAGTTGGAGGGAATAAAGGGACCAAAGTCCATTCTGTTAACACTTCCTATGTACTGTGCATTCTTTGCCCCAGATAATGTAGCAGAAGCTGTGTTCACCCTAGTACTTCATCCTTCCCTAAAGGAAATTACTACAGCCAGTGAGTGTGAAATTGTGTATTTTATCCTCACAGAAAAATATTAAAATAAAATAAGAAAAGGTGGAGCCTGGCAAGAGGGGGCTAAATCTAACATCTACATAAATCTAACATCCACTACAAGGACAGGAGGTTAGAATCTTTTGGTGCAGAACATTAAGTTGAAATGTGGGTGCTTTCCTGCACAGGACACTCTTGTGGATTTTCTTTGCTGAATTTCTGGGGAAGTGCTCAGGGCTTGAACTTCATGCTGCAGCACGGACATAAAATTAAGTAATCCTGAAATACTGTCTTATTGTTTTTTCTTTAATGCAGTCATTTCAGACATCTACTTGTGTAGGCATTCCTAGTTTTAAGTTAAAGATCACGTTGTAATTTAAGCACAAATCTGAGCTTATTCTTTACTCAGAGTTCAATCACCATTTACAAAGTCATTTTGCACCTCAATAAGAGTGGGGCACAGGGCAAATTTTGGAACTTTGGAGTGAATCCTAGGGTATCTCAAACCCTAAAATGAGAGCCATGCACCATGAACTCTGATCAAAGGAGGCACGCACAGAGCACAAGGTACAAGAGCTTAGTCCTACATCAAGCATGACCACAGCAGCCCTTCCTAGCAGCAACGTGGCTTTGTCAAGCCCAGTCTACAGATTGTGACAGTCAGCAGGTATTAGATAACAAAAGGTCCCTGCAGCTCAATATGTATAACTTAACATTAATGCTGCAGGTGCATATAACCCAGTGGACTCAGGTAGTTATATTACATTTTCAATAGCTTTGAGTTCAGCCCTGACTAATCATCAAACACTGACTCCCTTCCCAGAGGGATTTTGCAGCCCTTGCAGCAACTGATGAACATCTGTGGTGGGTGGACCACAGCCAGCAACTGAGCACCCACCCAGATTCCCACTCACACCTGTCCCCAGCAGGATGGGGGAGAAAACAGGAGTAGCAAAAATCAACAAAACTCGTTCAAGGCTCTAGAGTTGGTGAGACGGGAAAAACCAAGTGATGAAAAGGCAATTGCCACGTCCCACAACAAGAATGACACCCTGCCTGTCCCCAAGCAGCAGCTGGCTTAGAAGACAGACCACAGTCACTCTCCAGTTTTTACTGCTGAGCATGGGGTTGCTGTATGGTAAGGAATACCACACAGGGGTTAGTTTGGGTCACCTGTCCCAGCTGTGTCCCCCCAACCTCTGCCCCACTCCCAGGCTGGTCATTGCAAGGGGGCAGAGTAAGAAACAGGAGAAGCCTTGACACAGAAAACACTGCTCAACAACAGATAAAACAGTGGTGTGTTACCAGCACTGCTTTAGTTAGAAATCCCAAACACAGAAATATACAGGCAAGTGTGAAGCAAGTTATTTCACACCAGACAGATCCAGTACAACAGGGAAAATTAATTTCAGTTTGATATATTTGCTCTCATGACCCATTCTCAGCCTGACCCTTCAGATACTTTGTGTTTGAAAGAGGGTCAAATACATACCTGGGATAAAAATCTCACAGTGAGTTTATTTTAACTGTTGAATTTCTTTGAGATCCTTTTAAGAAAAGTGTCATTCAGGACACTATGTAAACCAGTGACTTTCAATGTAGAATTTAATAGTGTATTTCAGAAGAGTCAGCTAAGTATAAGGTGTACAAAAATCTGCCCATGCATCAAAAAATTTTAGGAGTCTGCAAGCAGGGAGTAGAGAGGGAGAGAAAAATTGACTTTAGGAAAATTTCAAGATCATATTGATAATGAAATTTATTTTTGATTAGTATAACACTTTAATTTTATTGTCAGAGACAAAACAATCAAGGACATTAACAATTCAGATGCACAAAAAGTTTTTACATTGCCAGCAAAGTTTTTTGTCAGCTTCATTTAAAATTATTTCTTTCTATCCTTGGACATATTTATTTATCTTTGCAATTTTCTTTTTTTTTAATTTACTTGTTTAAAAGTTTTTTGTGTTCAATAGCAGCTGGAGTCCTAAAATGAAATTAAACCCATGTAGGTGCCAATATATATATTCAATAGATATGAGACTAAATTAAACTAATTGACATTTTATTAATACTCTGCTGTTTGTTCCCGCAGAGTTAAAATCGTACTCTAGATCCCATTACATGAAGATATACTTTGGACCATCTGGTGACCAAACATTTCTGATTATAAATAAGTCAATTTTTGTTAATTATTTATTTGGGACCTTTTGTTTATTGCACAAAAATCTGGATAGGGAGAAGAAATAGCTAAATGTGCTGGGGTTTATAATACATCTTTCATAAACAAAACTATTTTTTGCAGAAAAATCTGATTGAGGCAGGAGAGAACTCTGAATATTCATTTGCATTAGAAAACTCTGAAATTACTCTTGTTTGCAGCCCTTTTGGCTTCATTTTATATGAATATACAGGCAGTTAGAGAAGGCACTCAGAAGCAGTAAACACTTAGCTGTAATGGTAAACCCTAACAAGGAAGGAAACTTTGTTTATCACAGAGAATAAAAGGGGATAGACATTTTATGAAAAAGAAAAAAGGTAAATCTCTTTGATAATGATAATGAATTCTGGGAGTATAAGTAAAGGAAAGTTGAAAGCTTTTCATCCATGGAGGTCTTCAAGAACTTATCAACTACTATCAGAAATTATTTGGATATAATTGATCTTTTATTGAGGAAGTACACTTGAATTTTTAACAATGGACTACTCAGTATCTCAATATAAGTACCAGCTGTGTTTTCGGTATTCACAACTATATATCTCCATATATTTTTGACAACTGGCATAACTTTGAATTTTAACCTTTGATCAAAATCCTTAATATTGTGAGACATAAAAAATAATGAGATTTGGCTAGTCGTTGGTTTCAAAAGAAACTTGAAATAAGGACCAAATTTAATTTGGTTCATTAAAAACCCTGAATTTCTTTCTTTTTCTCATATCCTGTATTCCAAACAAACTTCCAAATGTCCACATTGAAAGAACACAAAACACTAAAATGTCCAAGAAGCCTTAATAAATTGAACAGTTATTTATCATTCATATCTGAAGCAAAGGCAATACCCATTTCTGAGCTTTGGACAAAACCTAGATCAACCATAACTATCCAGAAATGGATGGCTTTGGTCTAGGGTTTTGGGAGCTAGGGAAATCCCTGTCTGACTGCAAAGGAATAAATATGTTACACTTGAAAAAATATCTAGCCATTGAAACCAAGTCATTGAAGGCACTTTTGAAGGAAAATCAGAAGTTTCAATGATAAAACTGAAAAGAGTGTTTGTAGGCAGAGGCAGAGAGCTTAGCAGGAGTGCTGTAAGAGTGATAATGTTTGAATGATAATATTCTTTATTGAGCAGGAATGACAAGCAAATGAAGAAGAACAAAATTTCTATAATATTTTTTTTTAATTCACCGCTTGCAAAACAATTATCTGCGATCCCTGAACAATCCTTAACCATACAGGCAAGAGAAAAGGAGTATCTGTCTAGTTGCTCTCAGTCCTTCATCAGGGTGAAGTTCTTCCCCTATTCTCTTCTACTGGGCTGATTCCATCTCAGTTTTGAGCTACCTAGTTTAGGGCAATTTCATAATATTTTTTGTCTAAATATTTTTAATCCTAACAGAGCTTACTATCAAGTAATTACCCCTCTTACTCCTAATTAAAATATTTTTTTCCACTTATTTCTCGCATTGCTTGTAATTGTGAAGGTGGCTTCGTTTGCTTCAGGGGCAGTAGCATGTGAAAAGCAAGAGTTGGAGTGAACAGTGTACTCTCCTCTAGATGTACACACATATGATCCTGACACAGAGCTGAGGTCCTCAACCAATATTGATATATACCTCTAATCTATTAATATTATCAAAACATTCATAAATATAGAAGTGAACCCAAGTTCAGATATTGGTTTCCCACTGTTATGTGGGCTGTCCCAAAAAACAAGATACCATTATCAGTAGAAAAGGGAAAGATCATAAATCTGCCTCATTTTATTTTTGTTTGTTTGCTTTTTCCATTTGGTTGGTTTGGTTTGGTTTGGTTTGGTTTGGTTTGGTTTGGTTTGGTTTGGTTTGGTTTGGTTTGGTTTGGTTTGGTTTGGTTTGGTTTGGTTTGGTTGTTTGGGGTTTGTTTTTCCCACTTGATTAGGCCTGTAAGTGGGTTTTGGGGAAAAGCACTGTTTTGGATGGGGGACACAAAGAACTTTACATCACTTCAGTAGCCCTCCAGTCTCAAATGTCTTTTAATAGTCAAAGAAAGCATTCCTGACAGCCATTTAAATCACACTCTGTTATAAACCTTTACATGGTTTATAATGTACACAGTCTTTGTCCTGCAGCACAATTTTCTGTGGAACACAGAATTCGTTCATGAGGCTTTGAGTTAATTTTTCATGGAATTAGAATGGGTGTTAAACAAAGAAGAAGGATAAAGTGGAGGAGGAGGAGAAGGAGGTGGAGGAAAAATAAGGTGAAGAAAAGGGCCAGCACTTCAGAGTTTACTGGTGCCAATATAATTTTTGTTTTAATGTTTTGGTTTTATGGTTTTTTTTTTTCTTCTTTGGTGTTGCTGTGGAGTTTGGGGTTTTTTGAAGGGGGTGGGTATTTTTTTACTGTTCAAGTGCTGTCCACTGGATATTGCCAGTCCTGTGTTTCTTAGATCAAAGAATAATATCTTTCCAATTTTTCCGTGGGCACTTACAGTCCCAGTTTTAGTCTCTTTTCCAGCACAGTGTAATGTAGTTCATTATTCCCTATGAAGTTGAAAAATAAATAAAAATTTTGGTAGGGACTGGAACAAAAATGTGGCTGCAAACATGGAGCAGTTTATGTTCAATATGAATAGGTAGCGTGAGAACTGGGAAACTCGACAGAAAGAAATATTTGCCATCCCTAGGAAGGTGGAAAGGACATGACTGATACGTACATTTTCCCTGGGAAGAAGTAAAGAACAAAGAAGGAAAGCATGAATAAGGGAAAAGGGATTTGAAGTCATCGGAGTGGCACACACTGGGTGTATTCCCCTGCTTGAGGGACAAAACAGAAGAGAATGAGAATGAAGGGGGACACAAAGACCCTGATGCAAGGAAGGAATAGTTCCATATATTAGAAGAGCAAGAGACTCTGAGGAAGTGCAACAGTCTGACCTGGCAGGAGCCAAGCCAGATGCAGGGGGTCTGATGGCAAAATATCCCAGTGGGGAAGACTGAGTGCTACAAACCATGAAAAGATAAAAGAAAACTATAGGAAAGCCTGTGGAACTTCTCTTTGGTTTGCACCATTGCATGCTCCCAAAGTATTTTAGAGAAGTCTGACATCCCAGCTAACACATTCCAAAATGTGTGTATCTGTAAATCAGCTGCTAGGTCTTCACTTTTGGGGCACTGGTTTTCATAGCAAAATGTCCCTCACAATTGGGGGCTGCCAATAAAGCAGATCTCCCCCAAACAGCTCTGGAAGAAGTGACCTGCACTTTATCCACCAATCCAGAAGCTTCTTTATATAACACTTCCATCTATTTCCTCTCAGAATTTTTCAAATTCTGAACTGGATCTACCAGCCCTGCCAATATCACAGGGAGTTATTGTTTAGGATTTAAGGGAATTATTCTTCTCCTACAAACTGCGGGGCTGGTTCTGCTTCCTCCCTACAGAGCTAAGAAACTAATTTGCATGATGTTGAAAAAGAGAAATCTTTTCTGATGTTTTTCTTTGAATGCTTTATGTGTAGAGCTGTGTTCATTCCCTCCATGATGGTGATTATTCCAGAAATCTGAGTGAATAACTGTGCTTAAGTATTTACATTTCAATATTTTATTAAATGATCACTCATATTATCCACTCAGTACAACAGGAGCCACCCATGTGGCTCCTTCAAGACTAGAAGAGGCAAAATCATAGGAGGCTGCATTTCTTTCTTTAGGACAAAGTCTAACTGAGAAAGTGCATAACCAGTCATGAGCTACTCGTGTTATACCAGCCTTGGATTGAAAACAAAGCTAACCTTCCTGCATTAGCACAGCTGCTGGCTTTTGGGTCTGGCACAATTTTTAGCCATGCTGTTGCTAATCCAGAACAAGGAAAAGTAGCAGAGAGGAACCTGGAACCATTTTTGTTTCCCTGTTTTAATTTTTTGCTGTCCCATTGACAGCTTACTGTGCTGCTGTTGTGTTTTTATGTGGTCATGTCTACAGACAACCAAGTGGGACCGTGTGTCTCAGTTTTGCAAACCCTGCATGAGGCCCAAAAAACTCCAGTTTCCTGCCTTCAAGCACCTAATAGTTCAGCTCAGGGATTCCCCAATATCTGAGGTAAGTACAATGCCAAAAATATTATGGGGTTAGTGTTTGGCTGTAGTATACATTTTAGAACCACTAATACTCATTTCTCCAAATCCAATCCAGGTCAAAAAGAAGAACTGTGCCTGTCCCTAGCAGGGCTGGACTGCTTTGGTGAGTTATTTTATGCTTTCAAAGAGCTGTGTGTACTGTGAATATCATTACATAGACTGTATGCTTGATCATACAAAATAGGAAATAGTGACCAGAACTAAACTGAAAAGCTGGCCCTATAACTTCAAAGGAAAGAAGAAAAGGAAAATAAAGTTACCTTCAGAGCAGCTTTTGTACCTGCACACACTAAGGTTAATCAAATCTTATGCTTCAGAGTATATGGCTGATTAGCTTGTGTCTGGAAGCACTTCCCCTTATTTGCCATTCTACTCTTAGCTGCAGAAAGAACAAAGTTCATGTTAGTTCTAGGATATTTTTTTGTCATTTTTTTCCCTCATTCACTTGCTATAGAAACTTTGAAAACTACTGGCTGAACTCAGAAGTGCCCCATGCAGAACAGCTGTATTCTGACAAGAGGGGTCAAGAAGCCTGCAAGCTTTGATATGTATCAGAAAACAAAATTATTTTGCTCTTATTACTGTGAAGTGCCTGCCTTCTTATGAAGCTTTACAACTGAGAGTGAATTATACGTCCATGAATCCTTGAGGTACAGAAGTCTGTTCCCTCCTGCAGCCTATGGAGGTATCTTTGAATTATGATTTAAGTTATCGAGACTAAATGGAGGCTAGTGTTATGTGGAGACTAAATGGAGTCTAGTGTTCTGATTTGTTTTGTTTTTGTTTTTAACCTTCGTAATTAAGTAGGAATATCCAGGAAAAAAATCTCGTGACTTGTGGTAGTGGGTTTTCTAATGTTTTATATTATTGTTGAATGTTTTATATTACTGTTGGTATTTCCCTGAGACCTCCCTTATTCTGTAATCCCTGATGGTTTGCCCCGAACCCCTCCTTTCCTTATAACGTGTTCACCCTCCTTCCCTTGCACCTGCCAATCTCCCCAGGGCACATACCCATGTTCCAGAATCTTCCCTGTCAGTCTCTTATACCCAACCCACGAGAGTGTCAATCCTCCCTTAACCCATACCCCTATTCTGGAATCTTCCCTGTCAGTTATGTTATCCCTATTCCCTCATTAGCTGCTGTACCTTGGTCCACTCCCACCCTCGACCCTATTGGTTTGTGTTTGTAATCAATTCCTCCCCCACCCTCACCCGATTGGTTTCTGTANGTTTCCATGCATGATCCTCTTCATCCTGTCAATCTTCAAAGTCCTGTGTCAACCTACCGATTAATTTTGGCACTCGGCTCTTTTTTTTAGTGTGTGTTTGTTTGTTTGTTTGTTTTGTTATTCTGACTTGCAGATTTGAAGAGGCACTAACTCTGTCCGTGCAGTGCAGCTCTATCAACTTCATTACCGTTCTGGCAATTTACTCTTGGTGAAGAGGTGGCCATGGGGCCTGTAAGAATTCATGATGTCAAGGTCATGTAACTACAGGCATTTATTTCACTAAGATTTTAAGGTGCAGGTAATTTGTGATGTAATTATTAGGGATTCAAGCACCTGCGTGCATGCCTGGCCTCGCCGACTGTCGTGGGGGAGAAGCCCGTACCTGGGCTGTCCATAACATCAAAAAGCACCACTGGCAAGGCACGACCTGCTGAGAGCACTTCTTCCACTCTCCTTCTCAAGCAAAGACCCACTCCCCTGGGTCCAGCCTATTTCAGGTGATGCCGGTGTCGAATCACTTTGCAAAGTGGATTTTTCTCAACTATCAAACGGAACACTGGGTTGTTACATAACCCTAAAAATCAAGTAGGCAAAACTCTAACCTTGAACTGAGGGTAAGGGGAAAGTGGGGTCCTTGGGCTGTGTGTATTTCATGGCTGAGGATACCAAGCAATCTTGAGATGTACTATGGGATTAATTATTCTGCCTTGATAGTCTTAGGAAAGCTAACATATCTCGGCTTCTGAAGACCACTGTGAAAAAAGGGGAAGGTTTAGGCAAATATTTCTTTTCCTACCTCAGATAAAGTTCCTTATTAAGCATCTTGAAGAAAGAAAGTTTACATAATGCCTGACTCTGGTAATTTTCTTCCTATCTGCTTAATAAAAGTAACAATTGAATTTTTCCTTGAAAAGGCCAAATCTGACTGAATTGATAGAGAATTGTAGTTAAAGGATTTTTTCATAAATATGCTACACTGTTGTCCTCAAAGCATCTAAATTACCTATAGCCAAAAGCGACTTCCTAAAATAACTACAGAGGTCTGGTACCAGGTGGATGTGTTATCATCACACACAACTAAAATAATATTAATTAGCTACACACTTATTTTACATAAATCAGCCAGTAAAAGCCAAACAACCAAAAACAAACTCCAAACCAAACCAAAACCAAAAACCAAACCAAAACCAAAACCAAAGCCAAAACTGTACAACAAACCTTCTTTGCCAAGAAAAAAAAATCTTGAAATTATGAAGGAAAGTGAATGGTAATTACTCAGATCACAATATATCTGGCCTTCTTGGACTGACCTTACTACTTTGACAAAAAATATATAAGGATAATAAAGTTTTTTCTAGTCATAGATTGCCATGATTTCATAGGTTGAGTCTAATACCTTGTGAAAGAGAAAACAACTATTTCTTCTAACTTGTATAAAGTACAGAGAATATTTTTAGTTCATTTCCTTTGTAAAAAATGTTATTTGTCATTCTCTCTATTGTAAACTATAGGTTTATTTAAAATAGTCCTTAATTAAATTACATTCCTAGTGTTCAATATGTTTACATTTTTATTGGAGGGAAGAGAGCAGCAGTCCACCTTCAAATTATGTGTCTGCTTGCAACACTTTCTAAGGTACCAGAAAGAAGATGAAATTTGGTGGAGCATAAGCATTTATTTTTATATTATACCAGATTTTTAGAATATCTTTATGTATTTATTTATAATGTTTATTAGCACTCTAATTCTAATTTAATCTCTTTGAAAAAAATGTGTCATCAGGCTTATAATGAATGATAGATTGGGAAATAGGGAGTTGATAATGTTTTGCCATTTCAATGTGGTCTGAAATTCTAGTTTAGATCTACACTTAGGAATTATTTATATCCTCTTATGTCATATCAATTTAAATAATATTCCACTCATCGAGGCATAAAGAATAATGTTAATATTAAAGTTTCTATTTAAAATTTGCTAATTGCACATGAAGGGGTTATATCTGCTGCATTCAGGGTTTTTAAATTTAATTTTATTGTATTTGAAAATCTATGAGGTTAAATCTGCAGAAATTATTGCTTTTAAATGTTGTATAATAAGAATCTTGCTGCTGTTATGAGCACTGAAAAATGTGCCTTCATCTCAAATAAGCCTTGTTAAAGCTACAGTTCTGGAACTGCCAGGATTTAATACTAAATTTGGGCCTGATCCAGCTCAGCTTTACTCATGTGAGTGGCTCTATCTCCTCTGAAGAAATCTGTGCCTGAGAAAGGATTACTGGAGATCCCTGTGCCAAGTTATTGATCTGGGGAAAGGCTGGGAATGGAGAAGAAATAGGGATGAGTACATAATTTCCACTGATCTAGGCATTGGCCTCCAAAATTAATACGTCTCCAAGTATCTGTTTCAGAGGCAAGGGGTCAAATAAAAACCTGAAGCCTGTGACAAAGTATTAAAGGACGCTGAAGACTTCTTTTGACCTGTCTCCACACACCTGAATCAGGTGGACAGTCACAGGCCAGCAAGAAGGGTGAGGACTTGGCAGACAGGAGATTCCTCTGCTCCTCTCAGCTCCTGCTCAGTGCAGCTGAGGGCCAAAATTGGGAATGCACATTATCAATAAGAGTTTCCTTGATCCCACCCTTCAGGAGAAGTCACCAGAAGTAGTTTTATCTCCTAGGAAAGGAAATTATTAAAGCAAATATGAGTCTATTGACTACTGAAGTCGTGTGGAAAACAGTCATTGACTTCACCCTCAGCAGGAAACAGCCCAATGTGCCTGTAGAAGTTGTGGACTTAAGTGAGTGACACTTTGCTTGTTGTAATGCCAAAAAACAAATCAAGTTATCTTGCTTTCTGCTCTAAGCACAAATACTAAGCTTGATTCTCTTCCCACTTTCATACAGTGACATCATTCTGGAGAAAAATTCTTGATGACAACAGGATTAAATCATGAGAAAATTGATGAGAGAGCAGAACCAGTCTGATTTGTCTATGACTAATATTTTGAAATTGCTGAAGTTTTAAAGTTTCAGATTCACATTGGGCAGGTCTCTGTCTTCTGACAGCACATACTTTTAATTTTTAACCCTAGATGAATCTGAACAGTTTAATATTTCATTTTAATTAATCATCAAAATATTAGGATTCTTATCCTAATATCCAAAATTTCCTGAGTTTGAGCTATTTGTCTTGAAATCTTCCCAGGACAACCTACCACCACATTAGCTCAATTTTGTGTGCTAATTGGTACCATGAAGAAAAACACTAATCAATTAAGTTGTCAATTAGCAGACAAACAATTCTTCAGTATCCAGGGAGGTTTTCTTCCAACATGAAGTGGGAACTTTTCTATAAAACCTGGACAATATTTATATTTCTGTGTATACATATGTATGTACACACACACATACACACACACACACACACGCACACACACAGAGACAAACACATGTATAATTTCAGGTCTCTTTAATGTTATTGCAATTATTTCCCTCCAATCTTTAGTGCTGCTCTGGAAGGAATGCTACTGAGCTCAAATGATGACACTGATAGCTGAGAGGCATTCGTTTTGTGGTGGCTAATTAAGCGTGTGAAGGCCACGTAAAGGATCGGTTCTATCAGCACACACTCACCATCCACAGCCTGTCCCCTGCAGGGTTAAGAAGACAACGTTAAATGATCACCTGTCCCAAACACCAAATGACAGTTTCAAGGTAGTAAATGAAGCCTGGGGTTATTGGCAGATAAACTTGATTCTTAGCTTTGCAATCAAAGGGAGAAAACAGTTGAGGAAAATCACCTTCTGAAAGCTTGGAGACCTCTAAGCGGAATTTTGCGTTGCCCCTTTTTTATGTGTTTTCCAGAGATGCTCCTTGGGAGGAATTCTCATTTCAGTGAATGTTCAGGCTATGCAAATCTTGAGCTCACAGCTGACACCCCTTGCAAGCCCCGCCTGCCCTCCTCCAGGGATGAATTACCCCTCCGGTACAAATTACACATGCACACCAGATGGGGTGAATTGAATGCTCTAACTAGAAACAGAGGGAGAATGATCTTGTGTTTAATATGAAGGTCAGGGACTCAAGAGACTTTGATTCTATTCCTGGCTCTGCCCCAGACCTTGTATAACTTTGGGTGACTTGTTTAATCGTTCTGCCTTGGTTCTTCTCATCTATAAAATGGGAATGGTAATACTGTACTACGTTGTCAGGGTGTTACAAAACTAAATGACTGCTGGTAAGATGTACTGCAATCTATAGCTGAAAGAGAACACAGACAGGCCATTTGTTACTGCTAATAATCATTTGGGGCAGGAACTTCAACTTTCTTATGTCTCCTAAATATATATGTATTCAGGCTCATAAGTCTCTTCTTTGGGGTGCTTTGGAGTAGTTTCTCTCTGAGAGTCTGAAAATGATGCAGAAAATAAAGTTGTGAGAATATACAAAGAAATACTAGGGGATTAGCTTTAAAAATGTGTGTGGGGTAAGAAGGAGGGGAGAATCGTTTTGTTCTACTCAAGGTTATTTTACTTTTCAAACAATGAAAAAAACAAAAACAACAAAAAACCCCCAANACAAACAAACAAAAACAACCAAGTAAGAAATTACCTCACCTTCTGGAATGTCCTGTTTATTTGCTGCTTTTTGAAATCTATATCATGTCTAGCTCAATTCCAAAAACAAATAATCTACTCATCAAGTAATGATATTCCACACACACAGACACACATAGCCTTTTTGAAGATAATGTCTCAGCAAAGTGTTTGACTGTTCTGGCATATTTATGTCATATTCTATTTCTCCTCACAGGAGAGCTTCCAACCCAGGCCCACCAACCAAGTTTTTTACTGGTTTCCTTCCCTTGCCTGTTCCCAGACTTCTTCTGTTGTTAGAAAATTTAAAGGCTAAAAATGTGTCTCTGCTCTAATGGAATGAAATGAACAGATTTACTAAATTACAATTATTGTATTCTGAATACTGTTATAGATGAATTACAGCTCTCTAAACATCTCTCTGGATTACAGATCCACTTTGCCATTGTATAGGATCTTTACATCAGAGAATCTCAAAGTGTTTTCTGGAAAGTAATTAATTAATTAACCCTAACCATCCTGTTTTGTCTCTGCTGGAGTCAAAGGATAATTCTTTTTTTTTCACTGATTTCAATGGCAGCTGGAGGTCAGGCTGTATGATTAATACTCCTGAAATTTGTCCACTGCCAGCTCTCCCCAGCAGAAAAAGGCAACACAGCTCTCTCTTTCAAAGACTCCACCGTCTAAAAGCCTTATCCAGGTAACTTCCTGCATACTGATCTGCTCCTGAATTCAGTCAGACACCTCTCAGGCAGGTTTAGCAGGATCTGGCCCTGCATAATCAAATGCCCTCTCTGATTTGCTCTTGTTGGTAAAGTTTCGAATATCAAATATTCTGATACAAATTCTCGCCTGTATTGAGAAGTGATTTATTTTAATGGAATGGTATCAAGGCCCCCTTTTGTTCCTCCCCCCGTACACCTAGGAAAGAAAGGACATCCTTTTTCTCCCTCAATGAGCCTGCAAATCACTATTCCCCCTGGAGTCTGAATATCTATTCAAAAAAAGTAGCTAACTCAGAATCTGTTCTCATCTTCTCGTTCCTATAATTAAAGTTTTAAATCCTCAACTGTGGAGGTCAAATAGCACATGTAGAACATTTTCACTCCAGCTTACTGACTGTCAGCACAGGGCCAAATCCTTAAGTTTTTATGCAGTCAATGTGGTTGACAGAATTTTTCCTAGAGTTAGGGCCAGTTTCAGCCTATTCCTATTTTTCAGATCAGTAAACTAAGGCACAGAATGATTATGGATAGGCACACATTCCTGCTCATTGCATAAGAATGAACAGTCCAGAGTGTCAAATCTTGGGTTTCAAATGCTAAACCTAAAATCTTGCCAACCTGATATGTGCAAAGGTAAAACAAATCACTCTGTAGCAGCAGAAAAAAAAAAAAAAAAAAAAAAAAAAAGAGTGAAGAGGCCTGGGTTTACTTTGTTGATTCTGCCAAAGATTTTTGATCCTGATGTACTCTGTTACTTGTCGGGTGCTTTAGAGTCTCAGTATGAAGCAGGATAAAAAAGTAGATCTCCGTAACTCCTTACTGAGGACCATTTCTTCAAGAAAAAGAAGAGCAGAATTCCATTTATATGCATGTTCACATATACATATATACGTATTTGTCTGGCCTCAGAGAGAACCAGAAAGGGAATTTACATGCTTGAGTTAGCTCAACAAATTGTGTCCCATTCATGCCTGCCCAGGGGTGCAGCCTGAAGATCGTGAGTCTGCCCTGTGACTGGGAGCTGGGAGGGGCTCGTGTGTAAAACTGCTCCTACACTCACCACCAGCCAGGCAACCCTTTGCATCCTCTGCTTGCCCTCTCTGCGGATTCTATAATGAAAAGAAGTTTTATTTTGTATATTTGCAGTAGAAAGAGAGACAGAGGTGTTCTGAACACTGGGATATACTGCCTACTGTAAACTGCAGACAAAAGGGAAGGACTGAAATAGAGGGCAGTTTGAACTTCTCTAGTATAATGGAGAATGTCACAGTATGGCCACTCTCATTTCATAACTTCCTGTTTAAATACAGAAGTTAAAAAAATGAAGAATCATGGGCAAACCAGATTAAAACTTTTAGATCAAACCACTCACACCACCTAAAATCTCTTCTGATGGTGAGACAAATACATTTAATTGCTGTTGACATAAATTGGCTTGCCACTAAATGAAATTGACTTTGAAGTGTTTTGTTAGGTGATTTATTGTGTTTTACTTTTGCCATGATCTGCACATGACTTCCATGTCTACACTAAAAATCTGACTTTCTACTTGCAGAGCCTTGTGGTGAACCAGATGTTGTGTGGCACCTGTTGCACTATTACCATTAATGTTGCACCTAGTGAGAATAATCTGTTACTTCATGTTGAACGCTATATAATCACCCCAATGTCAGTTTGCTGCCTCTCTCTGGACTGGGGACCAGTTTTTTGGACTGAGCTTCTCCCTAAGTATTTGCTGGGAGCATTGGTGGAAATTCTCTCCACTTGTCTTCATCTGAGTACCCGAGGGTCTGGTTTAGGAATGCCTGCTAAGAAGAGAGATGCCTGAGAAGAGAGCAAGCAGCCTGGCTGGTGCTAGAGATTTTAAGTGGCCATCACTGTCTTATTATGATCATACTTGTAGTGAAGCTCTGCTGTGAGGAGATATTTATAACCTTGCATGTGAGGAAGACAGGTGATTGCAGCAGGCGACAAAGGCTACACAGTGTGCCGTCACCTCAGCTGAGTAGTATGGGAGCAATCCAACTTTACTCACATGAGAATGCAGGCTAATGCATTTTGAGATTTAGTTTCTTTTACCCTTCCGTTATTAACAAATGTGTATCAGCAGAAAACAGGCATTATTTTGCTAAATTATCTTAACAAAAAAAGAAAAAAAAATAGGAGGAGGGAGGCAAGCAAGAGAGTTTTTCTCTTCTAGCTTAGGCATTGAGGAAACCAGAAATACAGTGTCTGGAGACACCTGAGAAACAGGAATAGGCTCTAGCAATTGTTCTACTTCTACCTTTCATATTTTAGTTTATTTAGGTGCAAAAATACAGGCAGGATTGTAGAGACAATCTACCACAAAAAAAAGAAAAAGAGACCCCAGGACTATCCAAAGTTTTACCAACAAAAAAGCAAATAATCCCTGTTTGCCACCGCCTTATTGGAAATCAGAACACAGATATCTGAGAAATGAAAGCTTTTCATTTTGCTGTTAAGTAAAATATGCAATACCAAAATTCATTATACACATCCCTTTTTTTTCAGCCAAGTTATAACACTTATGTTATACAAACAAGGGAATTTGTAAGAAGGAGGTTTCAGTCAATACAATCAATATCCATAAGAAAAATTTACTTTAGTCATAAATTTTATTTGGAATTCATATGGAATAATCTATTTATTTTCACACAGATGCACAAAAAAATCCCCATCATAAATAGGACAATCCCATCACTTTTCTGTTTCGTAACACCCTTCAAAAGGAAGGGAAATATTGACTCATTGCACACCAAAAAAAGTACATCGGGCCATTTTCCATTTCTTCCTCCTCCAGAGCTCAGTTGTTGGCACTACTTACAAATGACCAAAATAAATCTCAAAAGTTTCCCCATAAACAGAAGTCTCAGTTTCTACTACCTGCTTGAGTTCATTGATTAAGCTATTTTATAAGATAATAAAATAAAATAACCCCCCGCACACAAATAGAAAGCATCACTTGCCCTGAGGCATTCCAGTGCTTCAGTCTCCTGCAGAAGTTCATAAGTCATAACTGGAGGTGCATAAAAGGTGTTGGGTTCAGGCTGGAGCGGGATAAGCAAAGCCTGGCTGGGGTGAGAGGGGCAGGGGGTGTGTGGCTCCATCCCAGGCGTGCCTGCACAGCACGGACAGACACAGGAGCACCCTGCAGGCCAGGGGGTGCAGGGGCTGGGCCCCAGCTTAGGCACAGCAGCTCCCTTGCCCCTGCACTCACAGCCGGAGCTGGCCGCTCCTCTCTGCTCCGACTCCGGCGCGTCCAATGCATGGGAAACCAATGGAGCCCTCTGAGCACAGACAGCAGATATTCATGGGCCTTTTTAGAAAAGACAAGGGTTGGAGGAAAAGAGCAAAAAAAAATCCATTTTTAGTTTGTTTTTTTTTTTTTTTCATTACATTAAGAGTAAGAGATCCCCACTGAGAAAGGCTGAATGCACCAGTGCTGAAACCATGATCCACCCATCAGGGATGTGCAGGTATCTCAGGATAAATGTTAACACCCAGGATACTCAGGGTAAGGCTGCCCACATTTTGTGTTGAATTTCCCTTGTTATGGGCACAAAATAAATACCTAGGATTGCCTTATTTCTCATGCAAAGCAACATTTTTTTTTTTTTAACTGTCATTATCTTTCACGCTTTAGTCCGTAGTTAGTATATAATGTCCCAATAACAGGAACATATGGCAAATGCCACACTCATCTCCAAATATGACATAAGGTCTCCTTACATATTAAAAAAAAAAAAAAAAATTATTCTTCTCTGATGTATCAAAGCTCATGTGGCCAAACTCAAAAAAAAAAAGAAAAAAAGAAAACAAGAGCAGGCTAAACCAGCTAAACCAACTTCATTTATATAAAGAGAGCTGGTCCAGACCTTCTTCTTGAAAATAATTTCCCTACTTATCACAAAAAAACCTGCTCAGATATTGAAATAAAAAACTTTAACATAAAATGTCTGCTTACATTATTTTTTCATTCAATAAAAGAGCTGGAATATATCCATATTAATTTAAATTTTTGTATGTATTAAAAATAAGAAGTGGGGTTTTTTTAAATTTTAAAAATTTAATTTTTTTTAAATTTGGCAAAATTTTGGGACTTAAAATATATATGTTGATTTTAGATAAACAGCAATGTTTCTATTTAGCCACTTTATTAATTTTGCTTCAGTTTTAACTATGACAAAGTATTTTTTATTTCATCTCATCAAGAATTGCAGGTCCTCACAAGTGTTTACAACAAGAGAATGTTTCCTGTACAAAGCTGGAACTACAATACAGAGAAATCCAGCAACATTTCCAAGGTCATCTATGAAATGCAAACACTTTGTTTTCCCATTATCTGTTATGACTTTTGAATTGCTGTGAAAGCACAAAGAAGGAGATAGCTGAAGACAAATAATTTTTATTATTTGCAAAAGGTGTGTGCATACATTTGTACTTTTATTATCACATAAACTAGTGTAATCAATAAGCTGAGGCATGTTTTAGACTTCTGTTTGCTGAAAACTTTGGTATTTTATATTCTATTATCATAACTGATGACCTGAAATCAAAGTAGCATAGAAGTACTTTTTTGTGTTTGTATTAGTTAAACTCTTCTACTGCGTTAAATATATAGTAATAAAAAGTAACACTGTGACAAGAGGGTGAGAAAAGTTTTTAAAAACGGGATTTTTCCCTTGTTTTTAAACACCCCTGACAAGGTTTTCCCTGGTATCTTGCTTTACATTTCAGTATCATTACACTCCTACCTGACATGAGGACCACTAAACACTTCTGATCAAGTCTTGTTCTCTGAGTCTGCTTTCTTTTCAGCAGCTCAAGAGCCTTGCCTTGATCAAACCTCGCTCACATTTGCCATTCTCAGGATGTAAACACAGCCAAGTCCCCGCAGCTCATCAGATAACTGAGCATCAGCTGAGATTCAGCTGTGCTCCGTGTGCATATTATGAGTCTCTAACAGATGAATCATAATGAAAGTTATCTGAAAGTTGTTTCATTATCTCACCTTCACTAAGGACCTACACAAGCAGAGGCACAATATATATTAACTTGCTAAACTTTGGTAATTTTGTTATTGGTCTGAGCCTACAGGTGTATCCATCCCACATATATACACCATGCTGGCAGACAAAACAGCTTCAAGCATAGAAAAATGTACAAATAATTGACTTATACAAGCTTACAGTGTGTTCATGCATGAGATTTTGCTCAGTTCATAAACAATTGTGGTCTTACCCTGTCTGAAATAGAGATTTATTGCATTTGTTGCACATCTGAACAAGAAGCAAGGCCAAATGCTGTTGTTTTTATCCCTCTGCTCCAGAAAGCTTCTTGAAAGGCTGATAAAACCTGAACTATCCAAATCTTAAGAGACAGAGATTCTGAGCAGAGTTAAAGACACATTTTTAAAAGTAATTTGGCCAATTAAAGAGGTTAAGTTTACACAGTCATGTGATATAGAAGTTGTCCAAGTTCCTTTTGAAATTAGCATTGAACTTCTATGGGGTTTTTGATACTTCTTTATACGTGACTTTATTGTAGGAGTTTTGAAGACTTGAAAGCTGCAGTGTTGCTGTTCCTATTAACTGAAAAAAATTAACTGAAGTCCATCATCTCCTTGAATCCCAATCACAGTAATTTTGGATCTTGAGAAATGTCTCCTGCTTTGATGGGTCATGCCACAGCCCTTGTTTAAAAAAAAAAAAAAAAAAAAAAANACACAGAGTAAAAAAAAAAAAAAAAATTAAAAAAAAAAGGAACCAAAACAAAAAAGAGTTTTTTACTGAACATTGAAAAATCATATGGATGTTCAAATAATTCTGAAAATACACACATAGACTTGTCCCTTTTTTAGAAACTGACAAACAGAAGAAGCCTTGATCCTTCCAATTAAGAATCTTTGCCTAGAATTCAGGAGACTTCAGCACTGGCAGCACTGGGAAAGGCAGGGGGAGCTTTTTCCTCTGGAATCTTAATGGGTGATTCTACAACAGGGAGGGAAGGAACAACAAATATTCCAAGAGGAAAAAGAAAGGAAGGGAGG
>VWZP01005787.1:0-60831 GCA_013396995.1 Dicaeum eximium
ATATAGGTTGGATATCAGGAAGAAGTGTTTTTTTTCACAGAAAGAGTGATAAGGTTCTGGAATGTTCTGCCCAGGGAGGTGGTGGAGTCACCATCCCTGAGTGTGTTTAACAAAGCCTGGATGTGGCACTGGGTGCCATGGTTTAGTTGAGGTGTCAGGGCTGGTTTGGACTCGATGATCCTGAAGGTCTCTTCCAACCTTGTGATTCTGTGATCTATTTGTTCTCAAAACACTTAACAATCAAAACTGGCATCCTGAGAACTCCTAATATGTTAGCTATAACCTGCAAAAACAAAGAACATGTTGTACTATAAGAGCCTTGTTATCTTTGTGCTAGTAATCTTCATGCTTAAAAATAATAAATAAAGCTCTGCAAAAGCACTTTTAAGACTTTTATGAGCTCTTCCCTGAGGGACTAAAGATCGCCCGTAAGACCTTGCTAAACAAAAAATAAGACTGCTTATCAAAACAGCTTGGTAGAGGCTTCAGCATACATTAAATCCTTCTAATAGTTTGGAAATCATGCAGTATAAAACGATTATCTTTGTAAAAATACAAGCTTACTAACCAGATACAACAAGTCCGGCTTGTGAGTGTAATAAAACCTATGTTGAGTGTCAAAGCCAGTTTGATCACCAGCTTTGTTACTATGAAACAAACCCATTGTCTGTGCTAATTCCTTGGAAGAAGGAGTGAGGACTGTCTGAACAGAACTCAGGATAAAAAGGATGCCATAGGCCAGCAGTGGCTCCTGGACTGCTCCCAGCTTTCACACTTCAATTCACTGCAGCTCTCAGATGGAAAGGGCTGGCAGATTACTTCATCTGCTCCCTGGTAGCCTACAAAAACTCGTATCAGGCAGATTATTTCACTTCGTTCCTTTGGCTGGGTGGCTGAGAGGGAAGCAAAGACAAGCCACAGATGAAATAGTTAAAAACTGCCTCCCCTGTGTTGAAGCTCGTGTGGAGGATACCTTGTCTGGAAAGAACAACCCTCCAGGCTGGGGAACAAAGGAAAAGCGAACATCCTGCACCCACAGAGCCCTGTGCTCGTGTTCATACTGAGGCAGAGTGACTCTGCAAACACCAAAAGCAGGTTTGTAACTTCTGGTGGCGTCCCAGATGTTTTAATTTGGCTAGCAAAACGTCTCAGAAAGACAGTGAGGCTTCCCATTCTTCCCATGAACATTCCACAGGTTTTCACTGCTCTGAAACACTGCCTAACCTTCCCTTCTGTTCAAACCACAACTCTTACACAGCTGCTGCTTCTTCCAGTGCACTGGACTGCTCCTCATCCCTGGAAGAGCCTGCACCATCCATGTCTTTTTGGAACACTTAGCATACGTTTACTTTGTTATTACTGATCATATTTAGGCTTTATTCTCTCAGCCTTCCCTCACAAGTCAGCTCCTACAGCTCTTTAATCAGGTGTTAAGTTGCATCTGAGATCCCTCCAGTTTGCTTCTTTCTCCAACATGGCCAGAACTGAACACATTATTTCCCACACAATCTTAGCAGAGTTACAACAAGGACAATTACCTTGTTATGCCTCTTTTACTGTCTTGCTACAAGACAAGCTCATATCCAATTTGTTTTGACACACCTAAGCATTTTTCAGCATTACTGTTTTCCAAGTGCCTTTCTCTCATTGATGATCCAGATTTCTGTTGTATTTTGGATAACTTGCTCCAGCTGCATCAATTTGTAACCTTAATGAATTACTTTTTTTCCCTTTTTTATGGCTACTTTACCTGGAACATTCAAATGAGATGCTTGAAAGACTGTATGAAGGAAGCACAGCTCAATGCATGCATAATTCTGGAATGAAATCCATGCAACTTGCAGTAATCAATCACCTGGGAGTCGTTTTGTTCTTTACACTTTTAAAGATCTTAGCCCCCTGGTGTATTGTAAGGCACCTGACACACATCCCACATAAAGGAGGGTCAGGAAGGTGATCAGAGCACATGTGCTGTGGAGACAGGCTGGGAGAGTTGGGGCTGTTTAGGCTGGAGAGGAGAAGGTTTTGTGGAGACCTCAAAGCTCCTGCAGTATCTGAAGGGACTCTTCATCAGGAACTGCAGTGACAGGACAAGGACTAATGGCTTCAAACTGACAGAGGGGAAATTTAGGTTAGATACACAGAAGTAATCCTTTACTGTGAGGGTGGTGAGGCCCTGGCACAGGTTGCAATGAGAGGTTGTGGATGCCCCAGCATTGGAAGTGTTCACTCCCAAGGCCAGGCTGGATGGAGCTTGGAGCAGCCAGGGATAATGGAAGGTGTCCCTGCCCATGGAAAGGGCTTGGAATGAGGCCCTTAATGTCCCTTCCAACCCAAGACATGCTATGATTCTGATACCTTAAGTTTTAGCTTTCATATTTCTCAGATTCTGTGCTGCTTTAGGGTGTAACTCTGAACTTCCTATGAGGTGTTAGTAAGCTCTCTTCACGGAGTAGGGAGACAAAACAATTCCTTCTCTAGCTGGGGACCAAAGACAAATGTTACAAGCTCCACATCCAAAGGGTATAAACAATGGTGAATTGAAGAGAGAAAAGGAAGGATGGGACTCCATAACCTAAAGCTGTAATTGGACAATGAACTCCAAGATGCAAATGGAGCAGAACTGATAAAAGTGACAGAGCCCGTGCCCGGTGTCCATTTTGTGCCCATTTTGGTTCATCTTGGGTGCAGCCCTGGCTGGGCTCTTGTGCTGCCCAAGGTGGATCCATTGAGGAAATCCTTTTAATAAATCCCTGCTTTATCCTTTAGCTCTGTCCAGGCTCTGTTCTAGGTCAGCCTTCACATGGCATCAATTCTGTGAAAGGTAGGTATGTGGCTAAACCCACAACACTTTTAAAATAATCATGCTCTGCTTTATACACATTGTGTGTTTTTCATGAGCCTTCTCAATTCACATCTATTTATCTACTTTTACCTTGTATTTGTTCTTTTGCTTTTCAGAAGATTATAACGAGACTTACAAGATGATAATCATCATAATAGTCTTTGCCTCCACAGAGATTAGAATCACACTATTTCCTTCTTCTGAAAGCAATCTTCTGGAAGTTTTCATTTTCAAGAAGGGCCAGAAAACATAACTTTATTAAAATGGAATAGCAACTTGCAAAATAGCCTCACTGTCTCCACCAGAGTTTACTTCAGCACAAGAACAGGAATTTAAAAAAAGAAACTCTTTTGGTTCAGAATGTTAGTCTCACTTATTTTTGCAATTAATATCATCCGGCCCAAGGGACTCATGGATCTGCTTTTACCTAAGTTCTCTATTCTGCCACCTGCTTTTCACAGACTTCAATTATTGTGTCTACTACTAACTCTTACATTTCTTGAGTAATGTTACAGGACTTTTCCAAGCAGTGACTGGTTTAATCTTCTTTAAGAGTTATTAACAGACTTGTTTTCTCTCCAAAATTTATTTCACCTATTCTGCTCTTCCATAACTTGCTTTTCTTCCTATCTACAACCATTACACAATTTCAGTGAAACAGAATTTGGAATTCTAGTGCAAACCAAAGTAGTTTTCTCACCCTTAGGATATAAAAGGAAAAGGCATATACATATTCTGTGCTTATAAACAGAGAATAAATCCTTTCACAGAAAAACAGTTCCACAGAACATGCTTATAGGGTAGGAATCAAACTTGTTTGCACCTTGTGCACTTCAAAGGACAGAATTTGATCAAAAATGCCAGATATATCAGGATAATTATTAAAAATTAATCTGACTGAAGTCAATCTACGTAACACCGATACATAAACATAATAGGGGTTAGAGCTGTTCAAATTTTTTTTTTAGTTAATCACCACCCAACACCTTTGTGGTACTGTACAGAGGACAGGTCAGGAGCTGACTTGCCAGATTCTAAAGGAAAGGCAGAGCCCATTCAGCATCCAGGGATTATCAAGAACCAATTCCCTTTCCACTCTTCTGGGTCTTACTACACCTCAAGTGGAATTTATGTTCTACTCCAGGGAGCAGCATGAGGTCATTTCACCAGTTAAATCCCATTCTAAAGCTCACCCAAGCAGAGCTTAAACAAGATTTAAAATGTACACAGGCCTCACCGGTTCAGACTGTGGCTGAGTGATGCAAAATACCCTAATAAATTCTAATTTATGACAAATCCACAGTTGCACTCACTCTGCAGATGAGTTATTCTTTCTTCTGTTTCTGTAAACTGCAGTCAGCAGCATACATTGCCTACTATGAAGAGACCTTTGTGATAAGATGATATCAAGTGATGTTGTGACATTCCTGATTAAGAATTACACAGTAAGCAAACTGTACAGAAATGCTAATTTCCCTCCCCTTTCTCATCACTTACCTAAATTATTCTGAGTAATACAAATGATCTTTATTAGCTTTAAAGCAGTCCATTCTCGTTCTCTTATACCATTTCATTGAAGAAATCAAATTCCTGCAGATGACTAAGTGCACAACATATTTTCCTTAACAATTAATTCTGTGCACTGATCTACGTCATGTTCACAAACAAACCAAAAAAACCCCAAGGAACATCAATTCTTCTACAGTCACAGCCAACTACCCACCATCCACAGAGAATGAATAACTTTTGCTGGAAATAGTCTTTCTTCCCCAAATTCCTCTTTGAATCACTGATTTCTGAGTATTCCCTGTAGTTTTCAGTCATCATGAAGTGATGCTGAAAAACCCACAGAATTGCCCAGCCCAAATAAGAAAGGCACAATTTTCTCCACTTTGACTGGAAAGAATGTAAGGCTGCTTCATGGTGAGGAAGCATTTCTTGGCTAACAGAGCATGGCTTTACAAAATCTCTCTCTTTCTGCTCTTAAATTTACTAAAATTACAAAATCTCACTATGTGATCCAACCAGGTATCACTGTGCCTACCAGCACTAAGCTGATGTACAGGAGGTTCCTAACAAAAAGTTCTCTGCAATGCACTCATTATGCTCAGCAACATCAAACAGGGAAAAATAATTAAAAAGCTCCTACTGAACACCTAGAGACCTTAAGCACAGACAGGGGGTGAACACAAAGACAGGGTATTTGGTTTTTAATCACATTTTTTAGATATATATATATATATNGCACATTTTGAAGGGTTTTCCTATTTTCCTCTTCCCTTCTATCGTGGTCTGTGAGTGCCTACCCTTACAGTATACACACTTAAGCATACTCAAAAGAGTTACTTAAAATTTACTGATTTCACTTTTTAAAATCTTCAGATGTACCTGTATGTGGGGATGACTTATTTGAAAAATAAATTGCCTGGACAGATTCAATCACTTGCAGTAAAAAGTTCTCCCCTTCAAAGGAGGATTAGGAAGGCCCATGAATCAAACAGCAATACCTAAATTATATTTCCAATGACTGAATGGACAACTTCTGAGGACAGCCCAAAATAACCAATCTCTTTGTAAACTTTTTTCCATTAAGATCTTGATTATCAACATGCTTTTCCAGATTTCAGCACATTTGTTTTCTACAGGAGCTGGCCAGAACACTGAACAACTCAGCAAGAGTTTCAGAAGATCCCCATGAGCAAACTGCATTTACCTCTACAAGTTATTTTCAGTGAATAATGGGACCACATTTTCAGAAGAATAAGCTGTTCTGGAAATCTCACTTCCTGAACACATTTGATTTCAAGCCCTTGTGTTTATTAATTTTCATGTCAGCTATTATTCACTTCAATACAATGTAAAACTTAGTACCTTGGATGTAACAGAGTAAATTAAGAGCTCAGACTATGCACAGTGATAAACAAAATAGAGTCAGAATCAGCTGTTAAAATGCCTTAAATTAATTTAAGGGTTTAAGCACTACTGAAAAGAAACACAATATCCAGTGAAGACACTGGAAAGGAAAATAAACTGGAAAACAGCCAGCAGCAAACACCTTTGGAAATTGCTGGTCATTCTTCTGACTGAATTAAGTTGAGATTGACACGGATTAGTAGACGTTTAGATGAAATTATCTCTGTCTGCTTCTGTAACAGGAGAACGTCCGACTACATATGGGGATAAACAGAACAGTGGCTTTAAGATGGCACCTATATTCAACATATTTGTTCCCTAGGTATTTTCTGAGTCATGTCTGTCTGCTTGCTTTACTGACTGTTTCTTTTTAACTGCCCTCAGCACTGCAGATTCAATAGAGCTACAAAAGAAGGAACCGGACTCTGCTTTGCAGACATATTATCAACAAAATAGTAAAGTACCATTTGCAAAGTGCTCATTACTAGGGATGATGTGAAGCAAAAAAAGACACAGCATATTTTCAAACCCTGGGTTAAGTTGTAGCATTATAGGCAATTAATAGAAATATCATATTTTTATGCAACTAAATTTGACCTTATAAGCCACAGCAAGACAGAAAACATAGGAGCCTTTAATGTCATTTTTACAGTCATTTATCTGACTACAACCACACTTTAAAGCACTAAGGTCAGCTGGTCATGAAGCATGACCTACACTTCTGACTAGCATGCACTACGTTTGACTTGAGAGTAAATAAGGGACTGACACTACATTAACCTTCACAAGTACAATTATTTATCAAAACAGTTCAAACGACTACCCGACAGAGAACTGATAAATCTGGAAGCAAAAAAGGAAACTGTAACAGTACAAACTGATCTTTTGCTGGTGATGAAGAGCTATTTCCCACCACAATCCCTGTGGCAAGTCCTCCAGTCAGTTTTAACACAGCCATCCATTTTAAAGGATTACACCTTAAATCACACTGGCTTTGACAAAACCTCAGAGCTTTCTTTTTTTTTAATTGTGCCTTTTTTTTAATTATTTTTATTTTATTTCCATCTTCTTTCTTAGAAATAATACATGCTAATATCCTGTATTTACAGGAATTGATTTACTCAGAAATGCATGCAGAAAATTCAGAAGATTTCTGAAGAGACTGGCCCTACCTGTCACAGCACCTGTCTCAGCCCAGATGGCCACCAGACACAGAGTGCCACCACACAAGTCCAGAAAGCTCCAACCCATACACAGTAACACCCCATCACTTCAGAAGGCTGCAGGCAAATGCCCTTTATTTTCTTCAGCCCAGCCTTTCATACCCCTGGTGTTGATGCAGTGCCCCTGTGTGCCCTCTGTCCCCCCTGTGACTGTCACACACCTCTGCACCCCCTGGCTCATTGCCTGCAATGCTGGGCACCTGCTNCCACCACCACCTGAACTTTATTGCTTTTATTACAAGACACTTGCTGGTTGTTAACTCTGCAAAATTTCTGTAACATCTTGATGTTGTGACATTCTACCCGAATTCTGCACTCAAGCATGGGGTTGAGCTGCTCATCAGCAGCTATCAGCTGCCACCAACTACTTTGACTTTTTGACTGCAGAAGCACTTTCCACTTCAAAGTTCGGGAAGTTTGTTCAAAATCCTTCTCCTCTGGCAGTGCAGCACACTCCTCTACTGCACTATACCCCAGACCCATCTCCAGCCTCTCTCAGATGCACAGATGGCAAAAATCACCAGGTATTCCCAACTGGAGTGGCAGTTCTCACAGCAGAGCTCCACAAAAAAGCAGAGGTGTGCAGCAAATGAACCACCTCCCTTGTTCTTTGCTCTGCCTTTTGGATTACTTCACTTTTGCTTTGTAAAAATGCATCAAGTTCATGAACACAAAGAGCTCACCCAGCCAGCTCAGACCTTCCTTCTGGCAGCCACAAGGCAAGAACCTCAAAATGTAAAAATAAAGAGACAAGGGAGGAAAAACATCACTTCAAGGGGAAGAGGCTTTTCTCCTATCAAGTAGCCCAAAACACAGCAAAAGGAACAGAAAGTGTTGACTGACATCAAGGTCAATGTCTACCAAATGTCATCTAATAAAGTGGAAAGATTGCCTTGATAATGCCTTTTTAACAGAGGATTCATTACACTCATAACATACAGAAAAGCATAATCCTCATTATATTGGTTACCTTATTCCAGCTTGTACAAACAGTTTATTCCTTAAAGATAATAAAAGGAAATGGATTGTGATTTTAAATCTTTTGCAGCCTTTACCTTATACATATTAAAACAATCATGTTTAGGGGACTGAGTACTTTTTAAACTTGACTCATAAAATTTATATCCTGAGGTCTAATGCTTATTTTTTCCCACTGACTTCCAGATCAAATGCCCTAAATTTCAAATACTTCCCCCATGCCAACTCCCTAACTTGGAAACTCAACATTTCTTTTTCCTCCTCCCACTAAGAAAAGATTCTGTAGTCAGCCTTCACTGACAATTCTTTGGATATACAGGAGGCACCACAATCCATATTGCTATTCAAGAGCTCTGCCCTCAGAGCTCAGCAAAGCTCAGCAGCCCCAAAACTTGTCCTCTGCCAGGTACACAAAACTTTCCTGCCACCAAAAATGCACGAGAGAGGATTTAACTGCAAGTTAATTGAACAAATCTACACAGAATCATTTATAAAATGGTGGCTGAGCCACTCAGAGTATGTTTTCACTTGGGATTAGAGCTTTTCAGTAGCATCTCAGATGCACCTGCTGCAGACAGCACTGTCCTTAGTGGAAAAGCATCTGTTTTTAAGCAGGAGACATAGCTGTTAAAATGTGAATGATTCTACTGTAAGTTGTTCCAGAGAAGCAACAAAACAGTGAAAAATTTTTAGAAAAACATGGTGGAGACAAGAGTCCTATATACTGAAAGTTTGAGACAAGGGAATGTGATATCACTCTTCAAATACAAAAAGATTTACTGTAGAAAAGAGCATATTTCCTTTTGCTGCAGTGGCTAGGATGAGAATTAATGAGAGAAAAGTGATGCAGGAAAGATTACACAGGAGTTATTTTCTCAAGGCAGAGACAGCAATACCCTGGGCCAGACAGACTGGGAGGTTCTAAGCCTCCTGTCTTGGGTAACTTCAAGAAGTCAGACTATTATGTGAAAGAAATGACAGTGGTACAGCTGATCCCTGGATTGAAGCTGGGACTGGGTGACCTCTCCCAATCCCTCTCAGCCCTGCAGTTCCATCAAGTGCAAGGCTGACAAATGGTGAGAAATAGATGTGCTCATTCAGTAGGAGCTCTATAGATCTGCAAGGGACTTACTCACTAAGCTGGATCAGGGTTTTTTTAGTTGTGTTTTGCTCTGGATTTTTTTTTTTTTTTTCAGATAAATCAATAGGCTTGGGCCATTTTCCAAAGATGTGATTTGGTAAGTTTCAAGCCAAACCTCTCAAGCTTTACTCATGAGATAAGTGCTAAACAATGAGCCAGATTCATCAAAGCTTTATAGACTTACTTAAAAGAAAAAGAAACTGATTCAGCCAACTCATTTCAAGCCAAATCAGGCAGTTGAAAATCTATTCCTGAGATTTGGAAAATCTGTCTTTTTTTAAAAATATTTTAAAAATATGTTTTGAGAGTCCCTCTTTTGCAAGAGCCTCAGGCAACTCTGTCAAGAAACAGTTTTTTTGGGATTTTTCAGTCTGATTAGGAGTGGTGTATTCCTCATGTCTAAAGGAGATAGCTGAAATACATGTGTTTGTATATATGCACCTAAATATTTTTACATATATACAAGCAACATAAGGATTCAAGAACATTCTATCAGAAGTTTGGTAATGAAAGCAGTGGGTTTTACTTTTCAAAAAGACTAAAAATGAATTTGCTTCTTTACTACAAGAAAAAAAAAAACAAACAAAACAGTAGTACTGGACACCAGTATACTCTACCAATGCACAAAGCTAAAAAGAGTTCCCTGCCCTCAGGCATGTTTATGAGCCTTAGCACATAAAATCTACCATACTTGTCAGTACTGGCCCTTAGAGTACTTCCTAGAAGAAGGTTCATTCCCATGTTCTTTCTTGGTATCTCTACCAAGAACGGTAACAACTGAGCTAAACAAGCTGTTTTTTCGTGTACACTCCACAAAAAAACGCTCCTGGAAGCACCAAAGTATTTCAAGCAAGGCACGAAACGTCACCAGGAGAGGGGAAGACACAGGCCTGGTGTGATCTGACCAGGATGGGTCACAGTGTTGCCTGGGAATGGAGGAAAGGACATCCTGCCTCTTGGCTAGCATTCCACACATGGCTTCTGAGCTGGAGGAGATCTGCACTGAAAATGCTCTGCTGGAGAGGCCTCTGTCCTCTTCTTCCCACACACACTGTTAATTCCCTGGCAAACCCAGTTTCAGAGGCTGAAAGCTGATGTCACTACAGCGATGGACACAGCCCAGCATCAAGCATTTACTGTAAACATTTATGTCAAAGACGTGAGGAAACGTTCAAAACCTTGCCACGCTTCCTTTTTCTGATTCTCTTCTTTGCAAGGACACAACTTCTTCCAAGAACGTGGAAAAAAACGTGTGACTTTGGACTGGAAGCCCTGAAAGATCAGGAGCCTACCTGCTAATGAACAACTTGCTATTGAGACAAGCTCGTTAGCTTTCACTTCTGCTGGCTGCTGATCGATTCATGAGCCACTTAGGTGGCCTCTGTAAGCTGTACATAAATTATCAAATGCATTGATTTCCCCAAATAATAAATCAGGAAGTCGGTCCTTTCCATATCTCTAGCACAAATGCTTAGCTCAATGGCCTTCAAAATTCAACCAAAGGAAACAATGATAACATCAGCGTTCACAGATACATTGCATCTGAAATGGCAAATATTCTGCTGTAAAAATAAGCTGTGCTGGCATCCCGGGGAAGTGAATAAGGACTTGCCTCTGAAAATGTTACATACAAAACGCACAGAATTTTGCATGAATCTTTGTGTAGGTGGCAGCTCAAGAAATTCACAGTAAGGAACAATTGTCTCCAGCAGGGAAAAATCCAAGACAGATCATCTTCGGGTCTTATTCCATCTCATATAATTAAATTTCTACAGCCATCTTCATATGACTGAAGCAGTCAAAGTCCTGTGGCATCCCAGAGTCAGTGCTGAGTTTTGGAAGTGAAAGCATTTTCTCTTGTCACCTGGCAACCCCAAGAGCACAGGAGGAGAACCTGTTAAACACTCCTTAGTCAGCACAGGAAGAGGTAGGGAAAGCCTCCTTAACCCAAACATGCATCCATAACATTTCCACATTCAGCACACGTGGATATCTCCAAGGCCAACCTGGCCAATCTGATTTCACCTGGCCTCCCAGCTGTTTTTAAAGCATATCAACAAGTAATACTTTGGACATGTACGCTTGCAAATTTCCAGGCACTTCATAACACTGATTTGCAATAATTTGCCTAAGGTCATGTGGGCCTTGATCCAAAGCCTATTAAAGACAAAGCAGTCTTTATAGTGACTTCAAAGAGCTTTGGATTGGACCCACAGTAAAGCACTGCATAGTAAATAGAAAAACCAAGAAAAGAAAACCTGGTCTTAAGAAGAAATGTCATCCTCTCCTTAACTGACTCAGTTTACTGAAAAAGATGGGAACGTGGGATTGAATTTTCCTGTTCTTCTGTACCACGCTGCCAGCCGAGTGAAATGGTTGTTTCCCTTTTCCCACTCAGCTGCATTTCTCGGGGCATTATTCAGCTCTAAAATAGAGCCCAGCACAAGGGCTTGGCCACGCTGCAGAGGTATTTTCATCACCTTGAGCCTCGGTAGCAGCAGTCCCAGAGCAGCTCCCTGCAGACAGCTGGGGCAGCCAGGATGCTGCTGGATGGAATGCTGGCTCCAAAAGAGCAGCAGGGCTCAGGAGGAAATGCAATAACAATAAGGAGTTAAAATGTGCAGACCAGAGAACATCGCTTAATCCCAGTTTACTGAAAGGACATGTCATTTTTAGAAAGTTGTCCAAACAACCGTCTTAATATTCTACACCAAAGTGGCTATTAATCAAACAACAAAGGCCCAATTAGCACATAGCTGTTGTCACCTTGATGTTAAAAGCCTCTTCCTTCCCCCCTTCTTTCTTTCTTTTTGTCTTTAATGTTACAACCTAACCCAAAAAAGCCTCAGGGCCCTACAGCAAAAAAAAAAAGACAAGATAGAGAGAGGGAGACAGGGAGGAAGGGAAGAGGATACGAAAAAAAAAAAATTGGGGAGGGGAGAAAAACAGAGAGAGAGAGAGAGAGAAAGAGAGTCTTAAATACCATCTCTCCTCTAGGCAGCAATTTCCACAGATGAAGAGGTCACCACTGTTTAACAGTGTGCTGCCACGTTAATTTAGTATGACAAGATAAAGCAGTAATCTCTGCTTGAAGAGGCTGTAAACCGCCTGCTATCCAGGGACATGCTCGAGTCGATTTGCACTGTATATCACTTTATACAATTGCCGTGACAAAGCCCCCTGAGTTCCCTCATGTAAATCTCTCTCTCTCCCTCTCAACTTCGCTGCCAGTCAGACGCAGCGGATCGCGGTAAGCCGGGCAAACTTCGCCTTTTCCGCATGCCAATGCACCCCAAAGCCCCCCCTCCCAGAAAAGATGTTTAGGACTTTGATAATCCATTGATCCCACTTCCATATCGGCTTGTATTTTTCAATCTGTCGTGTTAAGTTGTCAGAGAGGGCGATTAAACCGATGTTTCATGTTCCGAGATTTGCGTTCCTGGGAATGATAGTTTTCAAAGCCTTTCTTGCTAGGTTCTGCTTAAAGATTATCCCTAAGAAAGCTGATGTGAATATTATTACTGGCATAAACCTGGTAATAAAACCATAAAGTGTTTTAGGTAAAGACATTTTAGAGATATTCAGGGTTATAAACATAAGAGTTTAAAGCTGGATAGAATTTGGAGTGCTTAAAAAAAGAAAAAAAAGAAAAAAAAGAAAAAAAAAAAGGAAAAAAAGCACCCTGTCAGGCTGTGGAGTTTTCTCAGCATGAAGGAAAACAACATATGTAAAAGGGAAAAGGGAACTCGCGTGTCTGTGTAAAGTAAATATAATTACAGAACCACAGAAGAAGGCAGAGCAGAACACGACCTGTGCAGTTAGAGAGGAGCAAGGAGGGGACACAGAGTGTGTGGTCATGAGAGTGCCCCAAAAAATGAAAAGCAGCGACAGCTACTCCCAGCACACAGCCAAGGGAGCTGCCTGTGTCTGCAGCAGCCTGCACAGCTGAAAACACGGCCCTCTTGTTGGGGAAATAGGGGGGATTTGGTGCAGTATGTTGCAACTCTCAGATGCCATACTGCATCTCCAGAAGATGCAAGTTTTACATCGCGTCTCCTTCCTTTTCACTTTTGATTTGTGTCATTTTCCTATGGCCTGCAGGCACGACACAAGTGGCAGCACACAATACACCAAGCACGGTGCCAAAACGGGAAGCTGTGCACATGTACATATACCCATTTTCTGGATTAAACACAGAGGAGGACATAAGTGGAATTAAAACACGCGCAGCAGGCAGGTTTCTACAGAGTAAGGCTGGAATTTAACTACAGTTTCTTAACCAACACATGGCTAGGTCTATCTACTATGCCCATGCATAGCATTTGGACTTGTAAAAAATGACCAAGCAAGGCTAAACCAAATCTTTAAGAGGTTACATACGTTCTCTGTAATCAATTCAACTGAACAATAAAACCTGATGTTCATTGCAGCTGATACTAAGACAGACAAATGCTTTATTCAGCATTTTAATTCCTAAAAATAACATTTGATAATTCCCTAAATTTTGAAGGGGAAACCCACTAGAATTAATGCAATTTTTCAATACTAAGAGAATCTTCCCAAAATAGCCTTTTTTAAGGTGTTCTGTATTTCTTTATTCTCCAACACATGTTGCTGACCAACACATTATTTATTATTTGAACTTAACACTACTTAACAGACCTACAACAAAAGGTTTGCTTTTAGGGAATATCCAATACTTAAAACCCCACTAAACACCATCAGTACTGGTTAAAAAAGAATTCTGATGGAGTATTCACACACAACACTCCCCAAACCCTCCCCAAAGAAAGGATGAACTAGAACATGGTTACTTCTCCAGAAAAACCAGAGAATATCGGCACAGTAACATGCATTACTTCTTTAACACCACGTGGTGTGAATGGGATTACTCTCCACTAATTTTAGTCCCAAATTTGACACCTAGTCTAAGCTAGTCATCAAGGCTCCCTCCGTAGTCAAGGGACAAGCACTTTCAGAGGGTAATTAATCTTTCTTGTCCTGGGTGCTTATTTTAAGATTGGAAATGTTGTTCTAGGTGGGTGGTTATCTTTTTACACAAACTGTGAAGACAGCCCAAACACCTAACTTTTATGTGCCTAACCTTTGGTGAACTGAACCCCAATCTCACTGTATGGCATTCAATAATCTCCTTGAGTGTGCAAATTCTGATAGATCATAGACCATCATGGATGAAGGACAAGTATAATTTCCTTTGTACTAGCCCAGCCATAGATGACAGAAGTGAATTGTCCATGATAAATCAACAACCTGGAAGCTGGAAATAACATCTAATTAAACCCAGTAAACCAAAAACTTGCCATCTCTGTTAATATTCATCAAATTAGAAGCTCAACAACTCTGTGATATTTTACCGAGCATATAAAGATACACGTCCTAAATATAAAAGTAAGTATTTCAGTCAAATTAGTTTATTCACAAGGAAAGCTCAGGAATTCACTGTGTCAATATATTACCCAATGCTGATGTTGACAGCTTCAAAACTGAAGCTATGGTCACTGCCTAAAAGCTAAGTTTGCACTGGCCACAAGCAAACAGGAAAAGTACATTATCTGCCACAGATGTATTCTCTGCAGGACTGAATCACACTGTTTGCAACTCTGCTTGTAGATACGTGAAATTCTGAAAACTGGAAGAGTTTTCCAGTGGAGTTTATCAAATAGGTTTAAAAAGAATTTAAACAAGTCTTACACATGAAACTATTGTGATTGATCAATCTGCTCTCCCCTGCACTCTGCTACTGTCTGTGTCAAGACAATATGAATTTAAGAATTTGGTAAAAAAGGGGGGAGGGGCTATTTGCAGATTTTCTATTTATAAAAGTAAAGAATATGCCATGCACTCACGCTCTATCATTAGTCAGATGCAGGCCACAAACTCAAGTGAGTTGAGTGGTTTGAACTCTGAAATGCAGAATGTTTTCTATTCCCAACAGAGCTAAGCACTACATAGCAAACTTTTGCTTATGAACAACAAATGATTAAATGCTCTGACCAGGCAATTACCTCTCACTCAAAGCTTTTTTGGTTGAAGTTATCTAACCACAGATTTATAAACTATAGGGATCAATAGCTGAGCTTAACACCCTAAGCTCCAGCTGTAACCTATGAAGAAGAAGAGGCACTTCTAGGGTGTGAGTTCCCTGACCTAGTTACAAGATCTGTTAGGTCAAAATGAATCATGCTCCACTATTCCCTATTTACTTCCATTAACTATAAAGTTAAAGCTAAATTCACTAGCTCACTTCTGAACATGAACTTTTTAAACACATAATCTGAAGAGACTTGAATCTTCACCCCAAAAGTGACATTGAGATTTACATGGCTTTGTATTATGTGTTAGTGGCCAACTCCATTCTGTGAGAGGAAATAACTTCTTTCCTCTATGAGAAAAGCCAAAATGTCCTCATGCTGCACCAAGGCTCCAATTATCACCAGAAATTTATCACTGAGACTCCATAAATTTAACTGAAAACTGTACAAGAAACTAACTTGCTCCTAACAGATCCCTAAATCCTAAATGCATTCGTATCTGGTTGTTTTCTGGAAACCTGCACATCCTCAGCAAACACTGCTGCTTTTGAACACAGATGGATCCAGAGCTGAGCAGATCTCCTGATTACAACTGCAGCAGCTCAAAATGAAAAGAACAGGAAGGAGGAAAGTTTCACTTACAGAGATGAAACATGTACTTTAAATTCAATCTGAAAATCAGCACAGAGGAGAGTCTGAAGCATGGATGTTTTGCATTATTTCTGGCCAGCAGTATTAATAAGCAATGCAAGCCTCCACTTCTGACATGACTTAGTGTAGAGATACACATACAATCTACCCCAGTAATTCAGACTTGAGATGTCAGAAGGATTTTACCTTTTGCTATAATATTTCTTATTTTCTGTCATCAAAATCCAATCCTACAAAAAGCTATGTGCAGAAGGAGTTACAGTCAGTGACCTCTCCTTCCCTCCCTCTTGCTACCATCAGCATTAGGTTCCAATCAACCAGATTATTTTGCAGGAACAGGGTCATAAGCTAAGCATTCTAGGGCAGGAATGTTTCTTTTTTCTATCTCTATAAAAATAAATCATGCTCTTGGTACAATATAAATAAAGATAATAACAGTCTGATATTAGATTTTACTGGTCTATGCTTTAGACAATCTATGTAATTTGCTTGCTGCCTGTACAAACTACAGAAAGTTAATCTTTAGAGCTCTTATTTTTTCCTTGGCGGGGGGGGGNCTATTTCCATACATAATTACAGTCTCGTTTACACTGCTCTGGCAAAAGCTATCCCAGTTGTGGATGTTGGGCACAACTCCACTCAGTTACTTGTGTTGGTTTATCTAGTGACGCTAAACTGAGGGGATTCACCAAGCCTACTCCTCCTTTGCAAAGAGCAGAAATGCCTTATCTGATCACACAAGTGCAATTAAAGGGGAAAAGGAAACAAAGAACTTCAGGGTGTCAAAGAGAATCTGGAAATGAGGCCGGCCAAACTATTCAGACATGCTTGCTACCCCAGGCACAAAGGACTCTTTTTTACTTAAGGAAGTTTGTTTCCTCCATTTCATTGTCTTTCAAACACTTTGGAACATTGGCTGGTTCAGAAACGTTGCAGCACATCAATCTCCTCTTGTGGGCAGGTCTCTGAACACATCTCAGAAGCTGACCCACCAATGGTAGATGCCCACTCCTAAGTAAACACATCATGAAATCTGCAGTCTAAGTTGCCAAAGGTCCTTCTTCAGCCATGGCTTTCTAAAGAAAATTAATAACTCCTTTTATTACAGCAGAGAAGGCGATGGTATTTCACTGATGTACTTAAGACAAGAGGAAGCAGTTAGCTCCATGCAAGGGAAAAAACATGACTGGGTGACACGACACTTTAAACACCAGCAACTGCCTGGAGCCACATTTTCATTCCCACTACAACCACCATTGCTTTTGGTGAACCTGAAAAAAGCATTAGCAGTGGGAAGAAAAATTAGAGAAAGCAAGCTGGCCTTGGCACAGCCTAATCCAACTGAATTTTGCACAACCTGAAAAATCACAGTTATAGAGACAAAGCAAACGCCATGAGCATGTCACTCATCCACTGGAAGGACAGGAATAAAAAATGCTTCAAATCCTAACTGCAGTGGGTAACTTTCTGTGGACACAAACATCAAACAGTGAGAGAACAGACTGTAAAACACAACTGTGAGTATTGAGTGTAGCAGAAGGTTCTGGCACTTCTAAGAGGCAGAGTTTATAACCACAGGGACTCCTTGCAGCCCTGAAATTCAAGAAACCATGACCAACACTTCACAATGCCTTTTAGGCATTTGGTATACCTCTTCTAAGCAGAGCTGCCTATCAAAAACCAACCATCCCCTGCTTTATTGACATTCTGTCCAAGCAAACAGCACAACGCTTATTCTTCCTGTGCGATGTCTTCATATGAGCTATTTACTAAAAGGCTTTAGAATGGATTAAATAATAAAAATGACTAAGCTATATATGACTACAAGCAGAGGAAGAAAATGGGCAAAGCAGAAAAAGGTTTTCAGAGGACAACTACAAGCAGACAAACTAATACAGGAACACTGGCTCTTAGAAGGCTGGAAATAGAGAGAAATTCACACCTGCAGTGAAAAGAAAGGGAGAAAACCACACCAGCTGCTCTGAAGAAGTACCATGGGTAGGAAAAGTGTGTAGAACAAACACAAAGCACATGGGGAAACTGTTCTGGAAGTTCTAAAACAAATCAACAACTACTGAAGCAAAAATGAGTCAAGGTGGTGTGCAAAAGCAGGGGTTGTGCTACGTAGGGGGCAAAACATAATCAGCTTGGGATTCCCACATGCCTTGCCTAGAGGCATATGTCAAATAAGAGTATGGAAGTCTGGTATGCTGCTCTCTATTCTGATAATAGTTACACTGAGCCTAAGGCCAAAAGCTTCTCAACAGTGCAGCAGCTTGGCCAAAGGACACTCATTGTAAAGGAAAAGTACAACATTTCTTTGGATATCTGTTTTCTTTGGATTTCTGTTTTCAGAACCATGGATATTGGGTATTTAACTAGCAGCAGAGTTTGTGTCTCACTACAACACCAGAAAGACTCACTGTCACCAAAGAAAAGGTAGAGTTTCACAATAAATTTGAGCAGAGTGCCACAGGGGATGGACCCAGACTGCAGAAACCACACAAAGTCCCCAGCTATTGTTTGATTTCCAGTAGCATGGAGAAGATCCCATAGATCCTATCTGTGTCATGTCACACAGAGGGAGTGACTGCTGGAGGCAAAAGATGTATCAAGAAGTAGGAGTATTTAAATGCAGTCTTTAGATTGTTGCTATAAACTGGTCTTGCAGCCCCAATGGGGCTTTTTCCATATCCTAGTCCTCACCAGAGCTCCTCAAATTGATAGCACAGATTTGAAACAAAATCTTGAAGTTATCTCTGTTGCTTAGAAAGATGACCAAGTTTTTTTCTTCCATAGTTTTTTGATAGGGCATTTAATAGTTCTTTTCTCTTCCTCATACTAGAGACCATCTGGTTCGAATATTCCTACAAAATGTGGGCTTTACAGTTCTACCTATCTCTTTTTTCTGCAGAATTTTTCAGCCACTCACTTGAATTAGGTTTTCCTAGTATTTATGCAGTAAGTTTAAATGAAGATATTTTCCAGGATGAAGTCAATGAATTGATGCCTAGGCACATAATCACTTGCAAACAATGGACACATACAGTTCCCAGCACTTCCATAAAACAAAGGTGTTTACTTTTCTGTTGATTATTTTCTGCTTAACTGCATTCAAATGAATCCATTAAAAACATGACTGCTTCACAGTAAGATGATCTTCAGCAAAAACAAACAACTGCTGTTTCCACTTCTCTTCATGGCCTTTAAAAACTACAGTCATCTGCCCCCTGTACTCCAGGCAATATATATTATAAGCCTGGTCTTGATTTGTCAAGTTATTGGTTTAAATCTAGTTTTAACCCTCCTGCTTGGGGATGAAACAAAAAAAAAGTTATCTTACTTCATTACTTATTTCATGTCCCCTAATCAGCCTTTGGACCTTTCAAAGCCTGATCAAAACACCAGTGGGTCACCTCAAACTTCAGCAGGTATTTCTGCTGGGAATAATGTGTCCACTCTGGTTTTCCATGGCTACAAGCATGCAAAAGTCACTGTGCTAAGAGGGTGGCTCAGTAAACAGAGGGAACTTCCACAAAAGCACACTGCTCCTGAATTGCACTGCAGCTCTGATCCCTGGCTCACCTGAAGAAGGAAGGCATCTTTTTGTTTCTTCACGTGCCCTAGGCAGGTCCTGCACATGGAGCAGCTGGCAAGTGGTGTAAGCAGGACTCCCATGGATGGGGCAGGATGGGGTTCTGGGAGAACAGGGACCAGGACAAGCAGGTGAGCCCTACTGGAATGCAGGGTGCCTGCCAGGCAGATGGGAGAGTTACCAAAGCTGCTCTGGCTCCACCACAACTGGTTCTCAAGGACTGCACAGAGCTCTCTGGACTGAACAGTGCAGTAGGCAACTTCTGCAGCTCCGTGATGGGTCCTGACTGACTTTTCCTCCTTTGTTCCCTTTCCTAACAGCCCACATAAGTGATTCCCTGAAACGGGGCAAGTGTAAGGATCGAACTCTGGCAAAAGCCTAACATTGTATCTGTGGAAACTACTTCCACTTTTGTGATGACATTTACAATGCAATGTTTGCAACAATGTCATTTCATCATCTTATAAATATCGGTTTGCCATTAAGAGTGGAAGGAAAGAACATCAGGCAAACGCAAACTTACCACTGTTTCTGGTTTATTTGAATTGAACTAGTCCTGTTCAGATAGGCCTATCTCTTACAAAAACAACAGTTTATAGTTTAAACTGTGAAATTGTGTGCGCGTGTGTGTGTTGTAATTATGGTGCCTGCTAACAATTTCATACTGCCACACTGCACATATGGCTTCCAAGCTAGCTTTATCTGAATCTTTGTGAATCTATTCTGCATGCTATTAAACTGAGAACATTCCACATCGTTCAAAAGTAATTACACTTTTGTCTAGAGTGTAGGAGACTGCTCTCCCCAAACAATGAAATTCTCATTATTAGAGCTGGCACAGTAAAGGCACTGGTGTTCACAACACTGTGCATTGTATCATCACAATAACTTATCCTAAGCTTGATGCTCAAAGGTACACTGGAAATTAAAATTTCTCTAAAACCACTGTGAGGTTTTTTGTTTTGGTTTGGGTTTTTTTTTTTTGGTTTTTTGTTTTTTTTTTAAATATGCATTCTTTAGCTCAGTAAAATTAGAGTCCTATTTGACTTTTTAAAAAGCTATATGCATTCAGATTCCCATTCTCCTCGGAAGGTCTGATTAATAGCAAAGTGCTCCAGCCGCTTGTTGTTCTGATTCATCACCACTCACATGCTGGCAACTCCAGACCAACAGGTGAAGCACAGGCCAGGAGAGATGTGATAAGAGAATTCAAATGAAGCATTAAACAACCTTTTAGTTTGAACAAATGGAGGAAAAGCACGAAACAATGTGTGGGTAAGCTCTTTGACCAGTAGTAGTGCTGTTCTTAATATTATTCCCAAGTTACACAGGAGTAACTTAATTCACCACAGAATCAAACTTCTTTTAGTGTGGAGCAACAAAGTTACTGAACAGCGCACCATAGTATTTCCTATCAATTTAAAGCACTACTGAAAATAAATTCTAAATCCCACTGAAAGTGCGGGGCAAATGTGGGCCACCAGTACAGTCACAGCCATCAGTCTGGAACAACTAGGGAGTGGCAAAATTATGGCTTACCAGTTTGACCTTTTGTTCAGTACTTTTTTTTTTTTTTTTTTAATCCCATCCAGCATTTTACTGATATTCTAGAGTTAATAAGAATGGTCTCATTTAAACACACCGTGCCTGTGGTATACTTTAATCAGCACTTTTAGCCTTGACATTTCTCATTTTTAGAATTTAGCACACAGACACCATTGGTGAGATAAGTGGTCTTGGGAGTTGCAAAAGCAGACAAATAGAACGTAAAGGCAGGCAAATAGAAACAAGTAAAACAAACCTTTGTAACTTAGATGAGCTAACAACCATCTGTGCTATCCAAATACTGTAGCCTTAATAGGTTTCTTCAAAAGAACTATTGACTGATACTGTAATCCTCAAGTGTTTCCCTGCAAAGCTTACGTCCTAAGGGGACTCTGGGATATATTCTTGGTCAAACCATTTGTCTTTTGTTTTCTACTGAGCAGTTGCTCTAAGTCTGATAAATTATTGTTTCTTTTCTGATCAGGAGAAGAGTTTTCCTATTTAAAATAAGTATCTAGTTTCTTCTATCAAGAGAAAGACAGTTTGATAGAGCTACCCCTGCCTTGGCTGAGGCTGGTAGAGATCTCCAGAGGAGACCTGGCCCAATCCCCTTGCTCAAGCAGGGCCACTGAGAGCCAGCCAGGACCATGTCCAGAGGACTTCTGAGTGCCTCTAAGGAGGGAGACTCCACCTGCTCCTATGCCCAGTCACCCTGGCACAAAAAGGCATTTCCTGCTGTTCACAGGGGTGCTCCATTTCCCTTTGTGCCCGCTGCACTTCCAACATCCTCAGAAATATCCTGTTCATGCTGATGGGAAGATGGCCTTTGCAGATTTTGCCCATTTCTGATTAGGTTTGAAGATGTCTTTGTAGGAATTTTGCCCTCCTCTTATAAAAATTTACCCAGAATTTTGAGCTGTCTCACTAAGTTGTTAAAACTTGGTAAAGTGCAATAGGGTAAACTTGCAAAAGTGTGAAGCTCCTGGAGCTTTATCCATGAAGCTGTATCAGCCCACCCTGGGGTATCACAGCACCCTGTGGTGCTGCTGCACACCTGCACACACCTGGATCTGCTTCCCAGAGATGATAAAACAACAGAATGCCAATTCAAACAGCACAAAAACGCCCTCTGCAGTGTCAGAGAGTGAAGGCCCTTTGGGAATGGCTTTTGTCACTGCTAAGCACATGAACTGGAGTCATCTAAATGTTATCCAGTGATTTCCTCCTAATAACTACCTACCACAAGAGCAGAGGGAGTCATTATGTCTATTTTACTCATTTTACTTCCTCCCTTCTGGACACACATGGGCTATATCCTTTCTGAACTACCTGAGTGACAATTTTTACAACACAGTTCTCATTAAAAGAGAGATATTACCAAAATGTTACATTCATACTGACTGGCAAGGTTCTTAAATATGTATGAAGACAAAACGAGTCCCTTACAACCCCCACAAACACTGCCTCAGGTAAGCCTGCAGTGTGTCACTGCTACAGCAAAGCTATCTAAAACACCCCATGATTCAGTATCTGGCACTGGAAAAAGACAGAAAACACTGTTTTGACATCACATTAAATACAGCCTTCATAGCAGGAAGTTACAGCGGATGATCAGCTAAACCTCTTGTTATTAAAAATGATAAATTAACAAAGAAGTCAGTTAAAACCAGTTAAAGAGCAGTTGAATGTTTCAGTGAGGTGCAGCTGAAATACTCCTGCTGGGCTCCTTAGAAAACAGTATGTTTTTATTTCATTAGGGTCTGATTCTACACTACTGGTGCCATCACAAGTTTATCTATTGACTTAAATGTTGTCAGAAACAATTCCTTATCTTCAAAACACTCTCTTAAAATAGGGCACAATATAGCAAAGCCCATACATGAGTTACATACCCTAACATCCCACTGGCTGGAACTGTTACATTAATGAATTTCATCTCCATAAAACATAAGATAAAGGATGAGAAATAAACAAGCTCGGAAAAGATAATGACATTGTCTGCCCATGAGTAATTTCTCCAGTGATGTTCTTTCTCTGTGCAAAGTTGCAATAACACAAACTAAAATTATGTATTCCAAACCACTGTCTGAGCTTAAGTATTAGCCCAAAAAAGGAAGGAAAATGGATCAGGATCAATGAGTTATTCTGCCTAGGAGAGCAGCTTCAGTGAATATCCAGTGACTTGGTCCTATGAGAAATAATAATCCCTAAGGCTTTTTACTTAGGGCTTGTTACATATGCATAATGAGCTGTAAGGGCTTAAATACCAATGTGGAGCTCTTGCAGGCTTTTATGAGAATACACTATCACCTATTTTGCAATGCCTTTTTAAAAGCCTTCAAATATTCAGGTCCAGTTATTATCTTCACTTCTAGTGAAATTACCAGCGCCCTAGTCAGAGTGAGGGACTAAGAGAAAAGTTACAGCCCATTTGTAAGTAGGCAAGAGCCATGTTCTCAACAGAGCTTTGTCCAAGTGCTTCAGCCCTGGGGTTCCTTGCACCTTTCAGCCTTTCCAAAAACGTATCACTACTCCATGGGAAGGGCCCAAACATGTAACAGTGACACTACCATACTAGCAAGGAACAAGGCATTGTTTTGTCTTCGTTAAGATACAGCCAGTTCTGGACTTCCCCTGAATGTAAAAGTGCTCAGCATCAGTTGTAGAGTGGAAATTCACAAGTTTGAATTCACAATTCAAAAAGCAGTAAGTTGGTTTAATTTCATAAGCACAGTAAATTTCATTGTAGGTATCTGTGACGTGAATTACGCATCAGATGTAAGTTTTGAAGTCATCAGAATTCAGCTTCTTTTTTTTTCACCCTTTATACAGACTTTTATGCTTTACTGTTGCACAAACTTGGCTCTAGGGTGATGTTTCAGACACCATGCCAAACGTGACTCTCACTTAGAGTGTTCCAAACCCATTTGCTGTTTGCTGAACACACACACACTTCCAATTCCCATCACTGCAGCTAACAAATTTTTAGCACCCTAAATGCCATCAGGCAAAGGTGAGGAAAAGCCTGCAGTGCAAGGGGTGTAGCATTTGTGGCGGGGGGCAGAGGCAGCCCACGAGGGCAGGGCTGGCAGGTTCCTGCAGCGTGTTCTGTGCGGGTAGCTGTGCACTGCACACCCCAAAAAGCACGGATCTGGCTGCCAAACCACTGCAGAGGCAGAACTCAAAGGAGGGATGTAAGCACAATAGAGCATAAGCAAACCTACCATTGTGTTGTGCTGAGAAGTGGGAGTCCTATGGCCACAGTTCTCCTGCGTCAGCAGAGAAACTGGCTGAAATTCCTCAGAGTGAGGCTTGTTGGGAAAACTCACATGCAAGGGAAGGTGAAAGGCTGGGAGCCCGTCACTCTCCTCTTCTCCCACTTTCTGTCTGCTTGTCACCATGGCTACCTCTCCATCTGCTTCCCCATACGGAGAGGCTGGTCGCTTGGAAGACATCCTGGAAGGAACAAAAGAGGAGAAAATAATGAAACCTCCAAATAAATCCTTAATGCCGTCATTGTGTGGTTAGGGGCCATTGTAACAGAAATGCCTTTTTTGTGCTGGCAGAGAGCAGGAAACCATCCAAATACCACTGCAAAGCATACACAATTGGGAACAATGGCCAAGCAGGTAGCAACAGAACAGTGGCTTGTTTGTTGTGAGAATAATACACTAATATAGCACTCCCTTGTATTCTGGCTTCTTAAACATGAAAATTCACCTAAGACTGCATAATGAAATGCAATTCCTTGAAAAAAATACCCATCTAGTTTTGCATTTGCCAGGGACTCTATGAAGATAGAATGTCTCTCGATACAAGCTATTGTCAACTTAGCTTTTAAGGAACAATCATCTGCATGTCATTATCGACCACAACTGATGAAATAAATAAAGTAAAATAAAATACAATACAATAAAAGAACTTGCTAGCAAGCCAAAACGTCTGTGTTTACAGAATTTCACCCATGTGAGCAACTGAGTGTTAGAGTCATGTTGCAAGGATTTTTCTAGGTTTGCAGATCTGGTATAGTTAAGCAACTAAACATTTGGACATTAATAATCTAAGCTCTTGTGACAACATAAAGCCAGGGGCGTACTGGCTGAATGAAGATCTGCTATCAGATCTTTCTATCTATGTATCAAATTCTTCCTATCTCTAGCTAGATCGGGAAAAAAAAAACCAAACATGAAATGTAATTTATATCTATAACTACACAGAAAAGGATACACAAAGAAGATACACAGAGTACACTGTAAAACACACAGATACACAAAATGCATTGTAAAAACCACACAGAAATATTGACTTGAAATTCAGGCCTACATCCTGAAGTTTTTGATAATGTCTGATAGGATGTGTTTATCTCCAACTTTTAGAAACTCTGAAAGAAACTTAAATCATGGGCAAGTTCAAGTATCATTCAAGCCAAGCTCTACTGAAAATCTTGCAGAACCCAGAATGCTTCCAGCTTGGTCTCCAAAATAGAGGGGGGGTACAGTGAAGTCTTAAAATGCAGATGAATTCTGGGATTAATTACAGCAACACTGTTCATGAAAATCAGGGTATGCCCACGGATGGCATAACAGTCCCCTGTGCTAACCAGGGGCATCTGCAAGGAGTGGAATGAGAAGAAATCCTCCAGGCACAGCCAAAAGAAGAAATAAAGAAGAAATGAAAAATCGGGAAATGTTTCACAGAAAAAAAAAAAAAAAAAGGGGGGCTGAAGTAATACTGCTCCTCCTCAAAAATCTCATATTTGTGATTCTGATTACCCCTTTTTTTTTTTTTATTTTCCACTGCACAGTTAAAGGCGTGCATTTCAAAAGCCCAGCAGCCTCTTGAACCATGTGTGGGGCTGCTGTGAGGTGGAGCATGTCCATAAGATTTGGCATATTGAGCACAGAATGGTTCTTAGCAGCAGTCAACTGGGTCTGAAAACAAACAGTGACTTTGAACAGCCCTTTGTTAAGACTTATTTTGCTTCTAATGATCTCATTTTGAGCCTTGCCTCCCGAGCCAAGTTAGATTATATTTAAAAAAAAAAAAAAAAAGAAAAAAACAGAAAAACCCACCAACAAAAACTCAGACAAAAAAATCCCTACCAGAACCTATATGCAGCTGCACATTGCCTGTTCGGAATACCACCTATTGCCAGTGTCTAGAGAACCAATCTGTATTTTCTATTAATGTTTGACTTAGTCCAACAGACTAACACTTCATACATCCTACCTGAATTCTGTCTTCTAGGCTTTCCCACCTACGTGTCTGCAGCAAAGCATATGTACAGAGATCACCAGACAGACTCTCACTGGCAGTTTTCTACTAGCCCACTGAATTCAGCATTTTACAGCTATGTTGGATGTGACAGATCTCAAACCCTTCTGCAGAAACTGTACAACTCCCTCCTAAACTTAATGTGAATATTAATATTTTGCATTGTACTGCACCAAGGTCGACATTTGCTATTGAATTTAAGTTTTTTGGTTACTCACTTTAACACTAGTTTAATAGAAGCCTGAGTATCTACAAATCTCCCTGAAAATCAGCACGAAGCAGTTGTCTCAATTCTGGCAAACAAAAAGGGAGGAACACACGATCATTACTCAATTACTCCACAGTAATTTTCTATACTTTAGAACATTTATATTTGATGAAATGACTGAAAATATTGTAAGACACACACAAAAGTCTCCCCTGCAATTCACTCTGACAATAAATCACAGAGAGAAGAGGACGCCTTGCTTTGTATTGATGATTTGGATTATACATCATATACTCAAACTGTGTCAAGAACTCCTACGGCTGTTAACCCAGAATAACACAGATTCTGTCACATTGCTTCACAAGGAGAGTTTGAACATCACGCTGAAATTAAGCTCTTCTGTTAACTTCACATGTGAACATTGAAGAAGATCATCATCTTCTGCCTGTCACTGCTCCCAACAGGGATGAAATAATTTTCTGCAAGGAATTCATATAAACAGACACAGAAGACAATAGAAGTGTCCACCTCCAAGCACTTGCAGTAACAGAGATTATTTTGCTTTTGGTCTAAAATAAAAACCTATAGGTTGGATTGCAGACCAAACCAAAGTGACAGTAGAAAGGGCAGAAGAAACTTTTCCCTTTGTCTCTAAAAGATCCAGTTTAAATTACAAGCCACCTGCCCATCACCACCCTAGAAGATTAATAAATTACTAAAATGGCTAAGGCAGAAAAGTTGAGATAAAATCTGCGTTAGTCTCCCAAGGACACTCAAAGAAAGGGATGCACAAACCTGGACAGCTCAGACACCAAATGCAATTTGTTTTCAGGCAGCTCTGTCCCTAGCCAACCTCAGTCAGACAAAAACCATGTTCACAGAAATTTCTTACTCCTTATGAACATCTAGGAAATTTCCACAAGAAAATGCAAGATTTAAATAAATAAATAAATGCATAGATCCATATCTACTTTTGGAAATGTCTTCCTAAAGGGTAGTAACTGTCAAAGTCTATAGTAGCAAAGGATCATATCTCTGAGAGGTTTCCAAGTAGAAAACATGAAACAAGAAGAAGTCATCTAGAAATGTCTTTCATTATTTCTACAGCTTGACTGATCCATTTCCCAAATTTGATATGCCCCCACATCATGCATCCTCTAATACTCTTCTTTTCAGATATCTTCTTTATCCCACTGATCTAATACCAGGTCTTTACAGATTCCCTATCTAAGATGGAAGCAGAGTTCCCACCACAAACAATAAGGGAAACAGCTAAATTCTGAGTAGCAGCATTAACTGCAACTGAGCTCTTTTAAAGAGATCTAGATCTAATGAAGAACTGGAATTATCCCATCTTAACAAAGGACTGCAAACATCCTGGGTCTGCCCTCAGTGATAACACAACAGTTTACAGTTCACACGACCTCAAGATCTTCTCCTCAAATTTAAACTCCGAACAGTTTTCAATTACATCACTCTGAAAGAAGATTTACAATGGAACAGGAAACATAAATTTATGGACAGGATTAAAAAAAAACCCAAAACCCCAAGTTGTAACTCAGAAAAGGAGAAATACAGTGCGCCAGATTCCACATGAAGGGGTGTCACTGCAGATGAAATCTGTTGCAACTTAGTTGTTTCAAGAAGAATTGCATTTTGAAATGCCATTAATAATTTCTACTGAATAAAACCAGGTAGGTGGTGATTTTTTAGAGAACCTAAATCTGCAAAATTCTGATGCACTGGGACACAGGCAGTGTCCAGGCCATTCCACAGACACACTGGAATTATGAAATGTATCTCTGTGTTTGACTGTGTCAGTGGTGCAGACGGAACTGAAGATTTAGTTCTGGTGATGAACTCAAACTTGACACTGTCCGCTGTAAAGAGACCTGTTTTCAAAAAAGCTTCTTAATATGCAGACACTACAGTTCAAAAACCCAAACATGCTTTCTGTTAAATTTTCATTAAATAAATGCTTTTCCTGGTAGAAAGAATGTTTTTTTTTCAGGGAAGGAAAAACCTCATTGTTCTAACTCGCTCCTATCCAACAAATATTTTATGTGGTTCATATTACAACAGTTTCTCCAAATATTTCTTTACTGCCCTTCAATTTGTACCAGACTTTTTGTAGGCTTAAATTGATACCCTGTGTCTATTGATCTCAGAGTTTTTGCATTGACTTCAGCATGGCTGGATTTTCCCACTGGAGCAAGTAAGAGCTACACTACATCCACATGAATTGTTTCCTACACATATTGGCTCCATCCAAATAATTTCAGGCTGTTAAACATGACTATTTTTCTTGTTTGTTTTTTCCCTTGAATTCGGCGTCTCACAAAAGTCATCTTTCCACAGCTATATTTTTTTATTATTACTATTTTTAACAGAACCCCACTTAAGTGTCCCTCACTAAATCTCCATTTGTTCATTGGTTTCAGTTCATTTCACCCATGATTGTACTCCCAAAATAAATCTGAAGTGGTATTCAGTACTCAAGGAGATAGTGCCCTCTAGCACACAACCTGCATCCTTTCCAATTTGATTGTCCGTGCCATAAAATTTATTAAATTTTGTGTCATAAAACTCTAATCTTGTTACATTAAGCAAAATACCTGAGAAACATTTCAGATGTCTACAAAAGCTTTTGGAGAAGGAGCTTATCCACGTCTTCAAAAGTGTCAAACGCAGATGTGTCAGGAGAAAAAGATATGAGGCCATAAATCTTAACTTGTTGGGAGTTAATTAAGGGATTCATCAATCATTACCCAGCTCACCCCATACATACACAGGCAAAATCCTGTCAGCCCGCCACAACCCACAGCAATCTACAGGTTAAAAACTCCCAAAGTCCCTCTGTTCTGACTATTAATAAATGACTTTGTATAATCTAGCATTAAGACCTGTAATTACAAAACAGCATTAAAACAGGCCTGCGAAGTTATGGATAATTATAGCTGGTACACTTTTTAAGGAAATCAAAAGCTTTTCCATTCAAACGCAGGCTTTGCCTCTTTGACAGCTCCGAGTCCACAGGATGTGGAAAGATGATTTAAATTGTATGTCAAAACTCTGACTGTGCAAGACTTTCTTTTTTCCCCCCGTATCAAGAGAGGCATTGTTGTTTTCTCGCCATAACCAGGCGTGACAGCGCCTGACTGGAGTCGCACAGCCAGTTTCTGAATCGGCACGGAAACTTCAGCTCCTCAGCTTCTCTGGCAGCTACAAACCAAGCCTTTCTTGTGGACAGAGCTTAAACCCCTCAGCCCTGCAGGTCAGGGATGGGAGCAGAGGATGAGGACGAGAGGAGCAGACCAGCAGCTCAGCCCAGTATCAGCAGCACCAGGAATTTGCTCCTGAACACGGCCCGAGTCCAAACCAAACACTCAGTGCTAAACCAGTCCAAAAACTTCAATGGGATTCAATCTGACTCTCTGCAGGCATATTTACCTCTAATTACACTACTTGTTGGAAGGCTGCAGACTCTGCCTTTCCGCAGGAAATAATTATGATTACAGACAGCAGCACTACCACATATATCTAATGTAGAGGCGTACACACACACACACACACGTATAGGTGCATAAACACAAGCTTATACAAAATGTCAGCAATGCATCTGCCTCATCCCTGACCACATTTAATGCTAATAAAACAGCTCTTCTTCCCAGGTTTACTGAAACTGTAATCTCTGCTTACACACAGCCCTGGCAAGAGGTGCTAGTTAACACTAACAACGGTTTCCATTCTGTTTTGGCCCCAAAGTAATTCATTATTTATGTACACTGAATAACTAGTACCTTTAAAAAACCCGACTCTGTTCATTTTGACAAGATTACTTGTGTAATAAGGTATTACTCAACATGAGTAAGGGTGGCAGACTCCCACACACTGTCCCACTGGGAACTGCAAGCCTGACTTGTTTCTACACATACCACTAAAAACAGACTTCATTTGGCAATATCTTTGAGTCATTTACAGCCTGGTTTGGAATTCTTCACTGCAGTAATTCTACAATTAAAAAAAAAAAAAAAAAAGGGAAAAAGAAGCAAAAGTCTATAATCTGCTAATCAGTAAAAACTGTGCATGAAGCACACTCTCATCTGTCACTCACACTGAGGTGGAATAATCTGTTAATTATTACTTTCTAAGATCATATCAATCAGTTATCTTCTAATGTACACCTATGCTACGAGTAAGTTGTGTTACTCAAAAGCGGTTTTGGTGAACAAGTCAACTTTGTTAACACAAACCAAGATCACTACAGCATAACCTGAGTAATATTTCTGTGCAGTTGTCTATTATTAGAGCTGCCACAAGTAATCCTATGGTTGGGGGCACCCCACAATCTCCATTTAACCCCACCCACCTTCTCCCTTTGGCTTTCCAGATTTCCTCTCTGGATGGGGTAACTTGAACAATTTTTGATAGTCCTCCAGTTTAGAGGACTCTAAATATAAAATGGGAAGGGAATATGTTATCCCCAAGCCATTTTTAAGTATAGTGCAATATCAGCAGCCTGGCTCATAAACCTGATATTCCACATACTATGGAAGCTGTTTTTTGAGAAAAGCTATTGCTCCAAGTTCCAGTGGTAAATAAATTATTTCAAATTTGAGAATTTGAATTACTGAAATAAGTTGAGAATTTCAAATCTTGTCAAATGGAAATAATCTGACAATATTTGAAATTCTCAAATAATAAAGTTGTTATAAGTGTCCTTCAAGAAAATTAGAAATTTTAAAATTAGAAATAATTAGAAAAAAAAACCCAAAAAAAAACCCAAAAAAAAACCAGTTTCTAAAAATTCTATACCATCAACAGAAATTTTATCATCTCCATTTTCTTGCACTTGCAAGGAATTTATGCACCAAAAATCTACTGTAAAATCAAGTCTAGTAAAAATCCATTGAAAAAAAAAAGTTCATGCTGAACATTCCAGCATGTGCTACACAAAGTTTTTCAGGGACTTTTTGAAGCAGGTAACTGGGAAAGACTTTGCATGACCAAGTTTTTAATGAAATACTGCAGCCTGAAACAAACCAGCCTTCAACCAAAACAGAATTTGGAAGGTAACGAACATAATCCTATCTACTATATTCTATTACTGTAATGAATATTACCTAATTCTTTCATAGATCTCACACAGACTTTGGATCTTACTGGCATATGTTAAGCAAAAACATTTAGCAATTCACCCAGAGACACACATTGAAAATCAGCTTCAGCATGAGAAGCTGTGTTCTCACGGTTTTTGTTTGGTACCTTTTGTTTTTCACTCATCTGCCTATCAGCCAAAACAGCCAAAAATCTAGTAAGACCTTTATAAACCAGAAACTTCAGAATGAGCTTTTAGTTTCTGAGAGATCAGACTTCAAAACCTGTGAGTTTTGAGCAGTTGTTCAAACCAGAAGAGGCACACAGTGGTAGCAGGGTTATGGCACCAGCAACACACAACTGTGGTGGTGCAGTGTCACAAACGATAAGCATCTATCAGCACAAACTCTGAAACAGCAGGATGCAGTCATTGTTGATGTTTCAAGTAAACTGAGCCTGATCACTGGCTTCTTTCATGCAAAAGACTCTGCTTGGATGATTCTGAATTAAATCCACAAGCTCATTTATTTTCCAGTGCATCCTCAAATTAACTCTGGCTTCCTTTCCTTCCACCCCCCCATCCTTTCAGGAACGTACCTCTCCCAACTCTTCAGCTCCTCACACATCCCGCCTTTTTATTATTTATTTATTATACTTTTTATTATTATTTAAAATCCGTCATCACACCACCACAAAAATAGCAGAGTTTTGCTTTTATTTTCATGTAAAGCTTTAGGAACTGCTCACTGCTAAAAGCAATGCCCCAATCACTGTGACATTAGGTAGCCATCACTCTTCTGCCTGCTGAACTACAAAGAGGATCTAGTCAAATAATTAGAGATTCCAAGCCTTGAGATTTCACTGTACAAACTAACACCTGAATATGCCAGTCCTGCTGCAGACACTGAGAGGGAGAGCTGGGCTGCACAAGGGATCATCCATACACCACACACAGGCGTGCATACCCAATTCCCACTGAGAGAAATGAAGGCAAGGACTTGAAACAGCTTTAAAATCATGGCAATTATTACTGACTTATTACAAAGAAATTTGAGGGAGCATGGACTCGTTTTAAAAAGTTAGTAAATATTAAAACTCCTGCAGTTTTGGGAGTTTATCCTTGGTCATTCGCGGTATTTGTCTAATCAAGCTGACACAAATTTTTCTTCAAGCATTGTTAAATGTTTAATTATTTTCAGGAGAATCAGTATTAATAATAAGAATTCTCTCCCAAAACACACCCAGATTTCAGCATGAGGAGCCATTATTTTGACTGAGATCCTGGTAGAATATGACACAGCTTTTCCCACTCTTGCATCATGCCACTGTCTGACGTGAGTGCCAAACAAACAGCCACTGAACTTCAACCCCCCTCTCCTTTCTCCTTTCTTTATTTAAATTTAAAACTCAACAAATGGGATTTTAAGTATTTTCTAAGCAACATTTCCTCTGCAGAGTTTGTGCGTAATCACAAGCAAACCAGAAACAAGGAAATTGTTAGAAATTTCTTTTTCCCCACTTCAATCTCAGTTTCCCTATGGTTAAGTTCAGAAAAAAAATATACTTAAGGAGAGCAATGTCTGTAATGGATGTAAACCTTTTCTTTCCAACAGGTTAATTCCAGCTGCCCAGAATTTTTATTATTCTTTTTGTTCACATCCACGTGCACGCTCCTCCCTTTTTGGAGGGTTTGTACATGACAGGTGCATTCTTGGCCCAGAAACAAATAATCCTGGAGACCCCAAGGAAGAAAAATCAAACTGAACTTGAAGATAAAATCACATGGAATAAATACATTATTGCCTTTCCATTGTGCTAAAAAAAAAAAAACCCACCAAAAAGAAAAAAAAAAGTGAACATTTATAATGTATAAGCAATTTGAGGTAGGATTTACAAAGCTGAAAAGAGATTGTTCCAAAGCCCAGATGTTGCCTTTCAGAAACCAGTGAAAATTGCTGCCTCAGAAAATTACTCTGAAATACCAGTAGAGTAAAACAAAAAATTGTTTAAATAAAAATAATTTTACTCAGATGTTCTGCTATTCCAAGAGAGAAAATGAACTTTTTTCAAGTGTTCAGGTGGTTTGGCATTAGTATCTCCTACTTCAGATGATCCACAGTCATGACATCTCTGGCCCAACAAATGAGGGATGGAACAGGAAAAATTTATGGTATGATGTGAGGGCTCCTGCCTCACTAACTGTGTACACTGTACTGAAGTCTGCCTCACTTACGACTGCTGTGCTCTTTTTCCAATTTTTATTCAGAAAAACGTAAGAATTAAAAACCCACATTAAAAAAATGGGTGGTGCAATCCTTTCACTCGCAGTATTGCTGCACAAGCCCCCTTCACATCTGCAATTTCCTGATTTCTGAGAATCCACGTTCCATTTCCAGCACTACTGGACACTTCTCAGAACTTGCCTGCACATGCTAACACTTTCCCTCGTGTAGGTAAATGGACTGACTTCAGCTGCCTGACTGAAAGCTGATTCTTTGCTTTGTTTGATTCTAAGATATACCTGTAAAATTGCAAGGGAAAAGAACAATCATAACCAGCTGCTGATTACCCAGCTTAACAAACAACTCTAGACCCTGCTGGAGCTGCTAGGTAAGAAAAACAGAGCTCTTAACGCTCCTTTATCCTTGCACAAACAGATGCACATTGGCATGCAAGCTAAAAACAAACCAACAAACAGGAAAATGGGAGACCATTCTGAACAGACAACCTGAAGAATCATAAGGCACCTCAAATATTCCCTTAGGAAGGCTGCAGAGGCAGGCACAGCAGCACCATTGCTGAAAGTGGTCTACTCAGAAAAGCTGTGGAAGCTGTGGGGTGGGGTAGAGAGGAGAAGAAGATGGAAAGGAGTGTGATTCCCTGCTGCTCACCCTGCCAGGAGTGCTGTGTCACCCTCAGCCTGCTGCCAGCTCTGCCCAAGGAGCTCCACACAGCCCAGCTGTACAAACCAAGGCTGCCACGGCACAGCTCAGCGCTGGACAAGGCAAGGAGGGCTGGCCACCACGCCGACCACTGAGCCAGCCTGCAAGGATAAAGAACCTCGATGGAGAGAAGTAATCATCCATTGTGTTTGTTTATTTTACCTCCTCCACCGCATACTGGAACCCTTCTTTTGTTTTTTTCCATTACCAAAAGCATCCCCCACTGAGAAGCCTTTGTGAAAGGGGCAGAGCTCTTCTTTCTTAACACTGGCAAACTTATGTAGGAAGATTCATTCAAACACATCTTCAAATAAACATCTGACTCTTCCTCTACATGACACTCTCCACACACTGCCTTCAAACAGACTTAAAAATCACCATTAAAATGCTCCTACCTACAATTGCTTTTACTGATTAGAACAATTTAGCAGTCTAAGGCACATATTGCCATGGAAGTCCAACTTCAGATAACAGCAACAGTCTCCTGAAAAAAATAAATACACATTACAGTAAAGTAAACTGGCTGTTACTGCCATAACAAGTGGCCATAACATCACTTTCTTGAAAAGACCTCTTCTATCAAAAACCCTCTCCCTGATGGGGATACACCTGATTATATTGTAAATTAATCTGCATCCAGATGTCCGGATCTAAACCGCACGTCACAAGCCCCGTGAGGAAAATGACCACTGCATGGGAAATGAGGCATTCCAAAGGCCCTCAAGAGAAGGAGGACTTTTGGATTCCTTTGGGCAGAAGAGGTGTAGGCACTGACCATCTCAGAGAATTAACTTATTTCTTAAACAAGAATGAACAACAATTCTTTATTTTCTCCTTCTACGCTCCCCACACACGTACCCCTTTTTGTTTTTCCTACATGAGCTACATGGATTTGGCAGTGAGAACAATTCAGGCATGTAAAAATGCAGTCCATGGGCAACAGAAAGCCTTTTCATGTACCTGAGGGCAACACTAGAAAGAAAACTTCTTCACTGGAGGATGCTTGGTCACTGTGTGGCACAGCTGCTGCAGCCAAAGCAATGGATCAGGAATAATTACAGTCACAATAAACCAGGGCATGGAGAAAAATCATGGGTTCATTAGCACCATATATTAACAAACATCTCTGTATCACAGGCTAATGGTAAGTTTTCAAGATTAACAGCCACAACTGGCTGTAAAATACAACAGGAAAGGTCCAGTACCCTGGTTTTTATTTGAAAAAGGCAGTAAATAGCTTTTGATTTGGGTAAGTGGTCACCTGGCAAGTTCTAGAGCTGTTGAATGAAACCTAGGAGAAAGGATTGACTGCAGTACATCAGAGAAATTTGTTTCTGAAGTACAGCAATGGCCTTTGGCATTGATGATTGCCAAAGCAGCACAAACACAGAAACCATGACCAGACTGATTACTCCTGAATGCCTTCCCTGCCTCAGGATGGACTCTGAAACCAGGACTCCACATGAAGAATTCAGAAGACAGCAACATCCCGTGTGATCCCACGTAATTTACTGGACCTTTCTGGCTCCCAGTTTTTCTGTTTTTACATAAGAGCTAAGAATGTTTAACTGTCTTTATAAAATGCCCTGCAAGCTCAGATTTTCCTTCTTTAAAAGGAAACATTCTATTGGTGATTGCTGCTTGCATTACTTACTTGTATCATTGATTTCCCCAGTGGGTTTGTGTGCAGTGACACTTAAGTGGTGACAAAAATTAAGTTCTCTCACCAGCTACTGCATTTTGAAACTGCAAAACTAAGTTTCACAGAATATTCTGTGTGGGAAGGGACCCACAAGGTTCATCGAGTCCAACTCTTAAGGAAGTTCCTACAAGGAGTATTGCCAATAGACAGTAATAATGGTTTTTTAACCTAATGACTATATGTACATTAAAATCCATTCAACCCTCTTTTCTGGGCAGTGATAATTGAAACAAAACAGCCTGACCAAAACAAAACAAAAAATAATTTAAAAAAAAACCCAAACAAAAAACCCACCTCACCCCAAAAACAATTAAAAAAAAAAAAACCACACAAAAACCCCCCAAAAACAAAAACAAAAGAAAAAACCCCACCTCCCCAAAAAACCCAAGGAACAAAAGAAAAAAAAAACCACAAAAAAACCCCCCCAAAAAAAAAAAAAAAAAAAAACCCCCCCCCCCCAAAAAACCCAAGGAACAAAAGAAAAAAAAAACCCACAAAAAAACCCCAAACCAAACCAAACCAAACCCAAAAACCCCCTAAATAAACAAAAAACCCTAAACCTAGCATTTAGTAGGAGAATGTCACTGCAGCCTTTTCCCCAGTGTCCAGTTTCACTGGCTGGCATTTTTAGCAGTCTGTAGACCCCTCCCTTGTAAAAGAGCTCATCAGCTGTGCAAAGATTTTTACCTTTCTGCTCTCTTCTCTCCCATCCTCCATGCCCATTCTTGCTTTACAGGGGATGACCAGGAAGTGCAGCTGTCACCAAGCCTTTGCACCTCTAGCTGCTGGCTCTACCTCCTTGCCATCCCACATGATATGAATATAAAGGACAAGCAAGATTTTAAAAGATATTGAAGTGCCAAAAACATAGTTTGCCTTGCTGCTAAGAGAAATTCAAATATTAAGATACCTACAGACTTCTGAAAATCTGACTGGGAGCCCATCCATGTCTCCAAGCACCTTCATTGCTCTATAAACCTCATCCTACTCCTTTCTTGTCCACAATTTATTAGCAAACATTCTATACTTGCACTAATCTTTTCATCATCCTTAAAAGCACTTACAAATACTAATTACTCTTCACATATCTCTTCTCCTGTGAAGTAAATAAGGATTATTATCCCCTCTGAAGTAAATATAGATTACTAACTCCTTTTTCCAGCCTGAGGATATACAGAAGGGGATCTTAAGTGGTCTGCACACCACAAAGTAAAGAGGAACTACTGAAGCACAGACTAAGATATGAAGTTCTCCATCCTGTGCTCAAACTGTGACAATCTAAATCTCACCCATGTATTTGCAAATGATACCCTTAGCCCAATTGTTCCTCTCTGCTGGCTGATGATCAAATGTTTAATGCATGCCATAAAATAAAAATATGAATTCTCCAGCAGTGCCTCTTATTTGTCATGCCCCATTACTCAGACAGGGTGGTAACTTGTTCACGTGACAGGTTTCAATTTTATTATAGTCTCTATTTGCTCACTCACTTAAGATGTTTAAAGAAGAGTTGTATGGATTATCAGGCAGTCTGAAAAGTTCAGTTCAGAGCTCTTCAAACATATTCATTTTCATCTTATTAGCACAAGTAAAGTAAAAGCCTTAGGCAGGTAATTTACCATCCAGTTTATCCAAAGGGACTTCTAAAGGAAAAGTCAACCTTTGTAAATTGTTGGTGATAATCTCCAAATTGATCATTAATTATCAGCTGCTACTAAGCGTTTCTTCCATCAGCAGCACTGTGAAAATAATAGATTTCTCAGAAAATCCACCATTGTTGTCACTGCCACCTGTGCAATCAGCCCTTGTTAAACCCAGCAAAGTTCCAGGGCAGAAGGCTGCCTTGCTAAGTGAATTCTGCATTTTCCAGGCAGCTTAAAAATTAGTTATCCACCAAAAGGAAAGAAAGCATTTGTTATTAATGTTATATTTTACATCCTTTACCTTCCCATGTATAGTAGCAGCTACAATTAATTTAAACCCATTTGACTGTGCTTAATGAAGTGCACGTTATTTTGTACTGCCAAACTCAGGCTGACATACACAAACTTCATCTTTCCCTCTGCCACAGCAAAAATTTGAAAAGATCATTCCAAACTTTGTGAAAATGAACTCTGGGACAGACCAAGTGTTTACCATCTCAGGTCCACATCACACAGAATCAGAGCAGGACCTTTTGGTACCGGAGTTTGCACGTCAAAATCCAGTTCAGCCTTGATGCAAATATTCTGACAACTGCTCTCTAGAATTGCTGAGTATATGCACTAAACACAGCTTTCAGAGTTTTGGGAAATACTGTGACCAGTGTACAACATCTGACATTCCCACAGTTCCTACTTCAGTCCCCTTTAATGACAGTCACAGCTGACTTTCCTGCAGCAGCCATGGATGTCACACACCTCTCACCTTAAGTGTGACCAAACACACCTGACAAACCAGACTTTAAAAAACAACCAGGATCCCAAACAGGATTGCAATAAACTGCAAGCCTGACAACAATTTAGCCATGTATTGCCATACCATAGTTAAAAGGAAGCAAAGAATTGACATTAGAGGGAAGATAGAGGCAGGTAATTAAATTTTTTAGAAATATTGTATCTGGAAATAGTATCCAAAAAAGACAGTATGGTTACAAAGCACATCAGTTTACTTTAGCTTGAAAACAGTCTACAGGTAAAAATACCCTAAAACAGGAGATTTGCCACCCCCACGGGCTGTAGGCAGGACACAGCAGCAGCTGAAGCCTTTCACACCTGAGAATGGCAGCTCCAGCAGCACTGCAACACACTTCCCTGGTTTTGTAAAAATTGATAGGCAGGCTAGTTCTACACCTGTGCAACCACATCATCTTGGAACACACACACACACAGAGTAAAAGAGTTTTGTTCCCATTTAAAAGGACTGACTGCTCACTGGGTTCATGACCTGTGTCCATTGGCAACAACTCCACACCGAGTCCTGATAATTCCAAATGCAATGGGATTACAGCCATAAAGATGGAAAACCACAACAGGACCACAGCTGAAAGAAGAACCATCCCTTAAAGGTAGTTTTGCTCAGATATTCTCAAATTTGGGTTTGCAGCACAGGAGTTTTTAAATAATATATATGAAATTTCTAGTTCAAAGGGCACGAAGTCTGAAATAAATGGAACAGAACCTTACAGAGAGATGAGACACAAATCTGGTAAAAAAGAAGGGAATAGACCTGTATTTTTATCAGTGAGATGGTGCCAGGGAATGGGCTGCTGCTCTTACAGGAGGGTTGAGCTATAAATACTTTAATCTTGAGGAAAGAAAACAAAGGAATCCATCCAAACTATTAAGGTGTGCTTCTGTTCTGGAGGGATGTCAAATGGCACCACCTCACTTACACTCCTGAGCACTGGATACACTGGAGCCAGAGAACTACCTGACTGTCATATCCTGGGTTAAACTTCAAGGACTGAAAATAAAAAAAAACAAACACCAAACCCACACCCACAAGTGCAAGTAAAACACAGTTAAGGGAGAGAAAATAAATCCTGGGATGTGATTTATAGATAATTCTTTTCAGGGGAACTACACCAACACTCTCAATGTATGCATAATATTGGAAACAAGATTTGTCATCAGTAAACAATTTAATAATCCAGTTACATGAGCAGTAACAATTCCTGGACTGGTAATGAACAATATGATATCAAAGTTGTCATCTCTTAAACAGAGTCTTGGTTGATTTCCTGTACATGAGTAGTCCTGATTAATTCAATTGTGCCCTCAGTGTGTTTAGTGCCTGTCTAGATACAGGAGAAGAGAGTCTTGCAGAGGTCTCTCTGAGCATTGAGTGAGCTTTGAAATTCTAACTTGGGCCATGTTATATGAAATAGAATCCAGCTTACTTGCCAGGAAGCAATAAAAGAGAACTCAGTGAGCCTGCTCATGTGAATACCTCTTAGCACAACCAGGGCCCACTCGAGCCACAAGGGAGGAGAAACTTAAATAAAGCATTTCAGTATAACCATTCTTTCAGCAGCTCTTAGTCTGTATTAGCAGCTAACATCTGAGGAAAGGAAAGGTTTGCTGCTTGGCAATGGTGTGGTGTTAATGTAACACAATCTGTTAAATGAAAAAGCAAAATTAATTCCAATTTGGTGTCTTCACATTTCACACTCCAGAGACTCTCATGAACTGAATGGAAGACAAGAAGGGGAAGGGAAAATTTAGTGATTTTTTTCAGAAATTAATTGTCTATTTCTTTGCATTTCACCTAATTAAGTCAAGAGGCATTCTGAGGAGAAAATAAGAAAGGCTTCTTATTTTTATAGGTATTTCTCACCATGTGGCCTAAGAAATGTCTGCCTCTGTCCATCTTTCACTGCCTACTCCCCTCTTCCCCTTGTCTTCTCCACAATTCCAATGTTTAGCTTTACTTCATCCTCACAGCAAGGAATGGATTAAGCAGAATCACTCGCTGCTATGCCAATTAGGGATGAATTAATTACAATTTTGCCTCCTGTCCCTCTAAGGTTGCAAGTTTGTCTACCCAGCCCAACCTGAACATAGTGAAGTGAAGAGCTGCAAACACTCCAGAGCTTGCAGAAATCAACTTTTCCTGCTGACCTATTCCAGCCTCTCTCTGCACTGGGGGTGACTTTCTGTGGGCTCTTCTCTCCAGGCAGAAGCAGAGCTGAGCTGCTGTGCTCCTTGGCACTCCAATTCCCAGGACTCTAAGGGGAGCAGTAATAATGCCCATTTTTCAGCAGCATTGTGCAAGTTAATCCCTTAATATCTGTAAAGCACCTTGAGGCCAAAACACATGGGGCACAACAGAAGCACAGGGCATCAAATATAAAAATCAAAATAAACTGGGGCATGCTCCAATCAGACCGTTCCCAGTGAAGTCTGGACCTCCCCTCAGGACATTTTTGGTTTCTGGAGTTACATGCATGCACTGTCCAAACTAAAAAACTGGAAAGCCACACAACAGTTTTTTTTCCCCCCTCAGCAGCCCATTTTTTCCTTATTTATTTTTTTTCCTGAAAAAATACTTTGCCATGCCACTCACCACCCACATTCACTTCCAGGCTAATTATACATTGAAAGACAACCAGCATGAAGATGATGATACCTTACAGAGTCAAGGGAAGGCCTAGTCAAATAAATAGGATAATTTCCCTTGGTCTCTCACTTTTTTCCACTTGGTGATGAATCTCAAAACCTCTGTAGCCATACACCTTCAGAAGACCAAAACTATCTTTGTTTCCCTTCTCTCTCTTTTTTGCTACCCCTATATACTTCCAGCAGCATCCTCCCCAACCTAAAAATTGCCAACCAAACCTTCCCCCTCACCCTGGTTATGGAACAAAACAAAGTAATTCTGAATGATCCACTGCCACGACATAAAAAACCCCAGAAGAATTAGAAATAATCCAAAAAAAAGAGCGAGGGGCCCAGTATCATGCCAACTTCCATTCCAAATTCAAAAAGTGGGACAGAGAGCTGTGTCCCCCATACAAGTTCACCCACGTAAGGAGCCCCACACCACCCCCACTTCCCTCCTGTGGCAATTCCTTCTTCCCTTTCCCAGCAAGACCAGGGATGTTCCAAGGACAAACACACCACTGCTCAAGGCCAGGCTGGATACAGCCCTGAGCACCCAGACCTAGTGGGTGGCACCCCTGGGTTTCAAGGTGGGGTGGGAATGAGGGGATCTTTTAGGTCCCTTCCAACCCAAACCATTCTGTGATTCTCTGAGAGTGAGGCCAAAGGCCCTCAAAGGGTTAAAAGCTCCTTTTGACTCCAGCACCTTATGAAGCAGGGGAGAAGGATGCCCAACCCTGCAAAGAGCTCAGCATTTCCAGCTGTCACCGATCCCAACAGAAACTCCGGGCATTTCGTTCTGAGCTTTACAACCTCAGCTGCTGAAATGTCCTTTTTGACTAATCTGTGGTGATTTTCTGCAAACCCACACCCTGACAGGCTGTTCTGCTTTGCTAGTCCGGTATTACCTATGACATTATAAAAGGACATTCCTGTATAAACAGAACATGAACCCAAATATCACTTTCCTCACAGAAAAAATGCAATGCTGCACATTTGGTCAAATCACTATATAAAGTGGTAAAGGAGACGCTCAGAAAAAGTACCCCATGGACTTGATTATAACACATTTAGAGATTTTTTTTAATATAATTGTTCTGAAATTGTGGTTTTTTAACACACTAAAAAGTGCCACTATTTACCTAAAGGAAAATATTTCAGTTCACTTCTCTGCCATTATTTATTTTAGTCTGTTTTTCACATCTATATAGCTTGTATCATTATTGATACAGCTATATGAGTAATAACATGTATCATACCTCTTTCTGTACACAACTCATATAAAGAAGAATAGGGTAGTTCAGCCAAATGACTAATTATTAAGGGTATATTTTCAAAAAGCAGAAATCAATTGCACATCACAGTCACTGACTGTGGTCATTCATTACATCTCTGCTGTAGATCCTGCTCTGCTTTATAGGAGACATGTCATTACCAAGAGGCAGTAAGAAATATTGTAGAAGTTTTAGCTCTCTGAATGATAAATATGTTAGCGTTTTACAGTGTACAACAAAAAAAGATGAAAAAAGTCACGCCAAAAAAGGAAGATGGAGCAAATAACAGTTGCTGGTTAGCTGGTTCAGCGACACACTGTTCCAATGCCCCTCTTTTGGCACCTATTCCTCATACAAACACTCCTAACTAAACACTTAGAGAATCTGACTTCATTACCTGAACACCATGGAAGACCCCTAATGCAGATGAAGGCAAGTTTTAGAACTGAAATACCCACACACCTAGCAGGCATATAAAATTTTCAAAGGAGGATAACATGTCATTTTATACACCTAGGATGTTCAAGTGCCCTGGCCATAATGTGTTGCTTTAATTGTACACCCTTATTAAATTAAAAAACAAAAATCAACCATAAAAGGTCCAAGCTTTCAGACTTAGTAATGTCCATTGCCTAAAATCAAGCAAGAAACAAAAATAGCTTGTGTACAAAGAGGACAACAACAACAACAAAAAAGATCTAAAATAATTTCCAACCTCAGTCAGCACAGCTGGGGAACCCAGGAGCTCAGCCTGTCCAGTTGGAGTGTGTGAAGTGACAGCATGAATCTCCTCCTGTTTGCTTTTCTGAGTGCCTCACCTCAAGATTAGATGTTGAGAGGAATGAATCTGTGGTCCTCCTGGTCTCTATCTACTTGGACATAATTCAGTGACTAAATTGCAGAACTTGTTAGATGTTAACCATGTCCTATTCCTTATCCTACAACAGCAGCAGTTATCTTTTTATCTTTTAGGTTGCCTATATTTCACAGGACAAAATAAAAACATGCATTCTACTTTAGATTTTTAGCCATATGAAAGTGCATCCTGCTACCAACTGAATTAACATGCAATAGGGATACTAAAAAAAACCTGAACAACTCCACACCAAAAGAAACACAAATAACACAAAAGCTAAACTATACATAAATGGCCCAAAATCTATTCTTTAACTGATGTCATGTACACCCATTTCAGTGTTTCACAATTGCCTCTTCATTCCCGAAACATTAAATCATTCCAAGGGGACTCCAAGCTACGCTGTATTTTCCATGTTTCACTTCAATAAAATATTACAAATACGTTACCATGTAGCTGGGATCTTTTCTGCAATCATCATAACAAACCAGTGTTTTCATAATATCGCCACAAACCACGTCTATTACCTCATACAAGAGCACAATGTTTTGGCAGTGCAGTGCAAATAGCAGGAACAACCTCACCATCATCCTCCAAAATAGTTCTTTGAACCCATTTCCAAAAAACAGTAGCGACAAAAGCCCTTCCACTTCATTCCTTCCCTCCACCCCCACGGTGGATGAGATGAAAGCACTGAAAACAAGCACTGCTGTCTCCTGTCCCTGTGTTATTAAGAGGCTCTGGATCACAGTCATCCACAGCTAAATCACACTGAAGTCACCAGGAAACATTCCAAAACCTGGAGAAACTGCATACATTCTTAAACCTGAACGCTTAAGAAAAACAGACTGTTTAACCTTCCTGTCTCACATGTCTTAACCAAGTCATGGTGAGGGCTGGGGAAACACCTAAATTATACCAGAAGTGTAAGTAGTGCCCTGTTTTAATGTGAAAATGACACTGAAAATCACAGCAGAAAAAAATTGAAGATGAGGTGAAAATGCTTTTGCTCATGGCCTGATGCTTTACCAAGTCCAAAACCTACAGAACTTCAAAGGAATCAAAGTCACTCAAAGCCTAGCAGGGCTGGCCTTTATTTATGCGTTCAATCTACTATATTCCTTCCCAGACTTTACCCAAAATGGTTTCAAGCAACTTACTGTTAATAAGGATTAAACCTACTTAACTGAAGTATTTCTAGAGATCACATCACTATCAGGCCTGATTAACAGGTCTTGAAGTCTACAGCAGCGAGGCTCCACTCCTCATATATTCTAAATATGACTATATATTTGTATTCTGGATTCCTTCTCAGTGAGACCCAGCGCATGCAAAATAAATTCCACAAGCCCACATCTCGTATACAAAGGGCATCACACATATCCTGTGACTTAAGCTATTCTCCTGAAATTATCTTAGTCTCACACAATCACACTTCAAATACCCCATATGTCCACTTTGGTTATCCCTCCTTTGAAAAGCTAATAAATGTAATACTTAGATGCAACTGCATTTCATCTAGAAACAATTATCTGCAGTACTTTGTGCCAGGAAAAGCATCAATAGGCATCGCTAACAACACTTCCACTTTATTTTCTTCCCGTCTAATGGGCCCAATCCAACACCCAAGTCAATGAGAGCCTCACAATTGTTTTCAGTGGGAGCTGGACAGAGCCTCCCCACGGCACATGAATGTGAGGTTTGTGCAAGGAGGCCGAGTGACAAGCACAGCCTCTGTTTATTCACACCACGACGTTGCAAAGGGAGAGGAAGAACAAACTTCCCGGGATGTTCCCACTACCCGGAGCTGCTGAAGAGCCAGCAATAAAAGCCCTGGAGGTGGAAGCAAACACTGCTCTCTGGACTTGGTCCTTGTTCTCTTTTCTAAAGCTGAAAATGGGACTGACACAGGTGCCTGGTGAAATTAAACATTTACCTGTTACTCTCCTGAAGTGTTTTAAAACTTACTTTCCCTTAGTGTTTTTAAAATTTAAGTGTTTTAAAATTTAGGTGTTTTAAAACTTACTTACTCTCCCTAAGTGTTTTTAAAATTAAAAAACACAATACAAGACCCACCCTTGGTGCTACACAGTGCCTCCTATTCACCTGGGCTGTTTTCATCTCAAAATAAAAACAAGTCATCTGCACAAGAGGTCTCAGTTATAATGCACTTGTTTTGCTTTATTGAGCTCTACCTGATACAGGGTTTAAAAACGGCAAAGAATTTGTTTCAGCCACTCACTCGGATGTTCCATACAGATAAAAATAAGGAGAGGGAAAAACAAGCTCTTGTTTTTCCTTAAATTACCCATGGAAGTGGTGTATTTCCAAAGAGAATGGATGCATGAGCCAAACGATTAAAAACACTAAGAAGTGCCCCAGAATTCTACAAGGACTCCCAAGTGCTTTGTACTTGCTGGCTCACATGCAATGCTTTCCCAAACAATTTTTTGTTTCCTTACAAAAATCATGTATTCTTCCTCCACACACACTCATGCCTTCCTCCTGCTTTCAGTGTTAAACATAGCACCAGAACCTTTGAAGGTGCAGATGTTATGCCGTGGGAGATAAGAAATCCTGGTGGGCAGCAGAAAGGGAAAGGTTCAGCCAGCAGCCAGGTACAAAGCAGGTCACACAGCCAGAGGAGGGGCTGCATGGCTGGTGTGTGGTCACCTCGTGCATGGGGCACGGATTGTCTGGGGACACCTGCGGGCACCAGGTGATCCAAAAGGATCAAAGGTGGAAGGACGTGTGAACAGCAACACCACGGTGGCAGGCAGCCAGTGCCTGCTTGTTTTGGGTTAAGTTTGGAACACAAAAAGGCTTGGCTCGTTGCAATAAATGATGTTCTTCAAAGAAAGAGGTCTGCGTGTCTTCGTTCCCCATTGCTACGTTACGTAGCCTTCGAGATGTAGGAGACAACGTTTTTCTGGAGACTTTCAAATCTGTGTCTGCCTAGGGCTCCCTGGGAGGCAGGAGTAGCACACAGTGCTCCAAGGGATCCCCAAAGTGTGCACTGACTCTGTGTGACCTCGCCTTCCCGCGCACGCTGGAGCGACGCAGCCAAGGAAGCTGGAGGGCTGATATTGCACTGCCATCTGGCACCTGCACACTGGAAATCTCACTTTTAGCTGGGATTCTCAAAAGACAGGTTACAAAGAGGGTTCAAATCCAACCATTAGACCTGGTCAGTCACACCCAGGTTTAATTCAGATGCAGCTGTAACCTGATGGCGACACCAACCTCGCTGAAAATCACAGCTGTACCAAGAGCATCCTGCCCTGAAAACCATCCTCTCTCCACCTCAAGCTTTCCAAGGGTTGGATGGCTAAACTCAGTGGGAAGGGTGATGGAATGCAGCAGTTTCCTGAAAACCAACACAAAGAGACAACTGGAATTTTAGTGGTGGAAGCGAAAAGAAGAAACGAAAAAGAGAAGAAGAAAAAGAAGGGAGAGGGCAAGGTATTTGCTCATCCCATATTTAGAACATAGGGGAAACTTAGCCTTAACAGTGTAAATCAAATTAAACATTTCAGGGGCCTGGCTTAAAAAGCTGCCATTTTATTAAAAAGGGGGACAATTGGAAGGTTGTTTAAAAACTGTAGCTGCATTCTCCTACCCGCTGCCCCCTCCTTTTCCCAACCCTCCCTCCCACACCACCAACTGCCATCTCTAATTTACCTTGCCATGCAGTCACTCCAGAATTCCCTCCCAACCACAGAGGACTGGAGGAATCTACAGAAAATAAACTGACAATAAATACAACTATATTACCTAAAGGGAGGAGGGGAAGCAAGGAAAATTACCAAATTGTTGACATTGGTCGAGAAAACTTTCCCCTCTAAAATTTCAAAGAACACGAAGGCTGAACAGCAAAGGTCTCATTATGAATTCACTCACAACTGTTTTTTTTACAGAGATCCTTCTCCCCCATCCCTGAATACAGGAGCTTATTCTTGTGCAGTCATTACTGCTCGATGGCAGATAGGCTGCTATTTCCCACTCCTGAAGAAACTCGTTTTGTGGCATGCAACATGAAGAGCTGCTTCATTAATCAGGTGGTGAAGTAGCTCCAGTAGAGTTGTTACAGGGAGGCATGGTGACACCGTGGTGGGAGAACTGGCTTTCCTTCCCTCTGGATCATCATTTAAAGGGCCTCAGAATTTCCTTAAACTTAACAAGTTTAGTGTTTTAATCCCCACCTGGGAGAATAACAGGACTCCTAACAAAAATGTAGAAAGCAAGTCTGACTGCATGTGGGGAGAATGGAAAAGTGAAGCAGCTGAGGAAGAGATGGGTATAATACAGAGGGCTGCAAGTCTATTTCCTTGCTGGGACCCAAAATATTAATATTGTTAAGGCGTATTTCACACACGTATTTTAAAAGAGTCGGACCCTTGCTGTCTACACATCATGATTCAATTAAAACTATGCAGAAGCTTTTAAGTTTCCTATATTATCATAATTTTATCCATAGAAATCCAACTTTATCTGTCTTTCAGCATCTCAGATTGTCTCCACAAAAAGCCAGACTCAGGCTAATAAAATGTAATAGTTTAAAGCAGCACTTTCTTGAGACCACGTAACATACAGAAAATGAAATTTTTATAAAATGGGAACGTAAATATCAATCAGTCCTGTTATTCACCCTCCTGACACCTTGGAAGCAAACAATCCAGCCCCACTCATAAATCAGAAGTGCATTTACTGAGGAAAGCATCCAGAAACATGATGAACTGACATAAACAGCTCTCCAGACACAGCAGCAAGGAACCTTTAGCCCTGTCCAAAGGTGTTAACAATGCAGGACTAATGTGACACAGCACTAAATGGATGGCCAAACACAGAGCCTTTGTCACACACAGGAGGTTGCATTTTTGCCATCTTTTCCCAAACATGCACCTAAGGGAAAATACTATCAAGCCCTTTCAAAGAAGAAAAGGAAAGAAGAAACTGTTTTGTCCTGCATATTTCAAGGACAACTGCTAACAAAGATCATTTATTTATTTGTTTTTCTGGTACGGTGGATTTTTCTCTGCTTAACTTAAGGGTAAAGCATCACTGGTCAGAGTACCAAATTCCCACATACCCATATCTCCTAACTTTCAACATTTATTTTATACAGCTATATGTTTCATAAATAGGGTTTTACCAAAGGTTTCAGTCAGTCTCATTCATTCTCAACCTTTAAACAGATGAATTGGATCAAAATGATTGTATTACATTCCTGTAATTTATGGTATCAACTTTACTTTCCACCACTGCTCCACTAAATGAAGAGTGTGGTCCTGATTTGAAGCTGTAAATTCCGATCAAATGGGAAAGTGTTAAATTCAGAAGAGCTTTTGGTCCATTAACTTCCACGCTGATTTGACACGCTCCGCAGTGCTTGGGCAACAGACTCTGCCATACAACGTATTCCTAAGCAAACAGTGCTTTGTGTCATAAACCATCTGGGGTGTCAGTTCCAAGGGCCACTCATCTGAGCTCCTCTGATACCCTTGGAAATGCTGAGGTGCAGAACAGAAACTTTTCCTCACTACAAAATATCTTTTGCAAGGGTAAGGGAGATGCTGCCATCAGAGAAACGATGCAAGACACAGAATTTTGGCTAAGGGTGTTGTTTTCATTATTCCACTGAAGAAAACCACTGGACAAACAAGCTTTCTAAAACAGTGGGATTTTTCTAAGGTGCCAATGAAAGTGATACCCTTCATAATCTGGACAGTGCTCCCTTTCATATCAGAGCCTATAGTTGCAAAGCTAAGTGCCAAGCAGATGGTTGAAATCTGTTTTGTATAAGAAGTGTGTGTGCACACGCATTTTTTTTTAGCTGGAGTTCTTTGTATTCATATTCAGGCCTAGGTTCTAGCCATCAAAACACTGGCACTGAAGCAATCATTAGCTGCACTTTAGACAACTGGCAACTAAGGTATTCACAGCTCTCCACAAAATGTTCAGCTAATACCTCCCAGATGGATAACTAAGGCAAAAGATCATCATCTTAAATTTGTATCAGTGCTTTGGATGGCCTTTCAATAGACTGCACATGTATGTAAAAATCTATTGTATTTATCTCCTTTTTAAAATAATGCTCTGTTAAGCTCCAAGTGTTTATAGCAGCTTTTAAAAATACAGGCTTCCACATCAAATTCTACCCAAACACAACAGCAAAAGCTCCATTCATCTTGTTTTCATTTTTCTAAGAAAGATCTAGCAGGAAATTCTGTAGGTAATTTTAAGAGAAGAAACACTTTGTCTTTCTTATCTGATAACCATTTAGCTTATTTAAAAGTAAATATAACATAGGCTAGGCTGCTCTAGAGTAATCAGTTGCAGACAAGATGAACCTGTTCCAGCTACACTGGACAACACATGCACATCCCCTCAGTTGCAGGTACCTGGGTCCATTTCTAAGTGGGTTATTACCACCACAAACAGCAAAACCAGAAATGCTTACCAGCATGGGGCTCTGCTGTCTGCCTGGGCTTCTCAGGGAATCAGTGAACAGGTGACAATAACTTGCCTGGTGACAAATTAACAGAGGTCACACTTTTGAAAACGGAGGTTATCAAACAAATGTATATTTGGGGGAAGGCATTTTTGTGCAGAGGTCTCTCTGCAGGCCTTGGTGGCCACAAGTGGGAATTAGTACCTTAGGAAGCACACAGTTTCAGAACAAAGATTGATTTTCTGTGCAGTGCCAAGTCCACTAAGGCCCAGATGTTAGCTCTGGCATAATTCAGGTCCATTTTCATCATGGGCATTCAGATCATTCTAATTTGCCAGCACACTTGTTGTTTAGGAGAAAAAGACGGTTAACCTGTCGTCAAAGCACAGCAGCACGAACTCCTGAAATGCCCAGATCTGCTGAAGCCTGCAGAAATCCCTCCTGATGCTTCAGAAACCCCAGGGACATTGCAAGCCACGGAGGCATGCTGCAGGTTAAGGAAAGCCAGGATTCTGCTCAGTGATCTCCTCATTAGTCACTATTTGATGCCACCATGGAGTCCTGGGGTGAAGATTACAGCCTTCTGCACAGAGTTGAGCAGGACCTTAGTTAGTTAGTTAGGCCTGAGTTTTTCGGACCTGACACTGAACTCCAGTGCTACCGAGCCCAAACACTTAGAATGAATGGGCACTTTTTTAAAGGATGCCTCAACTGGCCCTATCACAAATTAGGTCTTTGTGAACACACTGCTGAAAAACTGCAGCTGGAACACGATGGAACTGGCCTGATCATAGTCCATTATCGTGAAAGTAACGTCACTTTTAAAAAGCTTATCAAAGAGAATAACTGAACAGCTTAGTCGTGATATTCAAAGGCAAGAGAGATCAAATCCACCCAGGACTACCCCAGTTTACACCCATTTTCTCAGCAGAGTGTAGTAAAGGATGCAGCACACAGCCTAGATGCAAAGCTGCCTGCAGACCTCCGCATTTCAGCTCCACTCTTATGGAGAGTGCAACTGGAAACAGGAAAAAAACCCCACTAAAACAGATTAGAGGAATTTTTAACGTGAGTAAGAAAATAATTCCTCTCTTTCAATAACCCTGCATAATTTCCTTCAGTTTGGATCTCATCTAAAAAGCACATGTCAAACGTTTGGGTAAGCATCACAGTGCAATTTGTGTTCTGCAGCGGGGTTTTTTTGCTTTTAGGCTGGTTGGTTGGTTTGCTCACTGCGGCTGCCCGCATTGCTGCTTCCAGTGGAGTCTGCTCCTCACATTAATACTCTCCACGTGAACAATTTTTTCCTGGACTCACCTCATGCCTGGTCCTTAGGTTATAAAGCATATGACAGCTCTGGTACCTATGGCTGAAGAAGATGCTGACTGTTCTCCAGGACCAAAGTTTACCCGTTTGTAGCACGCAGTTTTTGTGCTTGAATTACCGCTTGAACACAGCGGGTGCTGCTGCTGGATACGAGTTTTCCAAACTTGGCTCCAGGTGAGGAGCTGGCTTAGAAGCCACTCAGGTAACTGGAGGGTCTACAGACAGTATTCCCTCCCAGCCTTCAACAATACAACTCTGGCTGCAAACATTGCTTCCATTTATTTTATTAATTATACTCCACAGTCCCTATTTTACATACTTAAGCGATTTGAATACTATAGTTCATCTTGCTACAATGAGACCTTTAGAAATTATAATTGGACGGAGAGAAGTCTATAATTTGCAGTTCTTAGGATCTCAAGAAGGGAAAAGGAGGGTGTCTCGAGGTTAAAAAAACAGGACTACCAGTCCACGTCTCTACTTTTTAAATCCAGACATGCAAAAGATTTTGTGACAGCATTCCTCAGTTTCCTCATCTATAGGCCGAGGCTAATCTTGCTTCTCAATCTAAAAAGCACAGACATCTTCATCATTTGTATATCAATGCTTACCAAATGCTCCGAATTCCTAATCAAAAGACTTTACAGGAACTATGAATCTATTATTAATAATATCAGTAATTCTAACAGTAAAGCAACTTCTCCATACATACATCTGGAAAAAAAAAAAAAAAACAGAGAGAGAATACCCATAAACATATATTGCTCAATTTATAAATTGTTAAGCATGGCTTCAGGACTGAAATCTCATTCATGAACCATGCTAGGGATCTCTTACCTACTCCCTGTTTCTGAATTTTCCCCATACAAAGACACATTTATATTACTCTAAGCTCTAAGCACAAAGGCTCTTTAATGGAAAGGAAAGAAACCTTCTTTTTTTGTGCTTGTACAGTGACAAGCATAATGGGGTCCTGATTCAGGATGCTTGCACTCTACAAAAACACACTAAATCAATGACACTAATACACATGAAGATCATCTATAAAAGAGATGCATGGCATACTTGAGAGTGGCACAGCATTTTCCCTGCACTTTGCCTGGTATTTCATGCAAACACCTAATGTGCATTCCCGAGCCACACAAATTATTTCAGACTAGGCAAGAACAGAAAAAGTGAGCACAACTTACAAAACATAAGCAAAGGAGGAGCGCCTTCCACTGAGAAATTCTGCCAAATTCTAATCTCAGCTGCAAAACCAGAATCAGCCCGATGTTCACGGGGTTTTGACAAAGATGAGAACCAGTAGCCTTCTTTAAAACACACCATAAATTTCTACTTCAGTGTCCAAAACCCAGGAGCAAAAAACAAATCAAAGCCTGAACCTGAAGAGAGAAATGTATTTTCCGTGTCCCCGTTATATTCAAATTCAAAAGCCTAGATATTTTTAACAGACATGGAAAAAAAGAACTATTTGGCTTTACTCAGCAACTGCAGAAGGAAACTATACCAAAAGAATAATGTTGCATGTTCTGTTTTCACTTGATTTCATTTAGCCTTTCAGTTCTATTTCAGTTATGTTTCATTTAGCCTATTTTTTTTTAAAATAATCATCATGTTTTGGTGATTCACATTTCACACCATCCCAGGAACAAGTCATGTAAATACAACACAGCAAAATGACCCAGTTTGTTAATAGACACGCAGAACAGGCAAGAACATCCTTCCCTCCGCCGTTACCAACCATCACCTTCCCACACATCTCATGTCTATCCAAAAAAGCCACTGCCCCGGTGAGGCCATGCTATCGAAATTTGGGGATAAAACCCTATGAACAGAAACCTGACTAATTCCTGGGACAAGGTGCTTTCAGTCTTGTTTTACAAAGTGAATGTAATGAGGACGCTGAGGGAATTTATCTGGGAACAGAAGACTTCTCTGCAGTCTAATACAACTCAGAACTACAGCTCCCTCTCAGCACAAAGCTCTGCCCAAGTGCTTTAGTCCTAACCCAGGCAGGCCACCCCTAAAGCTGAGAGGACCCCATACGCTTCTTGCCCTTCATTAAGCTTCTTCTCTCCTAAACCAAGGAACACTTCCAAATTTATAAAAATGGTGTGCCGAGATGCACTTTGGTCTTTCAGACTGTGATGAATTTTAGCTCCATCACCCTCTACTTGGGTGTAGTCTCCTACTGCAGCCCAGCAGAGACACATTCCAAACCACAGAGGGCAAACCCAAACAGGTCTGTGCCGATGTCGGACGGGCGCACACGTGCCTGAGATTTTGGGAGGCTGTTTCAAATGGCAAAAAATTTAGTGTGAAATACTTTCACGTAACTACGGTGAAAAAAAGGAATAAAAGCATTAAAAAATGTTTTGGACCATTAATATTTTCTTTAGGTTTGGTCTTCTGTAATCTGTTGACCTGGCAATGGTGAGTAAGGCCAGCTCACTGTCAGATACATTAACTTTGGCCATGCCCAACCTCTGAAAGGAAACAATGAAACTTGGGTCAGTTTTTTCATTCCCACATTCTTAAAACAATTAAGCCCAGCACCAAAGAAACCAAGAGGATGACAAAGTGTATGGGTTTCTCTTTACATGAACTACAGTCCTAGGGCTTTTTTCTCTGGAGCTACAAAGGTCCATGAAGATCATTAGATGTAGACAATGCTCTAACTACAAAAATAGCACATACCTCTCCTACAAGCTCCTCACCACCAAAAAGAATTTTGAGTACTCACACAAGAAAATTAAATATCAATTGACTCCACTTCAATTTTTGCCCCCAAAGGTAAGAGAATTATGTTATGACAGAAACAAATGAGTAGTAACAAGACTGTAATACAACCACAAAGAAAATTAGTACTAAGGCAACATTTTATGGTATGTTTAGGTCAAATAGCAGTCAGAAATCTACATCCTAGGAAAAAAAAAAACAAAAAACTGCAACCCAAAAAACTTAAGACCCTCTATATGAACTTGAGAAAACAAAACCAGAACTGCATGGCAAAACAAAATAAAATTATTATAGATCTCAAAAAACATATGCCAAAATGAATTTCAATACTTGGTCTTTAAAAAAATGGACAAACGAAAAGGAAATCTGGAATGTTAAACATAAATTTGAAAAATAGCAAAATATAAGTACAATTTGAGAATTGAGAAATGTTACCTGATTAATCCCACAGTACTTTTAAGGGAAACAAGGTCAATGTCATTTCAAACTTTCAAAGCGAGCCACAAGCTTTTCCTTATTTTCACTTTACCTCTGACTTCCCCAAGTCAAAAACAGTATCACCATGTTGGAATTATTTTTTTTTTCTTTAAACGAGGTGACAAAAGGACAAGTTCAAGAGAGGTGCCAAGCCAGATCAAAACCAGGACACTGGAAAATGTTTGCCAATTTCTTCCAAAACAAACAGCTCCCCCAACACGATGGGAAGCACCTGAACTTCATATTAACATCTGATAATTCTAGCAAACAGAATTCAGCGTTTCCTTCTTAGTCTGTTTAAAACAACCGAATAAATAAATTTTGCACCTATCCTAAAAAAAGACAGGCAGCTTCTCTGAATTACTACTGCACACCTCACAATTTCCATTCACTTCTCACATTCTTTTCAAGCCCCATGGCCGCTGCAGGCAGCGCTTGCTCACTAAAATTCTTCCAGGACCTCGTCTAAATTTGCCGTCTCCCAACAATGCAGCGCAGAACTCCCCGCTGTCACGGGGACGTGTGGGCTCAGGAACAGCTCCTGGGGACTCCTGGCTCCAGCTGGCACGGCAGAGCTTGGCGTGGAGGTGACGAGCCAGCGGCGGCTCCCAAGCGGAGCCCACGGCGCCTTGGACTCCGAGGGCCCAGCCCAGGCAAGGATGTGGCATCAGGGCAGCCCCTCTGAGGGTGTGGGGAGCTGGGACAACACCCCCACCCTGGGCAAAGGGAGTGGGTGACAACTTGGTGGTGGTGGTGGTGTTTTGCCAGGGGGCTGTGGGAGGAGATGGGAACAGGACAAACGCCGTCAATAAATCGCCGCGGCTGCGCGCCCTCGCCTGCTGGCCAGAGCCACCCAAAGCTCCAGAGAAAAACTGCTCACTCCAAAAGTTCCAGAAGTTCTGGGTTAGGTAACTCAGCAATGCGATGACAGTTTGCTTACTCTGCAGCCTGGTGGGTTTTAACATACTCATATACAACATAATTTTACCTTTTGTAGGAAGGAGGCTTCACACGTTTTCCACGTTTGATAAAAATCCATAGAAACTTTCAGAGGGAAATACTCTCTGCTTTTAAGGATGCTACTTGTTAAACAACAGACTCCTTGCCATCATCAGAGAGGCACTACAGCTATTGATTAATTGCTGTGAGCACGTCTTTTCTCTTGACTACAGTAGCAGAATTCACAGGCATTGAATAACTCCAGTGTGTACAGGTAGAGCACGACAACATTTTCCCCCTTCCACTTATGAGTTAATTACGCTACAATCAGGCCTGAGCAAGAAATTAACAAAACAAAATAAAACAAAGTCAAGAAGATGTCAGAGGATGACTTTTGCAACAGTTGTGAGGGCACAGGTATCTCACACGAACATAAAGTTACCCTATATTTCAAGTCTAGTATGAAAAGCATGTGAAGAAACTGTAACTGTACCTTGGGAGGAGACACTCTTTTTCCTGTATAAATATTGTTTAAAGTTTATTTTATACACCTACAGCCATATCACATTGCACAGACACATATCCCTATCCTATCAGGCAGCTTCACATTTTAGTAGCTCAACCAGATAATCTGTGCCTCCTCAATGATAAAGCCACAAACGCTCGTTAAAGCTCCCCGACAAGTAGTAAATATTTTGTAAACTAGTTATATATTTAAGATCTCTGGACAGAAAGAGAAGGAAAAACAATTCCTCGCCCATCTAAAGGTACCAATCAAATGCACTATGCACATAAACACCGCAAGATGCTTGGTGGGAGACTGTGTATGTGTTTGTGTGTTTTAATTAACTCCTTGAATGCATATGATGAGCCAGCCACCCAGAATTAGTAATGCCAAACTCCCAATTTGATTCAAATGCAATGAATACAACAGTCGAATTGTGCAGGCTGGTGTGTCACTCATCAGCTCTCTCATTTGGGCTTTTGCCTTCCAAGACTAGTTCACAATTTCAGCAACTGGTAAATTATTGAGATGTTCATTAAAATCTGTAATCTGTAACAGTCAACTTCCTCCTAGCCAAGCATAAGCACAACAAATTAAATTAGTGCAAGCAGGACATGAATGAATAGTCTGCAAATGCATGAATTCCTTTAGACTTATCTCAGAGAAATAAAACTGTTAATTTTTGTCACTGCGAAAAACTAGCATCTGCAACTTTAGACTGGCACTCTATTTATTCTTCAAATCCCAGATCCCTAGAACATAAACTTAAGCTATGAAGTCCTTTTCCAAAAATATCTCAACAAAGTTAAAAGCTCTTCAGCTCGATAGTAATCTTTTAAATGAAAGAATCTACTTCTACAGGTAGATTTTAGGAAAGAGGGCCATCATTCTGAGCAAGCCGAGTAACAGAAAGGTGTTATTCTTTCTCCAAAATTCTCAGCAAATGCAGCAGAATAAAGCTTTTAAGGTAACTTCAGCTAAGAAAAGCACTTAGGAATACACAAAGTTTCCTTTTAAGAAAATGACTTCTCCATTTGACAGTGTTGGTACAACCCCAAAATAAATTCAGTGGGAGTCTGAAATGACTCGTGCAGTGCAGCAGCAAAGCAGCTAAGTATATTTTTTCCCTCCCAGCAGAGGCTTGCTTTACATCCTTGAGCCTTCCCTTTCTACAAGCTGTTCAGTGGAACAGGGAACGTTCCGGGAGCACGCCACCAGTGACTGAAAATGTTGAACTTGTCCCGCCGTCCCCATCCCCACTGCTCCCATCTACGCCTTTCGTCTTTTCCAGCTCTGCCTGTTTTTCCCTAGGGAGGCTCTAACCCACCCGTCCTTCTCCCACAAGCACTGCATGCCACCTTACCTTCCACTGGCACGTTAAAAATAAAAATGGAAAAAAAGTAAAGGGAATAACGAAGAAGAGAAAGGATGTCACTCTGTCGGGATGCCTAGCCTAGCCTCTCTCTCAGTCTACAGAGAAATGTAAATATCCAGTAATTAATAAGTGTTTAAGAACATTCCGTACACTAGGGATATTGTTAAGCAGTCACTTTATCTATTTTTCATTAATCAGATTTTATTAAGACATTAAAACTTTATGTTGGGCATTTCTGAGTTTTTATCATTCTGTAAATTTCCCAGCTGTCTGTGATGGTTCTGGCTGCATTGTCTCTATCTTATCCTCAGTGAAGTAAACTTTCTTTCTATTGTGGCCAGACTTGTTATATTTAAGTATAATGACCCAACTTAAAAAGAAGGAAAAAAAAAGGAAAAAAAAAAAGGGAGAGACAAAAATCAAACAACAAAAGACTTATTCTTTTCAAGACCTTTAGAGCCAATCCAGGGATCCAGGGTGCCACAGGCGCTCACACAGTACATCCAAGAAATTACCCTTTCCCTGTGCAACACACGGAGTGCATTCCAGTTATAATGTCTCCCTGCAATGTTGCTGCAAACATCATCCCCCTCACCGTGTACACATTCTGATGCTCCTCTCAATCAAGCAGCTGAACAACCACAAACAGAAATAAAGGCGTGCAAGGAACTTCTCAGGGAAGGATGAAAATCCTCACAATTTTGACACGGTAATTAATTATACATGTTAATTCACAAAACCTACTGCAATTTACCGGCGATGCTGAATGAATTAAGGAGTGTTTGTTTGTCTGATACTGAGGATCATTTCCATTCTGAGTGCATACCGTAAATTCCCCCTGCTGATGGCCACAGACACGGAAGAGAAGCCCCCTGAATTCAGCTCTCTTCAGCTGGGGTGGCTGAAAGTTTCTGAAGTGTCTGCAGTTTACTGAGACACACCGAAAACCTCACAGGAAAGGCAACAGGGAAAGAGAAACAGCCTCCTGAGAGACACACGGATGCTGAGAGATCTGAGCTGCAAACAACTTTGCCTGACAAATCCTCACCTCCTTGTCATTTGCTATTCAAGCTCAAAAACGAGCAGCAGCTCGTGGGAGACGGGCAGCAGCAGCAGAACTGAAGTGGGACACGCTGACACAACAAGCTGGACCCCAAGTGACTGCAGAAAGGTGCTCCAAGAACTGTGCAGACTGAGAATCCAAGGGAAGGACCTGCCACAAACATCTAACAAACACCGATCTGTGCATCGTGCACACACACACCCCAACTCTGCAGGCGCCTGTGGCTCTGAGGATGTGTCTGTGCGAGGGAAGGTGTGTCCCCGTGGCTGTCCCCTGCCAAACGCACATGTACTCCATGGTCAGTGTCTGGGTCTGTGTGTGTGTGGGTGACTGTAGTCAAACACACACAATGTAAACAAACGGTAATCATTAACAGAGGCACCCGTCTGCATCCCCAATTCCCGCTGCACAGGGAAAAGCATTTTAAAAATTTTTTTTCAGAAAAACAGCACGTCCCGAGGTTCGTTTTTATTGCTTCCCATTTCTACTGCTTGCTATTATCTGCATGGCAAAAGGAGAGCAGCGTATTGATTATTTAACTAGAATGTTTACAAGAGCAAAGCTGGGATCTTTGAAAATGAAACGTATGCCTAGGGGCAAAAAAAAAATAAAAAAAAAGAGTAGAGAAGCTCATTCTAAGGATGATGGTTGCCCTAAATGACTTGTTTATATATAAAATTTATATAAATATCTATATTTACAACGCAGAGAGACTTCAGCTAAAAAAAAAGTCCCCCAGCAGGAAAATGAAAGGACTTCATTCTGCTTCAGAGAGTTTACAAGCATTGTGTTCATCACAAAGTTCAAAGAATAATCGAAATTGCTTGCTTATAAATTTCTATGTGTAAACTTAGTGAAGCACATGAAATACTTGAATCTATCGATTGTATGAAAAAGACAAACACACGATCATGATTCCAGATAAAATTTGACATCAGAAACAGTAACAGTTTCCCCAGGTAGTTGAACTAAGTTAATACAGTGCACGTGAACAAAACCAATTTAGTTCTATTATTGTAAATGCTAACAAACCGCAGGAAAAAGCCAAGTATTCCAGATCTGGAAAATTAATTGCATTAAAGACGACCTTGGAGTAGAGCAACCAAGCCAATTTCACTTTCTAGCAAGGAAGCGGCGTAGTTTCACAACAGGGATCGAAAGCGTTAAAATAGTTCTTTTCTACATTTCCAAATTTTAATTTTCTGCAATCTTTTAATTCAAGTGTTCTTTCCTGTCCTTCCCTTGCATGCATGCTCCTCAGCCCACTTAAAATGTTTTTATCTTGCCTTCTTTCCTATGCCTTTACTATCAAATTCAGTAGGTTTGAACGATGAACAGCTTGACTTAGCATATTTTTAACCAGCTGGTCTAGCACCTAGCTTGTATTGCATAGTCAGATACAACCAAATGTTTATACAGGAGGTAGCTTTCACCAAGATGAGAGAAACCTCAGTAACGCGCATCCTGGCGTTCTTTCATTTACAGCTTAGAAATGAAAGTTTGGATTGTTTACTGCAGCCGCACAAGGGGCTATTAATAACCTTTAAAAAAGAGCCCGGAGGGGAGGGATGCGGGACCATCAATGGACGCTATGTACGAGCGCCTCAGGAAACGCTTCCAAGCATCTTAGGAGAAGCAGACCGTACGAAACAAGGACCGAACTCTCGGAGGTCACAAGCCACCACCAGTGACAGAAAAACTCGATTCCCAGCAGGGAAGGCTCCTGTCTCGGGCAGGGGGAGACGGGCACATCTACGTCATACCCAAAGCCCGCTCGTCATACCCAGCCCCGGCTCCTGACACTCCGCGACAGAGGCGACGGCCAAAACTTGGAGGCAAGAGTTTCACTTTTTTCCTTTCTTTTCCCGTTCTTTTTTTTTTTCCCCCTCTCTCCTCAGACAGAAAGATGTTCTCCTGACGGAGGGCCGGGATGTTAACTCGCCTAAAAAATAACAGCTCCTGCTAGATGAACGGAAGGTCATGTGCTCGGCAGAGCGCCTTCCCAAGTTTGACGGGGAGCCTGAGGCTGGAAGTTGATGGGGCTGGAAGTTGGACCCGCAGCCCGGGCGCCCTCAGGCATCCCCGGAGCGCCGTGCGGGGAGCCCGGGCAGGAGCGGGAGGCTGTGCCCGGCTCGGCTGGGCTGGGCTGGGCTCGGGGGCCGTGCGGAGGAGGGCACGGCAGCCCTGCGGCCGCGGAACAAAGCTGCGGGGCTCAGCCCCGCTCGGTGACACGGCGCTGGGGCAGCGGGGGAGCGGATCCCGGCCTCTGCCGCCGGAGTTGCGCGCCCGGCCCCGCGGCTCCGTGCGCCCGCTGCCCATCCGCGCACACGGGCGTGCTCGGCTACACCGACCAAAAAAATAATAATAGTAAAAATAATAAAAATAACAGCGCAGTAACGAGCAGTATACGAAACAGAATAAAAAAAAAAAAGGGGGGGGGGGAGAGACACCCCCACACGCATACACACACCCCGCCCCGACAACTCGGACTCACCTTTCAAACTCCTGAGGTAAATCAGGGTCAGTTAGCATGCTGGAAAAGCACAATTTCCCTTTGTCACAGCAGCCACCTATG
>VWZP01005787.1:61145-374855 GCA_013396995.1 Dicaeum eximium
AAAAAAAAAAGAACCCACCCTGCACAACAATCAGGCATTGTTCTGAGGGAAGAAAAGCAACTTTGACAGATTGAAATATAGCAGAGGCCCCTTCAAGGAAACCTGTAAACAACTTGTCACTCACTCTGTCGGTCTCACTGTTAGCTCTTGCTTTCCACAAAGTGCTGCGAACCGTCCTGGCAACAAACCCAAAGTTTCCTCAGCTCCAAACTCCATCAAACAGCCCTGTTGTGTGCAAGGGAAAAGGTAGCCACATGCCAAAACAGCGGGCGCGCACACGAACGCACACACACGGACGTTCAAACAACAACAAAAATAAACTTTCCGTTCATCTGCTGGGGCTTTTCTCGTTTTCTATTTCATCACACCCCTCTTTTTTATTTCCCCCCACTCTCCAGGCGAGCAGTCCAACTCCCCCCTCGGCGTGGCTCCCCCTCATTCCCCCTGCCCGACAATCCCTGATAACAAGGTGGACGAGGCGCGGCTGCAGAGCCCCTCGGCGGGGCTGGCGGAGCGCAGCCTGCACAGCCGCACTTCCAATTACCCAGATAAGGATCGGGCAGGCCGGGAAGGCAGGCAGGTAGCGGGGCAGGGACACGCGGGGCCGGAGCAGCCCCCGCATCCCGGCCCGGGGCCGGGCGCATCCCTCCCTCCATCCCTGTGCCCCGGCGGGGCAATTCCCGGAGCTCCGCGGGGAAATTCCCGTGCGAGCCGCGGGGATCGGCCGGGGGCTGCTGTGCGAGCGCAGCGCACAATGCCTCGATAGTCTGCGCGGCCCGGGGCCGGAGGGGAAAGAAAAAAAGAGAAAAAAAATTTGGCTCCCTGTTCTTTCGCACACACGTGCGTACGCACCCACACAGGACCACGTATCTATGCCCCATTCTTTCCAGTTCCCTTGCCCTAATTATTTTCTCTCTTTTCCTCCCCCACCCCCCCCCCCCCCCCCCCCCCCCCCCCCCCGCCTTTAATCTGCAGCTGGACAACATTAAGGGCCTTTAAAACCCACGTGGTTTTGACCCCATAACAGTTTGATTAGGTCCATTGCCACCCCTCTTCTCCCTGCCTTCCCTTATCCCTGATAGCAAGTTTACTTTTTGAAACATTTACAAATATTTGCACGGAGCATCCATAAAAACTTTCAACATTTTCATGCCCGGTGGCTGACGAAAAACGCCAAATAGAAAAGCTTATTATTTTTTATATCCAACAGCTACACTGTTTAATTTGCTGCTTTCTACTCCCAGCGCGTGTGTTAGAAACCAGCAGGCTCGTGCAGAGCCCAGTTAGCCCTAACAGCGTCGGTGCAAAGGCACTGTCAGCTGCAAGTCTGGGCTGCTGGCTTTGGTGATGAGGAGCACACCCACCCGGGACCTCTGAGCATCACCAACGGGAGCAGCCGGAGCAAAACGCCACTGCCAGCCTTGCCAAGGAGCCCTGGTTGTGGCTTCGGCTCAGGACAGGCACAGGCAGCCCCAGCCTTGCCAAGGAGCCCTGGTTATGGCTACGGCTCAGGACAGGCACAGGCAGCCTCAGCCTTGCCAAGGAGCCCTGGTTGTGGCTCAGGATGGGCACAGGCAGCCCCAGCCTTGCCAAGGAGCCCTAGTTGTGGCTCAGGAAGGAGGACCTGCAAGGGTCTGGGTCGGGGGGGAGCCTGACAAACCTGTTAATATCTGGAAGGATTTTTCATTAGTTTTTTAGTAGCTGTCCCTTTTAGGACAGCCGTGAAGTAGCCGTTGGAAAGGCAGCAGATGATTAAAAAGAACAATTCCAAATACTTTCTCTTTCATCTGAGGGTCTCAAACCATGTTAAGTATCACATTACTCCTCTGCAGGTAATAAATATAATTAGGGCCGATTCCAAAACTTTATTTGTATTGAAAAGTATCTCACTCTGCAGGGGCTCCATTCAAATCAGCAAATCTGTGTGGAGTAGGAGGCTACTTAGTAAGAGAATTTGGCCTCAAATAAGGAATCTGAGATGCAGGCAGGCTTAGTAGCTTGCCCAAGTTGACACAGTTAGTCAACTCCAGCGAAAGGATGAAAAACAAAGACCTCACATGCCTCACAGTCCACAACAGCCCTTATGCTGCTGAAACATACATAAATATATATTTATATGTTTATGTATATTTGAGCTCTTTTCCCCACAGATCTTTTTTTTACTGTTTTGTTTAAAACATGGTCCATTTCTGTATTCCCATTCTGTAGGGCCCCTCTTCTTGGTGTTTCATTTTCCCCTTGATGCACCACTGCCCATCCATAAATACTGTTCCTTCTATCCCAGCTCTTGCTTTGCTTCCCCTATTTCCTCACACTTGGCGTTTGGGAGAAGTTTACAGAGTGAAGCTACACAGAAGCCACATCTGGAAGAAAATTAAGGCCACTTTTTATTAAAATAAGTATAAATCTCAACCATTTGGGTAGAAGAGGAATACCATATTTTGGCTGCACGTTAGCTCCGTTCAGCTCTAATCTCGTACCCTTTTACCAACTCAGCTCCACCCCACACCTGCCCTTCTTCTACCATGCCCTTCCTGTGTTCACTGCATTTACCCCTTTCCCACATCATTTCCTATTTGAGCTTTTTCAGGATTTTGATCACATACCTCCCCCAAGCTGGTATTATTCCCAGCACGCTGGGGCTCCTGGTTTGCTGGCTCTCAGCTAATATGATTATAAACCAAAGCAACCACCATCAACATCAGGAATTATAGAAGAAGACATGGCATAGACTAGGAAGAAGCAAAAAGAACCATAGTAAAAGGAGGAAAAAAAAAAGAAAAATAAAAGTGTGGGAGAGAAAACTGAGATAACTGAGCAAAATGGAGAGCTGAGAAGGGGAGAGGAAATGGAAGTAAGAAAGGAAATAGAGATCTCTCCCCAGAATGATTCTAACATGAACTCTTCTCTTAATTAACCTAGTTTACAATTACTCTTACCCCAATAAGTTTTGTGCTCAGTAACCTTCTTCCCCATTACTTTCATTTTATGTTTTCTGCAGCTACTGAGCTCCTGCTCCCAGATGGCTGGGGGGAAACAAGAGTGGTGTCCAAAGAGGAGAAAAAAACCAACTTATTGTTGCTGTTGTAGTAATATTGTATTATGGTATCCTTGTACTATACTGGATTATATGGATAATATATATATTACTGGAATATAGACAGTTGAGTATAGACTTTCTGATAAAATTACTTTATCATAAGAAGTTCAACTGCAATTGCAGGATGGAGAAAAAGCAAGTTAAGTGGTTAAAAATCGCTTCATATTAACTTTTAGCTTGCTTTTTAGAAATTGTCAGGACATGTTACAAAGTCTGCTAGCACATCAGAGAGTGGAAAAACTGAGAAATTTGGATAAATAACCACCGAGAAAGAAGAAAATACACACAACATGCAACTGCCTGGTTCTTTAACATGAGAAATTTCGTCTCATTCTGAAACTTTTGACTAGCAATGGGAAGCTCTGGTGGCCCTTTTTACTGAGTGGGTCGTAGTTACAAAACCCACTTGCAACCTCCAGCATCCACATTTAATGCTCAGAACCCTTTCTTCTCAAACTGAGAATTCAGATACAAGTTCAAACATCTTTAACTGGTGAGAAAAATGAAAACCCTCTTACTACTCCCCTAGCAAGTCAGTGAATCTGCATTTCTCTTGCTTTGCTTCCTTTAAGGGGTGCCCAAACAAAAAAAAAGTTCCAGTAGAAGAGGACAATTTGGGTTGAACTAAACAAAAAAGCTCTGATTTTCATTTGGATGAGGGGACACAACTGAAATCATAAACTCCTATAAGAATTTTTGTGCTTTACTGATTTTATTTTTGCTATTGCGGTTCTCCAGTTCAAGAGGTGAACCAAAAAATCAATTATCCACCCAGCTCAAGTTAGAAATCCTGTAACTCTGGAATAGTGCACAGGCAGAATCCTCAAGTCTTTAGAGAAGCATATTGGAAGAAGGAAAACCTTAAATGAAACTTTTTTTTTTTTTTTCATCCTTAAGTGGTATCACTTCAGTCTAGTGCCTTTGGCAGATACTGCAATACAGTAAGCAAAGGAAGATCTGGAGGGGGGGGGAAAAAGAGCTTTTTGGGTTTTGTTATTTCCACTGTAGGTTTTAATAACAGAGACCTACGAAGTCCAAGGCAATGTAAGATGTTCCACAGAACGATTTACTGGAAAATTCTCATAGAAAATATGCAAAACTCCGAAGATCCTAAATGGATATTCTTTTTTAGGCACACACTCGAAACAACTGCAGCATTAAGAACGAATCTGTAAGACTTCTAAGAAAGGGTGTTTTGCAACACACTATGGGAGAACGGAGGGAGAAGAGAGCGGGGTTGATGCATTTATTATGAAAAATATCTTGCAAATAATGAGTGCTTACTTCAGAGCATGGAAATGTTTAGCTACAATGCAGTTTGGATCATATGCTTAGGAACAGATTTTTCCTTCCAGTGTGCATGCCTAGCTGCCATTTCCATTAATGGGAATTAAGTACATGTGTCAAGAGGAGAAGTTAACTCTTAGAAATAAAACTAATCTGTGCCTTTTTAAAAGAATGTAAATGCCACATCAGGCATGTTCAGTGTTGGCAAAACTGAATGCTGAATATAGTATAGCAAAATCTGAGAAGGAGAAGGCGGTCTGGAGGACTGAAATTTCTGTGCTATTTAGAGTTTTTCAATTTACTGCATTTCTTCAAGGAAAAGTAAAACCATCTCATTTGTAAGTGGGAAGCCCTCATTTATCAGTTATTCACTTGCACTTTTAGCAAGGCCCTACCATCTGCAACCCTCCTTGTAAAAAAGGACTGATGCTACCCTTAAAAAGAAATCTGAACCTTCAACTAAATTCAAGTTTCCCTGAATATGACAACAAAGTCCCTATTTATTTTTTTAAAGGAGGTTGAAACTCACTCTTTTATCCTGTCCACTCTGGATCAGCCAGGGTAGAGGAATCTCAACATTAGTATATTTTCAAATGATAATGTAAGTAGGGATTTTTTAGAAATCAAAATAGTACATGTAAACACATTTAAAATTAAATTACCCATCTATTTTAGCAGTAAGTAACTTCTAATTGCAAAACCGAGAAATATTAGTGAGATGGCACAATCCCAGTTTTGTGTCATGTGTTGGTCTCTTACTCTCCCAACTCCCTCTGTTTTGGGGGTTATTATTGTTTTGTTATTTCTGTATACTTTCTGTTTCATACAAGGTCTCTTCATTGTTCGTCTCAGTATCCTTGGTCTGCACAGGAGTAGTTTGAAAAAAAAAATTAAACAAAACTAGGACCATTTAAAAAAAAAACAGTCACAAAAATAGAGAGCATACCCATGGATAGGAGCTGTGATTGGAAATTATTTAAGAAGATAACTGGATTTCAAATTTACAGTTCCTCATTAAGGTTCTGAACATGAAATGTTACTAAAACAGGAACCTATTGCTCCGAGTATTTTTTTTATGTGCTTTTTTTCAGTGCGGTGTCCCATCCTGACCGAAGCCCACTTAAGCCTCGCCTTAGGCCAGTGTCCCTGCCTCCTGCCTGGCCACAGGGATGATTCCTTTGAGGTACAGCTCTGCTCCCTAGCAGACCCAACCTCCAGCCTCTGCAATGCCAATGCCAGCAGGAATGCTGTCCCTCAGTGCCATTCCCAATGCCTGCTGTGAACGGGTAAATCCTGCCAGCAACAACCCTAACACACCCACACAGGGAACCAACTCCCAGCAAAAGGAAATCACTCCCTTTTTCCCTGGTGCTTGTGCATAGGGGTTGGGAGAAATCAAGACTTCACAGGCGACAGAAGCTTCTGAGCTGGAGTATCCTAAACCCACAACTTGGATCAATTTGTAATGGTAGATAATATTTGCCGAGCGTGATTCCAAGTGCGCCGAAATTGAGATCTTCCTGCTTGACCCACTGGGCCTTTCTTCACGGCTCTCACAATTCTTATCCCACCACATTCTCATCACTGCCACAAGAACAACTCTGTCTCTTCTTTTGACTGATCCTCAGAGCAAGGTTAGTCATCACATTTTGTCTCTGTATTTCTAATCTCGCTGCCTTTTCCACTCTGACTTGTACACCAAGGACACTGGGTTTAAAACAAACAGGTTTGCTTCCATCCATCATCGAGCAACGTGCAACTGGGAGTGCAAGGGTGTTTTGGAAGAGCCCACATCAGCCAGCCCTGTGTGTTTTGGTGGTCATGGGGTTTGCTCTGGTGCTTGCCATCCAAGTTCTCCACAGCCAGGCATACCTCGACTGCCTGCTCCCCTCGACAGGAGGAGTTCTCCTGCAGTGCCATTACAGCCATTTGTGACACTTTTAGCACACAACTCCAGCCATTCTGAGCTGACCAGACCGAACTCTTTGCAGAGTTTACCCTCCATTTTATATGCTTCATTGGATTGCGAAAAGGAGCAATATAAAGTTCTTTCAAATGATATTACCATTGGGTATTCACTTTTTACTGGAGGAACAGTGAAGAATTAGGTATTTTGTAAGAAATATCCTCAATCTGAACCAGTTTACAGTTTTGACTGCAATTGCAATTAGACAAAGAACACAAAAATTTCTGTAAACTCTTTATCTATTCTCTTTCAGTCTGTTTAATCATAAGGACAAGTGTAGCTGATATCTAGAAAACGTTTCATAAATAGAAATACCAAAACGTCGAATTCAGAACAAAATTGGAACTATATTCCTTTCTAGCATGCCATGCATGAGATCCCCACATTATGTATACAGTCTATGATAAGATAAATACAAATCAGTGTTTATTAAATGTAGTCTATTGATATTTAACTTGTTATACAAGTCACTGTGAAGATCAGACTCTAAATTAAGCAGTGATTCTAATGACATTAAATGCAAGGGAAGGAGATACAAAACACGTTGCCATCTTACACCTTAAACAGTGAAGAGCAATCAGTGAGCATGTAGAGTTACATCTCATTTATAAAGTTACAAAAGCATACATAACCCTTAATTTATTTTAATGGTGCTCTGATGAAGTTTCATAAGTGATTCTCCACTTCGGAGTAAAAGCAAAAATCCAAACTCCTACTTTCAGCACACAGACTTCAATTCAGCCACTATTACAGAGAAATAAATACCTAAGTATGGTATAAAGCAGACCAATGGCTGGTTATTGCTATTTCTATGGAGGCTTAACTCTTGCTTCTCATCTCTCATTACAAGGGACAGCTAGAGCCTAGAAACATTGCCAGGGTGGAATGCTAGAGGCTCCTGGGAATGCTTCTGCACCTGGTACAGAGAAAAACAGAGAAAATACTGCCACAGAGTTCTGAAGCATAAATACGGGAAAATCGGAATATCTGGGGACACTCTTCAAAAGCCCTAATGAAGCCCAGGTACAGGGCTGACTACTTTCTAGTACCAATTAGCTTGTAAGACAGATGTTCAACAGTTGCCATTGAGGTATATTCAGAATATAAAAGAATCAGAAAGGAGATATTAAAAATATATATATATAAAATCACAGAAAAAAAAAAGACCACTGGACTGAGACAAACAGACATTCGTTAAGATAAAAATACAAAGAAGTTTCTCAGGAATGTTTATCAAAGAAAATTTATGTAATAAATTTTCCTCTGCCTGGAGAAGATCCAGAGCTGAGTGTCTCTTCTCTTGCCATGTAACATTGTACTGAATCCAGACTGCACATTTGGTCACCCACTTTTTGCTTTCAACAACACTTTCTATTTCTAATGTGCCTTTTGTTTTGTTGTACAAAGTTTAATTTCTCTTTCTTTTCAATGCGTTTTCTTTTTGCCATTATTTCAGAGTTGTGCTAAAGTAATTAGTGACATGATGCCAAGGACTGAACCACACAAGCAACCTAAATATTTTGATTCACTGGGAACGAAGTCCATAATTTACAAAGTGCCTGACCCCATCCAATAAATAAAATAAAATAAATTAGACAACTTCTGCATGTTAACGGTCTGAGCCATACAGAGAAAATCATCAAAATGCAGGAGCAGTGTAATGTCACAAGCCCAGATATAAGATAGTATTTTGACACTTTTTCAAGAAATGAAATCACATTTGTACTTACCTTTTTTAACATTTGCCCCCACACTACCAGTCCTGTCAACCATTTCTCCTGGTAACTGCACATGGCCACTGCCCTTTGCTGAGAGCAATGTGGTTCAAAATCTGGGTGAGGATTTCACAGCTGAGAATGTCACAGGTGAAACTTGTTTTCTTAAGGAAGCCTGAGCTAGCAATAGGATGGCAGCAGGTGTTTCCAGAAGTGCAAATTGGTTGGAAAAATGAAACCAGAAGGAAACAGCTACCTTTTTCTTCTTCAGTTTGTTTGTTTGTTTGTTTGTTTGTTTTTTAACTGGCCTTGACTTTTTGATTTATTTTACAGCTTGCCATAAATTTTTCAGAAGGGTCCCAGTACTGCAGTCAAAGTTAGAACCTGCTGTATGCAGCCAGGGCAGGCATTTGGCACAAAAGCAGCCATACACAGCTTTGTGCCTATAATCTCTAAAAAGATCACAGCTTTTAGGGTGACCTGTGAGCCATGACACATAGGACCACAAAAACACAACGTTGCCAGCGTTTGTGTTTCACTGCATGAAAAAAAAAGTACATCACTTAGTAAAAGCAATTTTTCCTTACGTTATTTTGAGAAATCACCACTGAATTTCAGTGAGGACTCTGCCTCAGACACAAAGTACAGCCTGCATCAAAGTGAGAGTCAGGTCTCCATTATATCATCTCCTAGGTATTTCAAACAAGGTGGGACCAGGCTGGACAAGTGTTCTGTAGTGAGGGAGGAACTTATTCCTGTCCCTCAGCTCCTGCTGAATGCTTTAACTGCTTTATTACTCTGTAGAAGTATATAAATCCAAATAGACGTTACTTCTGAGCCAAAAGTAAATTGCAAGTTACATAGAAGACTGTTTCCTATTTTGCATGTTTGCATTTGACTGACTTGTTCTTCTAATAACTGAAAAAATAGAAAGTAACTGATCTCCCTTTCCTGTATTTAATAAACTTCTATTTTTATTATTTATCTTTTCTCTAAAAAGTCTCATAGCTTTTTCCTCATACAGGGGTCAGTCTATTTGAGCACCTTGTGAAGGTCTTTTTCAAAAACTGCTATTAAAGAGGAAAAAATGTAATGATTGTATTTTATTAGTTGTTGACAAGCTCAAGCAATTATCTTTATACCTAATTTTTTCTCTACATAAGCTATGCTGATTGATAGCTATTGTATCACAACACTCATCTGTATGTCTCCTAATTTTATTTTTTATTACCATTTCAACCAATTTATCAAGTAAGGAAAGAAAAGTCATTAGACTAATTCTCAGCATCAATTCTACTGTTCAATTAAAGGGAAGCAGAAAAATGGCTTTCTCCAACCTTACAGGTTAGAAGCCAATATGAAAAGGAAAGAATACATATTAAGTTAGCAGCCCTGTTTGAGCTCCTCATCAATTTCCAGTTGCACATTTTGATATGTCCAGATTTACCCACTGCTCTGTTGCTCTTCATTTGATGAGTTTAGCATCTGCTTTTCCTTCACTTTTTTCTTTGACAGTAGCCAATCCTTAATATTGCAAAAGAATGGCTACAGGCTAGATTTCCCTCTTAAGCCTCATACAATTGAATATGACTAGGAAATAATTTGGTTTTTCAGAAAACCTCTTACCCTTTTTACCTATTATTCTGTGTTACAATAGCGAGGAAAAAAACCCCTTTATTATTATGTTACAGTACAGAGGGAAAAAATATTTACAGATGTGACATGGACAGCCTTTTAGAAAAGACCTGAATTTATTCAGTGTAACTTCAGTACATCCAAGACACTGTGCTTGTTTTGGATGGGCTTTTCCCACATTTCTAGCTAGCAATAATCCTGTTGTCCTCCAGTTTGAAGCCACACCTATTCCAATGCCACACTTCCTCTCCTAATACTGTATACTGAGCTGTGCAAATCATCAGAACTCTTTTTTTAATGGAAATAAAGACATATTTCTTATAAACCTTACAAAATACCTCACTGCACTAAAACTTTACCTGCAAACACAGTTTCATTATTGGTAAATATTCACAATCTCTGCCACTCTCTCCAATGTCCACGTAAGACCTGCAACCTACCCCTAAAACACAGGATGGCAAATGAAAAATTCCTAGAACTGTGTTTTTAAAGGATGCTCCACACCAGGTCTGTGTGCCACAATGAATGCTCACATGTGAATATTCAGTTATTAATATAACACAGGGAGTTTGCTAAATGGGGAGGACTACAGTGAGCAAACCTCTGAGAAAGAGTTGGACTACTCAGATTTTCAAGTCCATGAACAGCAGGAGGGAGGCTCATCTCCACCTCTGTGAGCAGCCCAAAGGCAACAGACACATCACACACACTGAGCTGGATCCCACACCACGTGGGCAGCCAGTCCTGTGCACCTTTGCCTCATCAGCCTGACCACACAAAACCACTCTGCACGCCAGGAGCACCTGCCCAGGATTTTCAGGTATTCAGCATCAGTCTCTGAGGTGAGCTGTTTCTGGCTGTCCAAAAATGTCACAGACATCACTGAACAAAGCAGCAAGGCAGCAGATATCTCTGAATGCTATGGCATGTTGCTAATTCTGTACAGTTTGTGTGTCTAGAGAAGTTTTGGGCTGAGAAGATCCCCTGAGCCGGCTCCAGCACAGACCAGGATCCCTGGGCCTCTCAGCATCATTCTAAACTGGACAGATCCACTCCCACCCCAGGGAATAAAAGCTTCCTCACACACACAGCCCACAGGCAATTCTTACTTGCCCTGATGTATTTTACACAGTATTTGTGGTCATTTTCTGAGAACTGTGACCACACTCCTTGCACTGAGGCGTTCATTCACATGGAACCACCTAAGTATCATTGCTTTCTCAGTGAAGGAAGTATTCAAAGAAAATCTTCATTTTGGGCACTGAGAGATATTTCAAACACCCAGAAAACCCGCAAAACCCCAAAAACCAAACAACCCAAGCCTGACAAAAATAATGAAAATATTTTAAAAAGTGCCTTTATAAACATAAAGGATCTATAAAGCCGTCACTAGGTGGGTCCATAGCAATAGATTAGACTTTGAGAGATGTTACATACAGAACACTGATGATTAAAACAGATGAAATATACACTAAGAGAGAAGGTGCAAAGGGGAAAGTGAAATGGGAGAGGTTCTTTCCTCCAGCTGCAGAGGCATCAGGCCTGGAAGCCAAGGGGCTCAGAGCTGTGTTTTGCACTGGCTGCCCCTCCTTAAATGGCTTTTGTTAACAAGATTACAATGCATGAAACAGCAGAAGTTACTCATGTTCTCTGGTAAGCAGGTCCAGGTGCTCACATGAAAGTTCTCCTTTCTGTAAGAAAAGAAGGTTAAGGAGAAGGGAAGGTCTTTTTTCAGACCCAAACCTCTGTACCTTCAAGCCAAAGGAGGAATGCTCCTTACTCATCCTAGAAAAACATTTATTTGGGGCAGTGAGTGGAAATGAAAGTGTCATTTCTTAATTTACTTTTCTCTTGAACTGCCATGAGAGTAAGGTGCTGGTTCCAGGCAGAAAACCCTTTATCTTTGGTCTGGTCACATTTATTCAGGTTTAGTCAGACTTCAGCCAAGAGGAAACAGCCTCAATGTGGCCACCACGACAGCAAGGAAGGAATAACAGGTATTTTCTCATTTCTGCTAAGCAGAAGCTCCTATCAGAATACAAAGATGATGAAAAACGTGGGTGGATTATTTGGTTCCAGCTGGCTCCACATCACACAGTAAGGAAATGCCATGATCTTTGACAGGTTCATATTAGTAAAAATCAAGCAAAAGATTATGGGAAAGCTTCCCATTCCATTATCAAATAATTTGAGGGAGGGAGAAGGATGGGAGACTAACAGTTTTTCTTTCTAAGCTCTCAGGAAATGCCTATTTTTATGACCCTTTTAGTGTTGAAAGCATTGTCTGGAATAAAGACTAATCTCGGAGGATGTGAAAGCAAACCTGTCGTTAGACTGCTCAGAAAATGCAAAGCAGGAGGAAATGAGCCATTTTCATCTGGTGGAGCTGCTGCCCAGCAGGTCTAACTCACTGGCTGGAGATGGGTGCCAGGGCCTGGAGCCCACCCCCAGGACTCCCTCCACCCTCCCCATGACTCAGGACCCCGTTTCAGCCCCGGGGCCATCAGCCCCGTCCCAGGGATGCTGCAGCATGGCCAGGCTCCAGCCCCCACAGCCCTGCCAACCCTGCCCAGTACATCCTGGCCCTGTGGATGTACCCTGTGCCTGGAGCTGGAGCTGCCCTGCTCTTGCCCAGCCAGCCTGGGGGGAGCCCCCAGAGCCCCAGGCCCTGCTGGCACCCTGACCATGAGCCCTGCTTCATCACCCACCCACAACAAACCCACCCAGCAGCCTCCAACTCCTACAGCACATAAAGATCAATATCCTGAGCATCTTCCTTGGGGAGATGAGAGTGGGAACATGGCACTTATGAGCACACTCCCAGTTACACACACAAGCTGTCCACACACTGTTCTAGGTGTCCTAGGCATTACACAGCCTGGCCTGTGGAAGGAAGCTTATTAAAGAGCGTGAGGACAGAATTTAAATACTGTCCTCACTGGTGTTTGAATTCACTGCTGCCAAGAGACTGCTCCTTGTCTTTGGACACACAATTCAAGCCCATCCTGTCCCTTTGGATCTTATTAGGCTGCTGCTTTTAGGAGAAGAAGAAGGATCACCTTGTTCCTCTGAGTGCTGCAGGAGGAGGAAGGAGGGGGTGCAGTGCTCTCTGTGCCCCACACACCAAACAGCTCCGTGGCTGTGACCTTCAGGAGGGACACCCAGGGAATGGAGAAACCAGGACTCCTCTGCCTGAAGGCTACAAGATCATGCCTTGCTGTTCCCAAAGGTTTATTCCAGCCACTGGGAACTAAAGCTGCAACTGCTGACCAAAAGCCTGTCTAGAAACTGGAACAAAGTGCAAAAAACACTTTGATGGGGAATTTAAGTGGCACAATGACAATCTACTAGCAGTGCAAGTAAGATACACAACTGAGTAGGTGGCCCTCCAGTTTCCACACTCTCTTCCATGGCCTTCATTTTACATGGATGGAATGACCATGAATGAAGCATTAAAATAGTTTCATTATCTAATTAATTAAGCTAGAAGAGAAGTATCTTTCTGCAGCCAAATTATTCTTTCATTCTTTCTTGCCAATTTGAACAATTTCATTAAAAACATTACAGATCCCAGCTAGCCCCAGCCTCCCCTTCATTCTGGTGGTCAGGCCACTCCTCAAAAGTGGGAAACACACTCATCCCCTTGTGGCAAGAGGAGAGACTAGCCCCCCCCAGAGCAGCACTTGATGTGTGGATCCAGAGAGATCTTGGAGGAAGATAAGTGCTGCTCTGTTCATTTCAACCAAGAAAGCAGCACTTCTGAGTGCACTTTATTTTAAGTTAAGGATCTCTCACAATCGGGAAGTTTCAGCACAATCAGGGCAGACAGAAGCTAAGAGGAGGTTCTTGGGATCACAAGATTTCATTTAGGCACTTAGGCTCTGTCACTGTTCACATTAAACACTTGCAGATCTGAACCTAAGTGCAGCTCCTGTTCAAGGGAACAAGATATTCCCTGTGTAAAGAAAATGGATGTGGTTGGAATAAAATTCCCTGAGAGGAAACAGGCTGGAAATACATGTAAACTCCAGAGTTTGGATCTGGTATTCAGCAATCTCTTGGAATTAGTATTTGTGATTCTGAAAAACACAAAGGTGTGCTACACCTTTAATATCTGCTTCAATATCCACTCAAATGTTCAAGGAGGGGCAGAAGTTAACTTTTGCTAAGTTTTGCTGTCACACCACAGCAGGGCACGTGCAGGACTCATCCCAGGGCTCTGGCAGCACAGTTAACAATGCACTCAACCAAGGCAAGGCAGGACAGAAGCTCTGTGTGCACCAGCTGAGGACCAGGGGATAAGCAGGGCTCTCCCTCAAACAGCACTTCACAGACACTTGGTCACTTCTGAGAGATTGTGGCCACATAATGAACACTCTTTGATTTCAGCATGCACCACCAGGAACTACACATCATGTCATCTCTAGATACAGAAAACATCACTAAGGTAAAGATGAGCTGCCTAATATTTCAAACAGGTGACCCTAGGGCAGGAATCCCTCAATTTACAATGCCAGTGTTGGTCCAGCTCCTTTCAGATCTTTAAGGTCTTGTCAACCCCAGGACTAAGCATCCCAATCCTAAAAAAAAAAACTAACAAAAAAAAGCCAGTAGTTGTTTTATGGGGCTTCCAAGACTAGTTAATTTTTTTACAGCACTTTCAAAATAGAGAATAGTGCATAAGTGCACAGAATTGCTACAAAAACTCACCAATGAATCTTTGGTGAAACTGTTGTTCCAACAGCCACAATTTCTCTCATTGAGAGGCTGTTTTCTCTGAGTCACTGTTAGCATGCTATTGACTTCTCTAATACTCAGCAAGGAATGTAGAAAACAAGATAAAAGTTCAGACTGGAGTGGACTTCAGTGGGACTACATTCTGCATCTTCCTCTGATGTCCTCTCATCACTCATGTGTTACTAAAAATGGCAGAGATGGTGCAAGGGATGGAATAGTACTTCCGGGATGACCTGGAAACGTTGTCAACATGCATTTGAGAAAAACAAAAAAAACCCAAAAAAAACCCAAAAAAAGAAACAAACAAACAAACAAAAAAAAACCAAACAAAAAAAACCCACCACCCAAAACCACCCACACCAAAAAAACCACAAAAAACCCACAAAAAAACAAAACAAAACAAATAAAACCCAAACAAAACCAAACCAAAAAAACCCAACAACAACAAATCAAGGTTTGCTCATACTCAGTTTGCCTTCTTTGGGATTTATGGCTGTTTTGAAAAGATGAGGCTCACAGTGGTGGCCATTATATCTGACATGTTCTTTGGTGTGGTATTTGGATTTTGGTCAACAGAGCATTTTGCTTTATATGCCTGTCAAATGTCCAAGATCTTGAGTAATGTTGATAAACCAGAAAAACCATTTGTTGCAAATCTGATAGATTTCATGTCAATAATAGGGCAAACAAGCCTCTTATCTTGTATTGTATACTATTTGCTTCCAATTAAACCTGGAAAGAGAAAAGCAAGAAAGAAGGCAAAAAGACCAACAAAACTCAGAACTTTTTAAGTTCTTCAAAATGTTTCTGTTCAAACAGCAGATCAAAGTATAGACTGGTTCTTATTTTATCCAGAGTTGGCTTATCCATCCACCATAAGGACTTCTTTAATTCCTGTAAAACAACTGTGTGTTCAGGAGAGTGTCTATTCTGAAAATGTTTCTATTCATAAAAATGGTATTGCTGAATTCTAGCTCCCCAGTATGTTTGCAACTCAATGTGAGATTTACTGGCTGACAGATAAAAGATGTCTTTTTCAAGCACCAGCTCTGAGCACTCAGTGAGGGATCACAAAATCAATCTGGTTACCTAGTGTCTCATCCAGCAACAATAGGCAGGGACAATTTGTTCACTGTCACCACGTGGACAGCCCCACGGCCTCGCTGCCCGCAGAGGGGCCGTGCCCAGACACCCATCCTGGTGCACAAAGCAGAACCTCCTCCCACCCTCCTTCTCCCAGCCTGGAGCAAGGGCCGGCAACCTTCCAGCAGGGATGTGCCAGATTGGAATTTTCTTTCCCAAATTAGAGTTTAAGGATGCTGGCAGGAGCCTCGCAGGAGCCAGCAGACGCTGCCTCTCGGAGCGGGGACGCGCTGCCAATCAGCTGATTGGCACTGCCTGCCTTGTGCCAGGCAGGCTTTGGGCTCTGGGAACAGCATCCCAGCAGGAGCCAGGCTGCCCTGAGCTGCCTCTGCACCACCTCCCTGTGTGCCATCCTGTGACCTGACCCAGCGATGCCCTAAGTGGGCAGCTCCCAGCTCCCACCCTTAAAAATCTGCCCAGGATTCAAAGCCACGTCCCAGCTTGGGCACTGATCCTGGCACGGAGGTAAAGGACCACAGGAAAATAGCATTTGATGTTCCCTGAAACTTGCAAAGTCATAGGAAATACAAACTTCCTCAGTTGTGCCGGTTTATTTTTAACTCTTGAATTTCTGACTAGAAGCGTGTGGGCAACTCCAGTACTTGAACACACGCTTTTCTAGAGAAAAGAAACACCTAAAATATCACATGTGCCCTTGCACTTGCTACAAATTCCCTTTCAGGAGTAGACAAACATTTTCAATTAGTCAGAGAGTAAATACACATAAATACAACACAGTGGTTAGGGCAGAATAGATAACGGAAAGCAACCGCACATTTTAAAATTAAAGATGCTTGAGAAAACAAACAGTAGTTTTCTGAGGTTTTTGGCGAGGCAGTTTTCTGAGCTTAACTGAGACATAAAAACTACCATCCCTACTCTTTCATTCAAAAAACTGCAAAAGGGGAGAAGAGTCATCCCATCTCTTTCAGATCTTCAGTGAGTAGCTGTCATGTTTTGAAGGCTTACAAACTGTGCACAGCCAGCAGCACTGCTGCCAGCCAGCAAAGCCATACCAGCCTGGAACTTTGCTCTCCTCACTTTTACACTTCCCAGCCAAACTGGTGGAGCTGCCACCAGGTGCTCTTTGGGGTATTTAAGAGCAGGGCTGTCTACTTCCCCTCTTCCTGCTTCCTTTTCCATGCAGTTCTCACTCCTCTAAGAATAGCAGCGGCTCCAACTTCTGTGCCACTGGCAGCATTTCCCTGGCTTTTGTTCAGTAAACAGTCTAATTCTGCTGAGCTGGTAGCAGCTGAGATTGTTAGTGATATATTGTCCCAGCATTAAACACAGTGTCACCTGGCAGGATGATTGACTGGAGCCTGGATCTTGGCAGAACAGTGTTTTGCAGTTAGTTTGGCATTTCTTTATTAAGTTCAGGTTAGATTCACTTAAGGAATGTGCTTGCCAGCTATGCCATGTTTTTGACTTTATATCCATCATGATGATAAATGGTCTATTTACAAAGATATTCATAATTAAATTCTTCTTTTCCCAGCCCAACATAAAACACACCTCTCATTGTATTCTGCTGAAGCAAGCCAAATTCCACTAGAAACATTTTCAGACATCAGCACAGGATCCTTCCCTGCTCTGCTCGAATCCTGAGCTTTCTAAAGATGAGTGCCTATTTTTAGGGATTGACATTGTCAAAAAAAATGACACATTATACAATAACACCCTTCACTTCCTTCCCTTCCTTCCTTTCCCCCCTCCCCTTTTCTTTGCCTCTGCATTCCTGCAATTCAGTGAGCCATCTAGGAATATATGAAATTTTGAGCCTCTGCCTCTTTACCTATGCAATTATCAGAACAGAACTGTTATAATAGTAGTGCCTAGGAACCTCAGCCACCAGTGGATGGTAGCTGCTACTATGAAAAATCATAGTTCCTGCCCCAGGCATTTGGCAAGTTATGAAACAAGAGGCAGCAGTTAGACTGCGGCAGTATGGAAGTAATGAAATACATTTGCTCAAGATTATTATGCAGTGGTCTCACAGAGACCTAACAAGTTATTTTAGGTATTAAGACAAACTATCAGTCCAGCCAGAGCTTCAACAACTTCATACAGCTCTTTGTCAAGCTCTGCAGACAGCCTTTGTTTTCTGGTTTATTGCTTGGGAATGGCACCATGTCACCTCCTGCAGTAATGGACTTCTGTCCAGGGCTGTCACTACTGCTCCAAGAGCTGGGAGTGCACACTGAGACACAGCTCTGCTATGGAGCAGTTGTGAAGTAAAGAAGTTATTAATCCCTACAAGCATATAAATCACCATGCCCAAATGCAGTACAGTTTCTCTAGTATGTTTTACTCCCCCTCTGAAATACGAATTTCTCTTCAACCTACCGTATTATATCCATAGATTTTTTTTTTTTCTGAAGTACTTGGGGACAGATTCTAAAAGATGCCTTAAAATGTAACTAGAAAATCACTCTGTAGCATTCAAAACTGCTTACAGAAGTCGTGCTTAAGCACACTTTAAAATTTCAGATCCCGTGCCTAAGTAACTTAGGCCCTGACCCATCCTGCTAACAACTTTGCTCCAAAATCCCTCCTCTCCCCATACACAGCTCAGTGCTCTGTGACAATAAACGTTTTCTTCCTGGGCTAAATCTGGTAGCAGCCAAGTTTTCCCTTTAAGTATTTGATTAATCTTATTGCCAAAGTATTCTTCTTGAAACCTTGATAAAGAGCCACTAAGCACTCAGAATTAAAATTTATGGGAAGGGATCTGTCTCACCTCATACTGCACGTCTTCAGCATAGCTGTTAATATCAGATCTAGAGTCCATTCATAGTTAGCAGAGAGAAGTGGGATCTCAAAGGACAGAATTAACTTGACACCTCCTAAATAACCACTAAAAGATTTAGTGAGTTGCATCTCTGCTTTGACCAGAAAGAAAGAAGAGGTAACTCATCTTGCCACAGCATCCACTTCAGAGGCAGCTGAACTTAGGTGAGATGGATTGCACCACTGTGTCTGGAGGTTAAACCAGGATATTGATAGTCCAGCCCTATGAATTCTTTCCTTCCTATCATTGACTCTGAACATAACCACGAGCAAATCATTTCACTTCTCAATGTTTCAGTTTATATATCCATAAAAAAGGTATATTATAGTGCTATTACATTCTAGAGTCATAGCAAGGCAAAAGTAGCTCTTGAAAGTGTGCTGAGAACCTCAGAGGGAATATACTAAGTATGTGCAAACCATATTAAAGAGACTACTAAAGATTGGGGGGAAACAACTGACAGGACTTGGAGCAAGAAATAAAAGAGATTAAATTCCACTGGCCACACATAAATGTTGTGAATAGTCTACCTTACAAATGTTTGGCATGTTACACGTGCTCAAGAGAGCTCATATTTCAAGGTGGATTTTCTCCACACCGTGAGGAGAAGCGGAGAGCGTGGTTCAATCCTCATCTGGAGTTAAGGAGCATTATTCCAGCCAGGAGAGCTGACTGTGCCCCTAAACCTGGCAATACTGCAAATGAAGCTCTTGTGGCAGGGTGCTAATCTTCCCAGAATTCTGATTAAAAATGGATGGCTGCATGTGCTCCCAAACAGCCAGGACATCAGCTATTTATTGATTAGTCCCATGAGCACTGCTCCTGGTGCATTTCTGCGAGCTTTTTCATAAAAATGAAAGGGGGAAAAAATCGTGAGTTAAGATGGCCATCTGCATGGAATTTTTTTCCCACTTAAGGAAGTCTAAAGGAGGCACATGTTTAACTTGTTGGTCAGGACAGCACAGTAAATTTTGGCTCTGTATCTGGTGCTCTCCTGGCCTGTGCCTGGAAGCAAACAGTTAACATTCCACATGCAGCCAGAGGTGCTGTGAAGGAGGGAGGGACTGAGCACCCGAGGTGATTATAGCTGAAAACATGACTCTAATGTAGGGAAATAATTCATATTTAAATAATTGATTATTATCTACAAAGTTATCATTATAATCATGTTTATAATGAATGCATGTTTTACCAATTTGAAATAACTAAGTATTCTAATCTTAGCAAGCTTAAAGAAAGTCTGTTAATGACATAAGAATATTTTCCTTTCTGCATATGCATTAACTGCTCTTTTTTTCACTTCAGAAAAGATGCTTGCAAATGGATTACTCTGCAATGTGTTCTTGCCAATCTGCCAGTGGGGATGCAGGTAGTACCAGGAGATACACTGCTGGGAAAAATCTAGGGTTTAAATTGTGTCTGCTACTTCCAAAACTGATAGGGCATTTCCCTTCAGTTCATTGTGCCTGTCCATTCAGTTCCATGGTACCTTCCCTTCTATATTCCATCAGTGGCTGGCACCCCTGAGTATCTGGGAAGTACTTGCAACTCAAGGCTGAGTGAGACACAAAACACCCTCTTTTTTGGTGGGAAGGGATGATGCTCTTGTACGAGCACATCCTTTGAGTTTCCTCAGTCGCCACTTTTCATTCTTCCCAGGCAGAGAACAATCTCCTGTTTCAAATGAAACCTGTACTATAAATATCAACACCATAGTCACTTAGAAACCCATGCTAATACTGTGTTAGGTGCTAACTCCCACCAAAATTAGTAGAGTTCAGGAATTTAAATCATAGAGCCATAGAACAGTCTGGGTTGGAGGCAGCCTTGAACATCATGTAATTCCAAACACCTTGCCCTGGGCGGGAACACCTTGCACTATTCCAGGCTGCTCAGAGCCCATCCAACCTGGCCTTGGACACTTCCAGGGATGGAGCAGCCACAGCTTCCCTGTGCCAGGGCCTCACCACACTCACAATAAAGAATTTCTTCCCAATATCCAACCTAAACCTCCTCCCTGTCAGTGTGAAGCCATTCCCCTTTGTCCTGTCCCTACAGGCTCTTGCAATAAGTCTCTCTCTAGATTTCTTGCAGCCCCTTTAGGGACTTCCTGGAGCCTTCCACTGCCAGGCTGAACAACCCCAACTCTCCCAGCCTGTCCCCTTGGAGAGGTGCTCTCAGCCCTGTGATCAGCTCAGTTGCTCTTCTCTGGACTGGCTCCAGCATACCTACATCATTCATATTTTGGGGGCCTCAAAGATGGATGTAATCTTAAATCTGTTTAAGGATTGGGCACTTAGTCTAATATAATGAATTGTAAAGGTATTTTACTTTGAAACCAACTGGCAAATACAGTTATTGGAGAATATTCCTGATTATTTTACAAACAGAGTCTCACATATCTCACATTTTACAGAGGGTTGGTGAATCACTGATGGCCCACTTTGACACCTTCCCTGTGTGAAAAGCTCACAGCTTTGGTCAACAGATGGATTCAAATTCAACATATCTGTTTTGGAAGGATGGAAGACTGGCAACAAGTATTTTGCTGGTTGTGTATTTAGGACCTCTTCATCTGCTTCCCTAATAGTGCATGGAATTGATCCTCTTCAGGATATGATAGCAAAAGGCACTGCCTCTTCCCATTCCAGAGCAAAAGGAGAGCACTGTGATACAAAGATCACACTTTAGGTTACTACTTGTCCAATTAGATGGACTGTGATGGATCCTCTGTTGTGTAATTTGAAGAATTCAAATGGTGGTAGGCATGAACAGAATTTTGAAGCATTTAAAAGCTGGCTGAAAATACTTTTTTTTGCATTCACAACTTAAAGCGCCATCTTTTTTGCCACATGGCAAAACCACTGATTACCAGTAATAAGAAAAGAACAAGCCTTACAGTTACAGTACTGCCATTGTTAAGAGACAAGTTATCCTGTTATTCATAATACTTGATACTGCAATTAATGCTATTGAACATCCTTTCCTCAGAAGTTTGTAAACTGAAACAGCACTTCTACTTTTCCTAGGTGTGCATTGCAGCTCCTTTGTGCATTTTAGCTCAAAGCAGGAACATGGACTACACTTGTATTTGCCAAAATACCAGGACCTAATCTCTGGCTGCAGGTGACACACTGCATGTGTGATTGCATGTTTGCACAAGAGAGAAATGGAAAAGCAATGGGAAGTCGTTTCCAGTATCACAGCCATCCTGCTTCTCCTTGTCTCCTCCCTCCCTTATTTTATGAGCTCCTGCCAAGGGCAAGTCTGGAAACAGGTCTTTTCAAGAAGCAGAGCTGCTGTGGAGTCCAGAGACACCAGAAACAACAACCAAAAAAAAGCCCTGGAGTCTTATAAAGAACGTGCAGTCTCAGTGGGCTCTCATCCACTGGGAATGATTGCTCTAACAGCAAGAGCCCCAAATAGAGCTGAAAAGGCCACATATGATACAATATTATTATTATTTTTTAAGCAGATACCACTTTGTCATAGACTAGATTCAAAGTTTAAGGCCACAGTCAAACACACAAAAGAATAGCTGTTTTTTTGTCTCTTTTAAATTGTTGATATCATGAAACAGGACAGGGTAATTGTTTAATCACTGGCACATTGCTTTAAATCTCATTCGCAGTGCACACAGAGAAAACAAAAATGCATGGAAAGGGCACTGAGGCATTTGAGTTGATTGATGGCAGAGCAGTGGCCAATGCACAATAGATATAAAATGTAGCAGATCAAGAGCATCACATTTGAAAAGCATTACATGAAGTTGGTCTCAGCCAGAGAGATGGTTAACACAATAAAAAGGTGGAAATACCAGCCAATGCACAATATCACCTAATGGATTGCATCGGGAAAGAAAAAGTAGGATCAGTGGTTTTCTGATTGCCCTCACTGGAGTTCTGTGTCAGAGGAGCATGAAAGAGCTATGAAAAAGCATTTAAAATGTACTCTTAGGTTCTGGTTTGAATGGGTACTAGAGGAGAAAGTCACTGTCAACAGCTGGAGAGTTAGCAACTGACAGAAGAACCAACAGAATTCTGGAAAACCTCTGGAAGTGCAGCTGGAATCAGGAGCTCTTCAAGATAACCGTGGGAATTTGGGGGATAAATTGTTTACATCTTTTTTTTTTTCTTTTTTTCTCCCTTTATGATGTAAGATGTTACTGCTGAGGGCTACAGTCCCAGCTACTTTTTCTATCCATGTGAAGCTCTGTGGGCTGCCAGGACTCGAGCACTTTTTCAGGACTCAGATCTGAGAACTCAAGTTAGAAGGGAGCCACAGGCTTTCATGCATGTATGAAACGTGAGTTAAGAAGTTTCTTCACATTAAAGTTCCTGTGAATCTGTTCATGTAGATGGAACTAATTTGGCAACTTACCAAAATGGTATCAGAATCTGCCCTTTGATTGCCAGGCAGAAAAGATCAGGCAGCTCACTGACTGATCAAGTGATTTGTTATGACCTAATTGTATATTTAGATGTAAATGTTGCCTTTGGATTTGCCTGTAAGGGCAAAATTTGACCCTTTCCTTTTTTTGTTCCAGCTGAAATGAAATTATGCTGAAGTAACACATCAAAAGAGGTAGGAATTTGCAGTTGGCACCATTTAAGGATTCGTATTATCTGTTGATATCACAGTAATTAGATATTCCCCCTGTTCAAATGATTCAAATCTTTTTTTTCAGGGCTGAGAAAAAGGAACATGGCTTGGACTAGAAATTAAGATGTGATGCATTCGGCTGCAGCCTTTGCTCTTTTCCTGAGCAAAAGTGACAGGACTGGGAGAAAGGTTGGCTGAGAATGCTCCTGAATCAGGGAAACCTACCAAAGCAATGCATCACCACTCTGAGTGGTGATTTCATAGGGACAGTTGCTTGTCTGCAACATTCAGCAAATTATATTCAGGATTGGGCCTGACAAGCATGATTTTGTCCAAGGAACTGAATGGGCCAAGAAGTTAATCATACTGAGAGCTACCTATGTAAGGATATGAGAAGCCCTGAATCATAAATTCAGGGCATTTCTGTAATATAGTGTGGCTGAACTTTGTGTAACAGCTCTGTGAATGGACAGAGAATTTCAGTTCCTGGAGCTCAACTGATTAGCCTGTACAAGCATTAATGCTATTTCTTTGAAGCAGAGGAAGACTCTTTCACAAGTAGTATTTGCTCCATTTACAACATACCACATTTGTACATTTTAGTTGGATATCTGGCTATTAACAAGGAATATTTACAATTAAAGTTCTGATTTAACAAGTAAATACTTCTTACGAGTTGCCTGGAAGTTTAAGAGCCTCAGAAAATTATCACAGATCACTAACGTGTTATCTTCTATGACAGCCAACTATTTCACTATGTTTTTATAAAATTATGGGGTTTTTTAGGAGCACCCTGTCCAGGCTACAAGTTGCAGCTTTACTCCCTGGACACACTGGATTTCTTTTCAACTTTTCTTTGCAGGGAAAGCAAACACTGTCAAATCAGTGTGTTCTGAACAGCCATGATGACAACTTCATCTCAGTGTGTCAACATACCAAGGGCTTCTCCTGGATACCTCCATGGGCCACATCCAGCCAGAGGAACTTCCAGAGCTGGAAGCAGGTATTCCTGCTGGCTAGATAAGGATAGCAACAAAATGGATGTTCCTTAGAGAAAGTCAAGGAGACAGAAAGAACCAGGGCAAGAGGAAGAAGATTTGACATGCAGAGGGGGATGCTGGAAGAAGTCAAAGCAGAAACGCAGAAGGAAAGAGGTTAAAAGAAACCATGGGATGTGTTGATAGCAAGGAAGGACAAGACAAGAATTTGAGCTGTGAGTGACTGATTTTATACCCAAATCCATCAAATTTATACCCAAATCCATCGAATTTTCGGTCTCTTATTTTATCCAGCCTCATAGACACACACAGATTGCTCTGCCATTCTCCTGCCAGACAGAAGACTGACTTTTCCCAAAGAGATCCCCTGCACTACATCCAGAGGCACAGAGCCCACCCAAAATCTTTTGCTTCAGGCCTAACACTCTGAGCAATTTCTTTTCACACCAGCAGTTTGCCTTTTTTGTTGTTTTTTTTTTTTTTTTTTTTTTTTTTTTTTTTTTTTTTTTTTTTTTGGTTTTTTTTTTTGGGTCACACTATTAGATTTCTGCAGGTGCCATCCACTGTGGGCCATTGGTGGTACAGAGGAAGGAGGGGAAGAGAGCAGAAAGGAGTCAGGTAAAACTAACACCTTTTGCCAGATGCTTTTTAGAGAATCCAGGAAGCCATAAGCAGCCAACTTTTGTCAATAAACTCTACTGCAATAAATTTTTAGCAATGCTACAGACCTGGAAAAGCCTGAATGATCAGAAAGCATTTTTGGTTTTTTATTTGCTAGATCCAAGGAGACAAGCTGTTATTTTATTGCTCTGTGCAGATGCTCCTACTTTGATGGACAAAATGTCTAGCACAATTGGACCACAAAGTGACATAAATCTCAACAGAACAAAAATATATCCATTACCTACAGTACATCTGGAATCAATCTCTGTGAGGGATGATTATGGTATTGACCTCAGATCTGTCAGTACATTTTCCTCTGAGAAGTCCTTAGTGCTTGTAGACAGAACCCCTGTGGGGGTTATCTTTCATGTACACCAATATGAACTGAAGACTAAAAACTTGCCTCATGTGTGTGCTTTTTATAGCCAGATTAAAACCATTAATGTCTATTGAATTAGTAGCTCAATACAAGTTGTGCTAAAAGCATAAAGGAAATTAATATATATGGTACAAGGAACCTGTGTCACCAAGTCCTCAGCAAGAGACACTAAGCAAGTCATGCCATAATATAAACTTTCACACCTCAGTGCTCCATATACCTGGATAAACTTCAGTAAATATCTGCATAAATTTGGTAATTAGGATGGCAGCAGAAAGGAAACAAGTGCTGAACAGGGTACAACAACAGGAAACCTGTCAGGTACCTGTCAACAACAGGAAACCCTTAGTGCCTAATGCATTGTAGCTTGTATTTATTACAGAGACCCTCACATTCACCTGGAATTAATATAAGCAGATCTTTTTTCAGACTGTCTTTTGATCTCTGGGGAAGATGAATCCAATTTGAGTGCAGTAATTGCAAATGGATTAACCACCCACAATTGTCTGCAAAGATCACATCATCACCCAGACCCAAAAAACCCATCCAAAGCTAAAGAATTAATTTGTGTACAATGCCAGTGTTCTGCCAGAGGGGAGAAAACTCTACAGAACACAAACCTTGTCATGTAGCCCTGTGTGGTGTAGGTGGAAGAATCATTCTCTTTATCCCCTGGACACTAACCAAAAAAGAGTCAGGAATTTTAGTTTGCTGCTAACTAATAGGATTAAAACCAGGTACATGAAATTTGAGAACGTCTCCTGACACTCAAGGCTCTTTTGGCAGTTTGCTCATCTAGACAGGAGTGAAACCATATTATGAGAAGCAATACAACAAGCTAAACACCCTAGCCCTGGGCCTTCATGCAGTCAGACTATATCATGCCATTTTCTCACACAGCCAGGAGCACTGGGGTCAGCTGAACAGGCCACAACAAAGCACCCAGCAGAAATGCATGCGCTGATTCCATCTCCACCGAGTCAGAGCCCCGCTCTCCTCGGACATGGAAACATAAAAGGGAAATTCAGAGTCAGCTCCCCTGCTCGTGACACTCATTGTTGCTGCACTGGCTGGTTCCTCACCCCCAGGAGCTGTGTGAAAAGATCCTTCTCTGGGCAGGACCCTCAGTGCTTTTGTCCCAGGGATGGAGAGCCGCAGAGGGGAGGTGGCAGAGCTCTGCCGGGAGCCCCAGCGCTGTGAGCCGTGTCAGAGCGGGGCTGAGCACGAGCCAGGATCCCAGAGACACCTGGAAATGCCAGACTGAGATTGCCTTCAGACCTTGTGATGGTGTGCCCTTGTGGCTGATCCCGTGACAGTTCAGGCTTGGAAGCCAGGCTTCTGTTTTTTTAAGAATCAGTGGTTACCCAGCCTTACCCTGGGGAGAAGCATTTGAAGAACACCAAGTTCCTTTGTATCTGCATTTTTTAAAACACTTCAAGTTTGTCTCAGAAGTTTTATAAATTAAAACATTTGCCACAGAGACCAGAGCTCTTCATAATCAGCATAGAGATGTATAACTGTCTTAAACTCTTATATAAAAAGATGAGTTTTACCTGGCATTCTGCAGCAATTCCATGTTTTAGCATCATAAGAGTTTAAAGGATGGGACATGGATTGCACATTATAGTGCCTGATGCATTAAAAAGGGGGTTTTCAGTCATTTTACAGTACATCTGCAGTCAAGCTGGGACTATCCCTCCATCAAATTGGAATAAATAAATATTTTGCATGCTTATAAGCACCCATAAGCAAAGTCAAATATGCACTTCTCTATAAGAATTCAGAAAATTTTTCAAGCATCGATTGATTAACCAAAGAAAACTGCAGAAAGGGACACAAATGTTTCCATGCCCACTCTGTAGTGAAGTGAGGTGAAACCCCAGCAGGAGGTGTCAGGAGTACTGAGTGGCAGTCCTCAGCCAAGAGCTCACCCTGGCTCTGCTCCTGCCCAGCACTCCCACTGAAGATCCTACAAAGCACTTACTCATATTTAATCATGGAAGTACTCTGGGCATTGCAAGATCAAGCCTCAATGAAATATTTAAGAGATATGCATACAAAACCAAAGGTAACTGACATCAGGGATGGCCAGGGAGTCGAACAAATTGCTTTAAAAGAAAGGAAGTCTGCATAATGGTATTAAGTAAAAAAACAAAACCAAAACAACAGAACAAACCTTCTAGGAGAAAACAATTAAAATATCTTAAATTTGAATCTGATCGCAAATCTGAAATTACATACAATAAACATCACTGCAACAGATGTGGGGCCAGCCGAAGCAATCACGTGAAAACTCAGGTTGCACTGGGAAGTGCTGAGGTAACTTCAGCTACAGCAGCACCAAGGCTGTTCCTGTTTCCCAAGTCCCACATAAATCTCATCAAGCTAATGTTAATTTCAAGAGTGTTCTAGCGCAGCTGGGAAAAATTCCTACCACAGAAACCTGGTCTTTTCAAAAATAGTAGTTTCTGAAGTATGCTAATTATTGTATAAGTATACAATGACTGGAAATACTTTAAAGGCAAACAGAAACAAGAGTGGATTGAAGTTGTGGGTTAAAAATGAGATGTAAGACCTTTCAGTAGAAGATGCAAACATTTTCGGCACATTACTACATTCTGCTTCCTCTATTCTCCCCCTGCCCAAATTGCATCAAAATTTAATGAGAAAAAAATGTATGGGAAAGGAAAAATAATTATGGATACAGTTAGACAGAAAACAGTGGCCATAAAAAATCTGAAGATGTCATTATTACTATTTATATAACATTAGCCATCACAAAGTAATGCACACTTTACAAACACAGAGACACAATCTCATCCTAAAAAACCAAGTTTACATTTGCAAACAATGACCACGAGGACCTTGACTTCCTTGCTGGGCTGGGTTTCTAGTCAGCACCTGTGGTTTTATTCACCAGAGATGTGCAGCCAAACAAGTGAATTCCCTATGGGTACAACCATGGTTTTATGGCATGGCTGTTTCTGCCATGGAAATACATTAACTCAGGCATGCAATGGCAGTTACAAAATATTCTTAAACTGGTTTCACTTCCTTGTTTCTTCCACACTGCTGCTGGAGAAAGAAGTTCCCAAAGTCCCTATGTTTCTATAGGCTCTAAAGAGGAGTAGAAGTAAACTAATACAAAAGAAAATTCAGGCATTTTACTGTGGATTTCCCTTCTTACTGATCATTCCCAGCAGCCTTCCACTCCCTCCCTGACCCATGTAGAAAACCAGGAATGACAGCACAGACGCACTCCTCATACAGAACCTCCTCTCCTTTGCCCCACATCCCAAGCATTGCACAATCTTGGAGAGTAAAAGAGAAAGAAAATGATTGCAGAGTAGATCATCTCATCATTTCGCTCATGTTGACTTTTCCAGGCCAGTTATCAATATCATCTGCATCACCTGAAGCAAGCCACAGTTCAATATGCTGGAAACTCAGCAAGGATATACCCCAGGAAAAGGAAGGTCCGAACAGGAACTCACCCAGGAATTCTGTCAAATGGGACTAGAGGCATTGCTGTGCAGCTACAGCATGGGGACAGCCTGTACCTTTGTTGGAAGACAGGTGATTCTGCTGATCCTTAAACGCACAGAAAGTGACAGAGATGACAAATCACAGAGTCCTCCCTCCCTCCGCCACAGCAGCTCTGTCCTGGTTTGGGCTGGGATAGAGTTAATTCTCTTCCCAGTAGTTAGCACAGTGCTGTGTTTTGGGTTTGGGATGAGAACAGCACTGATAATACACTGAAGGTTTAGCTCTTGCTAAGCAGTGTTTACCCTAAGTCAAGGACTTCAGTTCCTCACCCTGCCCTGCCTAGAACAGGGCTGGAGGTGCACAAGAAGCTGGGAGAGGACACAACCAGGATCCAGGAGGATCAGGAACACACCAGGCATCACTGGGCTGGTGTGAACAATTGACTCTTATTTGCATCTCCTGTTTCTCTTGGGGTTTATTTTTATCTCTTTCTGTTACTCTCCTTTTCATTACAGTGATTGATTCTTTTACTTTAATTCAATTATTAAACTGTTCTTCTCTCAACTCATGCGTTTTCTCACTTTTACCCTTCCCAATCCCACTGGAAGGAGAAAGGAAGCCTGTGCAGGGATTAGTTGCAAGCTGGGGTTAAACCACAACTAATTCCCTACTTGCTCTTGGGCAGCACCTGAAGGAAACTGCAAGCAGAGTGACTGCTCAGATGTGATGATCTTCAATGTCCAAACAACAACCAACATAAAATTCAATTCAAGCTACACTACAGGGCACGTTTTCAGCATTTTTGGGGGGGAGATGATGCTGGGAGAATTAACTGCAAAACTCCCATTATTAATAGAAGCTACACAGCTAAATCCCCACAACCTATAACGAAAATATTGCCTTACATTTCTCTCTGGTATCACTCCTGATCTGTGCTGACAGCACTCTCATCATGAATAACATTATGTCAGGCTGCCCAACGATTCCTGAAACTGTCAACAATGTTTAAAGTCAAGTTCTCCAAACTTTTTAAAAGTTAATCATCTTCACTCTGGAAGCATAAAAGTTGAATGCAATAGAAAATGTGCAGATTCACAGCAAGTTTTATTGACTTGCTGGCCAAAGACTTCATCTAGCTGCTGAAATATTTACATACGACAAAGCACTATCTATAGAAAGGATGTCCTTAAAGGCCAGAATATACATGAGATGGCAGAAAGAGTTGAGAAAGTATGGAGAATAGTGCACAGTGTACTTGACTTTTACACTAAATTATAAAAGCCTTCAGTCAATCCAATGTATGCAATCAGGCTAGTTTAGGGAATTTCACTGTAACACCATGTACAAGCACAGCTGAGAAGGAAAAACTCTTGAGAGGTCTTAATTTCCTTGTCTTCTTGTGCTGCAATCTGACTTACAATGCCACATTTTTCAAAGCATGAAAAACCATCAGTCCTTCAATTTCCCTCAATTTATTTATTTTTTTAATTACTACTCATGAATGTGATGAAAAGTTCCAGAGTGAAAGCCTGAAGAAAGAGCAATCAATGTGCTTTCTACTAGTTGAAAGTGTAAATTTTCTTTACTAGTGCCCCCTAGGCAGGTCCATAGGGGGCACTAGCAAAGAAAATACCTTTCTTTCTGAAAGGCAGCCAATCAACTTTGCATTTTTAAATGGCTTAGTTACAAATAAATACATCTATAAATTGTTTCAAATGGAGTTCCTGAGAAATGTTGTACACACTTTAAACACCTGTGTTTGACATCCTTTTCGTGTTAATTTTGCACTTCCCTTTGGCTGTCTAAAGGGGTGTTTTCAGTAATAATGACATTAACTTGTACTCCAGACCTCCGAACTATTGACCTACACAGCCAAGATTTCAGGAATTGATTCAAAGTGAACTGGCTTTCTGACTCTTCTATTAGCCTTCATCACTCACAGATCTTCCAGTCTGTGCTTCTCTCAAAGCTGCAATTCTTTCAATCAAGTGATCGCATTAGATCACATTGGGATTCACTTCAAAAAGTTGAGATTTGCTGCTAATGCCCAGCTGAATGCACTGAAGAAGTCCAGAAACAAAACAAAACAAAAAAAAACCAAACCAAACCAAACCAAACCAAACCAAACCAAACCAAACCAAACCAAACCAAACCAAACCAAACCAAACCACACACACACCCCCCCCTCAAAAAAACCAAAAACAAAAAACAACAACAACAACAACAAAAAAAGAAACCAAAAAAAACCAAACAAAAAACCCCAAAACAAACAAACAAAAAAAACCCAAAGAAAAAAAAGATGCAGGAATAATTATTTTATAATATCGAGACTAAATGCCCAGCTTGCATTTTGGGATTTAATTTATTATTTTCAAACTGTACTTGCAGGCAACACTTCTGTTTTACTCCCTGGACTGTTGAACCGAAGCATTTAACAAAGCAGCCAGCAAAATCTCTGTATACTGGATTGAAGTCCTTTTTGAAGACCTCCAGCATTTGGGTTTTTTATAAGAAATAGAAGGTGTATCTGTCAGCTTCTCTCAAGAGCTGATAGGGGACAGTTCCATTTGCAGAGGAAGGCACAGTTATTCTGCTGGTTCCATATTAACCTGGGAAAGCCTTAAGACCATGGATATTTCCTCAAACTCTATTTCTACTGGTCTTTTTGACTTTTGAAGGAGCAGAGGGAGGATGGATTAGAATGGAGAAACAGTCTCATGGAATGCCCACATGATAGGGCCTGTCTTAAGGAGAGCTCTTATCTGTAAAAAATTTATTCAGTCATGAGAATCTAAACATTGCTCCCTGCTCCCAGAGAAAATACAAATTATACACAAAAGTCCTCTCATTTTGGGACTGGGTAACCGTGGATAAAAATAAAGCAAGGAAGAAGTAACAGTGGTCAGAAACCATTTGCTTTCAAGTCCTTCAAAGTGCCCCCAGTCAAGCCATTGATGTGGTGTGGCCTAGAAAGGGATAAAGCAAAAGAAGATCTGCAGCTCATTTGTGCATATTTGTATATGGAACACTTCAGTGGACATGCTTCCTAAGGAGCAGGAGGATTTTCTCTCTCTCCCTCCCCTCCTTTCTTCTCCATAGTTGGAAGCCAGACAGAGCACCACCTTCTCTGACAGCCAATATGCACCACTGATTTTGTCATCTCAGGGGATCCAGCCACAATGTGCATCTCCCACGTTGGCCAGAAAATGCTCTGATATTCAATCCTATGCCATGTAAATTCCCTCCATCAAACAGGTACATTTGAGGTGGTCCTGAAATGTGACTGAAATGGTTTTAGATCCAGCCTGGGCTGTTCAGCAGTGCAATTACAATAAAGGAAATAATGATAAATATGATAAATAAATTATAATAATGATAATGATATATAGAAAAAAAACAGTGTGGGTGAGGGTGATACAGCACTGGACTGGGTGCTTAGAAACAGAACAAGACCCCAAAAAACCGGAATTAACTTCCAAGCTGGACCTCCTCTGAGTGAATGGTTGAGCCAGTCGGCTTTGAGAGGGTTCACTCCAACATAAATTCTAACTCTAAGTGTGGTTTAAATGGCCAAACTGCCCACTGCTCATGCCTAGTTGAGGGTTGCTTATGTGGCAAACATTTGCCATGCATCCCGTTCTCCCAGGGAAATGTCTCATTGAGGTGAAAGAGAAGGTAAATTTGTTTAAAGTGCCAGACCAAGAAATGTAATCATGGTAACTTGTCCCTCTGAGTTCATCACATCTCCTCAAAGTCCTGTATGAAAAATAATTACCAATTATTAGAATAAACACAGATCTTCATACTTCCAATGATTATTCAGAAATTATTTTGGTACAGGAGCAGGTTTGCCAAGACAACATTCATTCAGGGGTTGCTTCAAGCTCTGCTTGAATGTTTATAGCAAATTTATTCAATCTGACATTCCAAAAAGATCTGACAGTAATGGACTGGAAACACAGGGAAACCATTACAGAACACAGAAAAAAGAGTTTCAAAAGAAACAGAATTGAAGAGCTGAATTTCTTTAACTGGCTCTGATAAGGGACTGGCTGAACAGAAACCCTTTGAGGAGCTTTCAGACTAACAAGATGACACTCTGCATTGCTCCAAAATGCAACACAAAACTTGGGATGTGAGGCTGAGGAAACATTCCCCTCTGGCTTTTATTCTGTCAGATTTGATGGAGCCAAGCAGACTTTACACCGAACAGCAGTGCAGATGGAAAGGCCTTCCAGGGAAGCATCAGAGTCTCCAGGACAAAGGTCTTGGAGCTCACTCTCTGGAGACCTGTCCCCATGCCATGCTCCAGGCTGGTGTTATGGGGCCAGCATCCACTGGAGCCACAGTTTCTGAGGCTGCAAGGCTGCTCTGCAGAGCATCTCACCTTCAGCATCTCAAACAAAGCCAGCTGGTTGAGGCATTCAGGAATCCTAGCTGTAAATCAGGTTGATTGAGGCATTTATACAGTATTGCAGGTCTTGGCAGCAGTGCCAGGACATGAGAGGGGTCTTCCCTGGGATAACAGATCTCCTCCACTTCAGAAGTACAAAACAGACCTAAATGTGTCCTTAGCAGTGCATACAAAGACGTTGTGGTGAGGACAGTGGTACAGAATTGACAGTAAATGCTCCACCCTTTATGCTGGGGCTGGAGCAGACATTGCTCTCCTTTCCTGAGACTTTAACAATTCTCTGTGAATATTCTTTCACCTCTGTAGCTTCAGCATTCAGTAAAGCTCTTGGGTCACCCTGGAGATGTTTTCTAAACTGCTTTTTTTGATTCTTGAATCGTGGTGTTCCTTTTTTTTCTTTTGTTGATAATTCTTAGCTGGAGATAATGCTCTTTGGTAACCAAATGCATATGTAGCACACCCCAGCAGGAGTAATATGACTTTATTTATGCTATGATGCCTGTTTAACAAGAGATGGGCCCCATTATTTGCCCACACCCCATCTCTGTCAGCCTTTTCCACAAGATGAAAGAACAATGTAGGCCAACAAAAGTTACTAAATTCCCACTCTCCACCCATCTTTAAGAACAGGAAGGCAAACTCTAGAGTCTCCTCAAATATAACGTAGTTCAAACTAACATTTTTAACTTGTCATGTGGAGTAATTCTGGTTCTTTCTAGTAGTGGGTGAAGATTTCTACCCCTCTCCCCTTTACAATTTTGGAGCATTCTAAATTTCTGGTTTCTTCAGAATTAACACTGCTACTAAAATAGAAGATTGCCATTTAAAAAGCTTGCAAAAGATCCCTCTTCCTTTCTTCATACTGCTCAGAGTCTCTGATTGATACCTCACTCTCCAAATCTTTCCCTCATACAGTGCCAGTTTTGTACTGAAGGGTAGTGTCCTTCTCCTTGTTGCACACAGATAACACAGAGCCATTTTTCCTCCCTCACCATATTTTATGGCGTCGCAGGATTACTGTGGACATTCTCCTCAGAGCTTGGAAAACTGGGCTAATTGTCTGTGGAGTGACAACTGCTCCATCCACATGTCTGCAAAACACCTCAGCAAGCCGCTCCAATTAACCAAGTCTAGTAATGTTTGATTTAATTCTCACCTGAGGGTTCTTCTGGGAAGAACTTGTTCAGGTGTACCCAACGAGGCATGCACTGAAACAGAACAGGTAAGGATTAAATGTCCTGCTTATACCCAGAGCCCTGCACCTCAAACTCTTTCTAAAACACTAATTAATTAATTAAGACTCAAGTTATTCTCTGTGGTGGAGAAATATGGCTTTGCCTGCTTTATATAGGTCGAGGTCCGAAGCAGATATAGGCCAAGTTAATTGGCCAAGATCCAACAGAAAGCACGTGGCAGAACTGGAAATTCAAATATGACTTCACTTCCAAGGTGTCTCACATTCCCCACCCAAAAAATCAGTTGTAACTTCATTCACTCTTTCCTCCTGAACACTTGTAATTTTGTAACTTGATGACCATCATTTCCAGTTAGAGGGAGCAACACATCACTGAAGCAGCTCGTAGAATCTTCTTTAGAGGAAGAAAATGTAAGTACAGTACTTCAGAGCAATGCAGAAGAGGTTTAGGGTTGTTAACCTGATACTTGCTCTGATTTGTTCACAGAGTCCAGGTTTGGAAAGCTCAGACAAGCTAAAATTGGTAACTTTGATATTTTTGTGACTTTATGTCATCATCCATAACACTACTGTGTAGTAAAACATTATACATGATGACATAACACCTGGAGAAAGCATTGTGCTTATCAAAAGGCTGTGGGTTTAGCCAATTCAGTGCAAGACCTCGTGAGCATTTCTGAGCTTTTAGCCAGGCTCTATCAGCTCTGGCTATTACCTCCGTCCTTTTTCTGGCACGCTGCTCCAAAACAAGAAGCAAATAATGTGTCTGCATTGTCTACCCTATGCAAAAGCCACACAAGGGTTTAATAGTTTGATGCACAGCAAGAAAGATACAGGTCACTGTTGTTTGTTGTGGCATGACCTTGTAAAGGTAACCAAAATAAAAATTTAAAATAAAAATTTTTTTAAAAATTAAGAATGCTCTGCCTTCATAGACCTCTTCCTTTTGTGCAAAGGCAGCTCTAAAACATATCGTCAGGGAAGCCACAATAGTGCTAATGAAAGAAAAGTGGAAGAAAAGTTGTCTGTGTCTCTAAGAAAATCCCCACCACATCTACAGTAGACGCTCCAAGCCAGCGACTGTTTGGTCCGAAGTTTTAACCGACTCCTTAAATTCACCATCTCTGGGGCCTGGCTGCTTAATAAAGACTACAGGGTGTTGAGAAGCACAGTATATTATTTCATTAAGTGCTTTTTCGGAGAAGGGGATTTAGAAGTAAAACTGCTGGCTTTGTGTGGCAAGGTTATGACCTTTGACAACTTTGGAGCTTATCTCTTTCATCTTCCCACTCCCCCGAGACCCCGAACTTGCGGAGGGATGGAAACGGGTAAGCCGGGGCCAGACAGAGTCCAGCATTGTTGTGGGGCTGCCTCCTCTCCCTCTCCCTCTTTCCCCTTCTCTCTCTCTCCCCCTCTCCCTCTCTCTCTCTTTTTTCCCCCCTAAACAAAACAGATCTGAACTGAGCCAAGGAAACAAAAATGTATTGTTCCTCGCAGATGGAAGCGAGTGTCGCCTAGGTAACCAGATTAATCTCCTTTTTCTCTCCCTTCCTCTCTTGTAGTGCGGTAATCGGTGGGCTCTTTTCACAAAAAAGCCAGCCTCAAAGCTGGGGCTCTAACTAGGTTCCTAATTAGCTGCAATTTACAATGAAGACAACATGATGAGATAATAGAAATTTGCAAAATAATGACATACCTCAGCAAAATATTCCTCCTCCTAAGAACCATTTTTATACAAAAACAATAAAGAGGGCCCTTCTAAAGCAAAGCTGGAAAATGGTGGTGTATTATGTGACACAGAACATTATTGTTCGCCTCTTGTTCCCCCAATCAACAGCTTATTGTTTGGCATCTTAAATAAAAATGACTCAAATACAGGCCACATAATGATCTCCATTGCGCTAATACACTGTATATACAGAGTAGTCAAAAATGTACCCAAGCCAAGGCCAGTGGGGCTGATAAAGTAGCAGGGCCCAGAAAGGTAATTTACAATACAATGCACTAACCACTATTGCTGGCCTTAATCACACGTATCTCCCCGATTTCTGTCAGGATGCGCTCCCACATCAAAAAAGGCCACTTGAGCGGGGGGCGGCCAGTTAATGAAATATGATGGCTGGCGTTTGTTTTCATGTGGTGGTTGGCTGGACGAGGCAGCTCCAGACTGTCAGCCAACAGCCTTCCCTTGCACGACATCAAAGGTTGCCATTGATGGCGGAGAGCGAGGGCGCGGGCAGGGATCCTCGCGGGGAGACAGCGCCGAGGGAGGAGCGCCGCGGCTCAAAGGGCCATTAAATCCTAATCTCTACCTTATGTCCAAGAGAGGAGAGCGGGCTGGGGCCGAGCTGAGTGCCCCGTTCCAAGGGGAAGGAGTGTCACCGTGCAGGACAGGCACCGTGTGCCGCTGCTGGGCTTGGGCACAAGGCTGCCTTGTCGCTGCCGACATGGGGACTACACCCCTGCTGGAGCAGAGCTCAGGGCAGCTGTGATCTCAGCAGAAAGGTTTCAGAAATAGCAACAGATTGCCTAAAACTGCCAGGAAGAGCAGCAGCGTCAGAAGTCACTCCTTGTTGTATCTGTGGGCTCACCGGTGTTGACCGGTGCAGCCACAGATATTGGTGACGTACAGATCTTCGAAGATTGCCTCTCAAATAAGTGCAACTATGGCCACTTTGGACAAGGATGGAGAAGCATTATCATGTGCCCTGACCTGGTCTTCTGGCTCCTGAGAATGGCAAGAAGCCTAATTTCCTTCACAGAGTAACTGAAAGGATTGAGTAATGTCATATTATACCGAGCAAGCCAAGTGCTGAAAACCACTGACAGGATACGTGGCTCGAGCACGTATCCTGCAAGACAGCTCACAGCAAGGGTTAACCATCTCAAGAACCACTGTAATTCCACTGCCATCTGTTTATACAACTTCTTTCATCTTGCAGGATCTCAAAGCACTAAATGGTATTGTAAGTTTGTTGAGGAGAGCCACTGAATACATCAATGCTGAACATTATGCTGTGCAAGAGTGAGGAAAAGAAGATTTTAGAAGTACCACAAATATACCACTTTGAATGACCACTGAGGTTTAAAGAGGACACGGGACAGACCAGGCTTTGGGGTTTAAGATATTATTCAAAACACTCACAGAAGAAACACATTGATCCTGAGAGCCTTTAGAAGTGTAATGTGACACCTTTGAATCAACAACAGTGAACATTCAAACAATACTATTTGAAAAAAAATGCATGCAGCATTAAGACACAGAACAGCACTGAAAATAGATTTTGATTTTGGAATTGGGCCTGCTGTAAACAAATACACCCTGGCCTGCAAGGATTTCTAGGAAAAAGAGAACTAGGTGGACAAATGTGAAGCAGTCAGTCTTTACATAGAAATAAATAGGTGGTCAGATCCTTGTCTGCTTAATGCTATCCTCTCCATGCAAAGAGTGGTTCAGCTGCAGAATAAGGTGTCATTTAATGTAACAGCATCAAAACTGCCTTTGAAAAATAAAATAATGTGCAAGGTACTTGAACTGCTTGTCAGGCAGCCCTACTCCAAGTAATGCTGAGCATCTTCTTCTTGACTTCTCCCAGCATGGGAGCCAGCAATCTACCAGAAGTATGCTGACACACAGGATCAGGCAGCACCTAAGTAAAGAGCAGCAAAGTGCAGAAAATGGCTTTGAACCTGTGAACCCAGTTCAGTGTAAATCCCATGTTGACATTACTGATCATAGAAATCGCTAGTGCTTCTTTGCACCAACTGAAAGCCAGATCTAAAGATTTGTGTGTTAGCTTGTTTGGTTTTTTTTTTGTTTCCACATACTATATACGTTTATATGGAAGGCTAAATGTAGCCTGTTCCTTTCAGGCTTATCTGAAAAAGCAGACCCAGTTAAAAATTTTGATTTCTAAACACAGAAATAATCTTTTTACCTGGCACATTTTTCTCCTTTGGAGCTTACACCATAGTTTTGCTTAACCTATCTAGAGGTTTTATCATTGCATGCTTAGATAATCCTGTGTGGAACAGCCTCCACACACCAAGAATTCAGAAAACTGGGAACAGTGTTGTTGCCCTGTATATCCCATGCCAGAACACCAACTCACCATTTCACACAGAAAACATCAGCTCTTCCAGCTCCTTGGATGGGTGAAACAACTCTGTAGTTTCCCCCAATTACAGAGCTCTATCTGATATTGCATGGTACAAATGGAATTCAGTTGGACTGCCATATATTCAGCATCTGAAAGTTTGGGAGCCTAAATATTAACCTTTTCTCCACAACAGTCCTATCCAAAGCACTGCACCATAGGAGGTCAAAGCACTGGGCATAAACCTGCAATATTAATCCTGTTATTCCTTTTCTTCTTTTTATTTTTATTTTTTTAAGTTAACAGAACTGTTTTTGTAAATATATTGCAAGGCTGGACACTGAGTGTATTTTCTTTTTCTAGCAGCCTGAAAACAGACTGTGTTATCCAGGATCTACCTGAGATCATCTACACCATTCCCCTGGAATAACACCTGCACCCTTGTGGCCTTGAATGGTTCTCACAACACAAATTTACAAATGGCTTTGGAAAATTACTCAAACATCCTTCGGCATGAGCAGAATCTGGTGGGACACAGCTGCCTTGCCTTTATTTTGTTATGATTATTGCCACTCCCAGGCTTTGGGGAGCTTTGTGTGTGTCAGCACATTTCTTTAGCATCTCTGATAGCCTTCAATCTTCCTGCCTTTTGTACCTTTGAACCAGTTGCAAACAGCAAGAAAAACTACATGAACAATCAGTTTACAAGAAAATCCACACGTCTAACTTAAGTTTAATGCTCTCCAACTCTATTCCTCCTTCTCTTGCCCCTGCCCCCCAGGGGAGGAGGGAGGAATGGTTTAAATCAATAACCAAAGGCTTCAGTTTTACAAACCCTTGAGCCATTAGAGCTCTGAGTCCTTGGTGCACCAGCCCCCCCACCCTGAACGCATGCACACCTAACACGTACAGAAAATCAATTCTGGCAGCCTGCACTAACAATGTTCATTCAGTGCTCTTTACTTAAAGGAAAAAACAATTAAGTGAAACCTTGAAGTAATCTCATTCTGCCTATTTAGCCTCTTCATCCCTCAATGTGTGGTTAGTAAGTGTTGCAATCAGGGGCTAAGGCCTGCTATCATTCGGCCTTAATTAAAAAAGACACAAGCAGTGGAGCTGTGAATTAGAAATGTAACAACGCACTACCCCTGATTAATTCGAGGCTCATGTTGGATTAATAACTCCAAACAAAGAACAAAAGGAAATTGTTATGCGAATTGCAGTCCTCCCAGGCCAGACAAAGGTCAAATCACAGGATTTCAATTTCATCCGGAGTCGCTTAATCAACTCCCTCGGAAGGAAGACCATATGCAGTCCTGAAAGCTACCCATTGTAGTCGTGTTGTCACTGGACCTGAGAGACAGCACAGAGATAATCCCAGCTATTCCCCATCTTTTCTCCTTCTTGTCTGTTCCTTTTCTTTTCCTTTATTTTTTCCTTTTTTTTTTTTTTTTTTTTTTCCCCTTTTTGGCAAAAGCCCTTCATTAGGGCTAATGATTAAGGAATAATCCGAATCCAGGACAGGATAGTATCTGTGGGAAAGTGGCTTTTGTGGCTGCTGCCCCATGGCAGCATCCTGGCCCTCACTCCCCACGCAGCTGCAGAGGCAGCTCCTCGTTTTTGGGGGGCTCTTCTGTGGCAGCAGCAGAAGCCCCAAGCCGCTGTGCTTCATTCCACACCACACAGTCACTCACTCCCAAACCTGGGGGTGGGGGTGTAAAACAGGATGTTTGAGACACACTCAGAGTGCTGCCTACATCATCATGCAGAGGTCTTTGGGGGATGTTAGCTTAGGAAGAAGGACATTGCTAGTCTGAAACCCTATCTCTGACAGAAACAGCCACATAGAATAAAATCCTGTATTTTGTTGCTGTTGACACCCCCAATGAAATGATGATGGAGCAGAACAGCCCTCAGTTTTCATGATCTTGGATATACTGTCCTTCCAGTGAGCAGGAACAAGGCATCCCCCTGCTCCCATGGAACAGGACTTCTCAGAACTCACATGGCAGAGCATTTCATATGGACTGTACAGTTATTCTATATAAAGAAAAAAGGAAAGTTCACTTAGGAAAGGTCCACTTAGGAATCTGGCACCTCATGCCAAGAGCAAGCCTACAGAAATGAAAAAAAGAGCAAGAAAGAAGCTTCAGGGTGGGGACTTGCAACATGGGGTTTGTTCCCAGCCTGCCTGCCTTCTGGAAGGGCTCTGCCCATCATCGCAATCACATCAGCTTGCCAAACAGCTGCCAGCAGCTGGCCCAGCCTGGATAGGGCAGGTACCCTCCCTCAGCTAGATCCCTACTGTTTGTACACATTTCAAAAGGCAAGCTGGAATGTCTCAGGGTTTAATTCATTGGGGGTGTTGTTGTATATTCCGTAATAGCAACACAGTTTGGGACCAAATTTACTTTCCCTAGGAATGGGCTCCAGCAAGAGGCCAAGAGCCACCTTGATGTAGGGCTCTTGCTTAACTCAAACAAATCTCTCCTGATTTAATGGAATGAGATACAAAGACTCAGGCAACAGTTCTCTTTTAATCTTAAATTCTGGTTCAATTAATATTGTGTGTATGAATCCTTGGTGTAGGATTGCTGACACATGCACCAGGACTCTCTGACTTGACTTTTCCAAGAGATACCTCAAATCCCAATAAAACTACACAAGACCTGGTGCTAGTACCTGCCACTGCATCAGTAGTTTCCAAACCAGCAGGCACTGAGGAACAGAAGTTATGACTGGGATATTAAAACACCTGGGGAGATGCAGATTCCATAGAAATCTCTTACCTGTGTTAGGTGCTGGAACAAAATTGCAGGTCACTCAGTGAACTCAGAGATCCTGTTGTGACTTTCAGCTTGGGATCATCTCCATTCAATTCTGTCACAATTCTGTACACTTGGTCCTCTTGCCAAGGGGCTGCTCACACAAAGCTGTTGGAGGGGAAGAAGTGGTTTGTGAATTGCCCAGTTCTGAAGCCCTTTCCTACTCAGAAATATTCCAGTTTTAAATATTAACCCAACACATGACTATTCAACTCCTTTGATGCTTTCCTTTTAAGTATCTACACTCTCTTACTTTACATATTGATTTCTTAGCATGCAACCAAAAATTAAGATGAAATACCTACTGTGCCACGGAAAAAGAGAGTCCTATACTCAGAAACTCTTTTGCCTGTGTTGTACCACGTTATTAAATCCAAATTACATAGAATACAAATTCTGTTAGAAATGAATCCTTCAAGCATTCCACCAGCACCAAAATGTATTCAAAAAATAATTCTTGAAATCCGTTACTATTAGAAGCTCAGCAACAAATTAACTTAACATGCACTACCAGTTATTTTAGTACTTCCACTCTCCAGCACGAAAGTAAAATGAAAGTTTTAAGTATGCAACTCCAAAAGTTTAGCCCATGTATTCATCTGTCAGAGAAGGAAACCTATGCACATATCCCAGTAGGAATAATGGGATGGTAAGATTTCCCTTCCCATTCATGTTGAAAGCCAGTTGGGTTTGCAGCCTTCAGGCTAACGGGAGGAAGACTGGTCACACATTTCCCACGTATTCTAATTACTAAAGAGCAAATAAGCTTCTTCTTCAAGACTGAAAGAATCACAAAACCATTTAGCCTGGAAAAGACCTCTGAGATCATCGAGTCCAACCTTTGATCACCACTTTGCCAATTCAACCAGGGCATTGAGTACCACGTGCAGTCACTTCTTGAACGCCTCCAGGTGTTGACTCTTCCACCTCCTTGGACACCTGGGCAGTCCATTCCAATGCTTAACAACCCTTTCTGCCAAGAAATTCCTCCTGATGTCCAACCTGGACCTCCCTTGGTGTAGCTTAAAGCCATGTCCCCCTGTCCTGTCACTGTTGTCTGGGAGAAGAGGCTGACCTCCACCTGGCTGTACCTTCCTGTCAGGGAGCTGAAAGAGTGCTAAAATCTTTCTGAGCCCCCTTTTCTCCAGGATCAACAACCCCAGCTTCCTCAGCAGCTCCCCACAGGACTTACTCTCTAGATAGGACACGCTCAGGAATTTTTTAGGCTCTCACTTCACAGTACTAGTCCCCAGGTCCGTGAGATGACATTACTCCTCTCAACACAGGACATGCACCTCTCACTGATCAGCGAATTGTGTGCAAATAAACAAAAGACAAAAGCTGATGTGTTGAAAAATAGCTCACCACAGTGATGAAACACTGCTATTGTAATGCTACAAAAAAAAAGGACTTAGGACAGCTCTCCTGCTTCCTACAGAAGAAGACAGAGTCAGGACCATCTGCTCTCTTCCAGCCCAAATGCCAGCACAGGCCAGGTCTGCAAAAGTTCCTACAGCCTGCATCAGATGATAACCTACAAATCTGCTGAGGATGAGGAGGAAAATAATTTATTTAAGTGGCTATAGAGCCAACCAGCCCACTGCTAAGTTTGGCACATGCATGCTGAGTCTTGAAATCAAACTTTGACAATCTCCATGGCTCTTGCAAACTCTGCAGCGAAAAAGAACTTCCAAGGAGGCTAGGAAGGGATATAGCCTAAAATATTCCCCACTCCACTCTGAGCACACCTGCCTCCCTCTCTGACTCTGCTGCAGGGGGTCAGGTGGGGTGACAAGGCACGCCCTGGACAAGCTACACCTGGGCACCAGCAGGCTGCCCTGTACTCCTGTGCAATCCCTCAAAACTGGAGGTGGTGTGGAGCCCATCCCACTCTCCTTGCTCCTCTCAGCCATCTCTAAAGCCTTATGAATTTTTATAAATCCCAAAGCATCAACAACAGGCAAGCACTGAAAGCTGCCCTCAGCCTGACTTGCTCTTTTCTTTGTGGCAATCATCCTAGAGCTGTGTACGTGTATCTTTAAGCAAATAAACCAACAAATTTCCCAGGTTTTACTTGACATTTTTTCTTAACCTTTCCCTTTACATAGGAGCTGCCTCTTTCTCTCCCTTTCCACTCAAACAAGCCACCAGTGAAAAACATTCCTCATCTTACCTGTAGCTCTTACCAAGTGTGAGAGAGCTTTCACATATCCTTACCTCACTGACCCTTCATCTCTTTTCAAATCACAGATAAGAAACAACATTTTCTTATCTTGCTAAGAACTGGAAACACTTTCCACTTCTATTACAGTGTTTGCCACCCCTATTAAACACTCTAAGAGTCTGCATGAAAAAAAATTATTCATAAATGTGGTGATTCTCTGATAGATTCCAAGCAAGCAGTTTTTCAGTGGATAGTATTCCAAACTGCCCTGCAAGCAAGCAGCTGTGTCAAAAGATTAAATATGATGGCATGTGCAGAGAAAACCAGTTATGTCAAGCCCATTTGTCTCCCCCAAAGTAAGCCAAGCCAACCAACCAAAGATAATGTGGGTTCTTCTATTCACCTCACCAAAATGCCACTTCCACTAGAAAGATAAAATCACAGCACAGCAAATTAGGTTTTACACCTGGATAGTTTTTCCAAAGAAGTCCAGCACCTTTGTTTAAGCTCAACTTAAAGGACTGCAGACCATTTCTAAGAGTTGCTGGGTAGCTGCTGCTCTCCCTCTCAGAGGTGGCTGCTCCTTGGTGCTGGCTGGCATTAAGCAGGGCAAGACATAATTTCCTTGAAAGATGCAGTTTTCACTCCAAGACACAAAAATATTCCATGAAACCTTTTTTTTTTCTTTTCATTTTTGGCCACTTTAATGGTAATTATGGGGATTGCCAATTATTGTTATAAATCTAGAAACACAGCAGTAACTTCCTTGTAAAAGAATTTATAATGTATTTTAACAAAGTTATCAGGAATCTTATCTAATTCTTCATTACTATGATGAGATATGACATAAAGGAGTAAGACTACGAGTCTATTCATGTTGTATAAACCTGAAAAGAGGTTCCAGAAGCTTAAAAGAACTGCATCCCATAAATAATTTCACCTTTGCCTTTTTTTTTTTTTATTATTTTCTTGTGAAATCTGTCTCCTTTGCTTTGATGCCTTTGATTGAAAGGCATTGTGTAAATGACTCACATTTGCACAGCTCTGAAACACGAACACCAACAAAAGCCAAAACATACAATTTGGTGTATTTGCTTGCTGACTAAACCCTTTTCCTTGTATCTCTCTTTGCTTGGAGGGTAAATTGTTAGTTTCAAAGCTCAATGACTGCTTCAGTGAGTTGGGTAGCAGACTATTGGTACAGTGTGATAATTAAGGGATCTTAGTTCTTAGACAATGCTGATAAAACAGAAATCCCTCTCCCTTTTTTCTGGATTACCTTTAGAACTGAAATCAGAGCACGTAAAATGAATAATAATTTGCACCTTCTGTGAATGATAAAAGATTGAATCAAATTTTAACTAGAGTCTATTTGTAAATCCCTCAGGATGACATAATTACTATTCAACACATACCTTAATTAGCTGTACACATCTATTTCATAGTATTTAACAGGTTTAAACAGCTTCTACTGTCTGTTGAATGGATGTTCCATTCTTATCAAAATGGAAACAATTCTGAATTTCCTAACCTGGAGGAAATATGCTCACAGAAGTTAAGAAATTATCTGGAAATTACTGTTCCTATAGTCAAATAGTTTTTATTTGGGTTTGTTTGGGTTTTATTTTCATTTTTAAAGTTGTTTCAAATTCACCAATGGTACAAAGAATTGACAATGCACTGATGTAAATTATTGTTGCTGCTGCTTCTTTCCTTTTGATAAAAAAAGGTCATAGTTGCATTGTCTGGTGAAAAGAAAAATCTATTCAAAGTTTTGCACAGAATTTGAAATTAATGACAGGCTAGGAGAGGACACAATTTCTTTTCCTGGTTTAGGTTACAGCATGGCCTCACCTCTAGAAAGCACTGCTGCCTTCATTGCTCTGTTGTGGATCAGAAACAGGCTGAAATTTGGCAAGCCATGCCTTCAGGTGAGATGCAGAATTGGAATTTGAGCCCCTGGTGCCCACGCTGTGTGACAGCACAGAGGCTGCTCCTACAACCAGTGGGCTCTGCAGAACGAGGAGCTTTGCTCACACACGCAGTGCCACGCGCTGAGGCTCGCTGCAAATCACAAGCACAGCCTTCCCTAAGGCCAGAGAAACCCAGACTCTCACAGGATGGAAAAGACTCAAAGGCCATTGAGTCCAACCATTATCCTAGCACTGCCAGGTGCACTGAGCCACGTCCCAAAGTGCCACATCCACCCTGCTTTTACAGCTCTCCAGAGATGCTCAAGCAAGTGAGGATGTAAAGATGTGATGGTGTAAAGACACATTCCCACGTGGTATGGTTTCCTGTTTTGTCAAACTGCCCCAGGTGAGATTAACATGTTTGCTTAAATACTTCTTTTATGCTCTGTGCCATTTGCCTTCTGCTCTCCTAGAGGTACAATGCTAAAGACAGCTGACTCTTCAGACAACTCACTGCTCCCAGAGCCAAATACAAACAAAGATAACCCAGGGAAACAATCGAAGCTGAGCTGGGGGAGAGGCAAGAGCAGGGCTAGAAGTGCTGTGCTCTCCTGACACCTTCTATTTACTGGTTGTACTGGGATCACAGAGAAGCCAGGACCTCCCTCCACAGTCACAGTAAGGCAGCACTGCCAGCACCCAAGAGCCGAGGGAAAGGGAAAGACCAAGCACACTGCTCTGGCAGAGGAGAAACCAAACAACTTGAGGAGAAGGTCTGAACTATATTTTGGGTACTACCCCTCCCAACTACCCAAAAGTCATCAGACCAGACTTAAAGTCCTAAGATTTACCATAAACTATAATGCTTAGAAACATACAAACCAACCAACCCCTTCCAATGCATTTGAGATCCTTTTTTCTTTCTCTTACTTCTCTAGGCTGTCCCCCTGTCATATTTTCGAGTTTTTCACTGCAATTCCTTGTAGCAAAAATGTATTTTTTCTCATAAGTGGAGGTAGAGATTCTTACAGATTAATTTATCTTGTAACAGGGCTTTGCAAGACTTGTTACATATTGTAAGCTTTACGATAAAATTGCAGACATTGTGTTGGGAAGCTAATCTGTTTTGCCCCTGAAACAGAATGAAGTAAAACAAAATAAAAACAAACTTATTCTGTTGGGAATGCTTCTTCCTTCATAGTTACATTTCTTCTTCTGTGTACGATGAAAGTGTAAATGCTCAGTCATTAAAAATTAAAAAAATACGGATCACTCACATGTATCAATCTGATCCCTTATCTTTCTCAGCAGATTTAGGGGTGGAGGAGGAAAAAGAAAAGGGGGGAGGTGGTATACCTGCCAAGGTGTTTTATACTTTACCAGCACCTCTCTTTGAACCTCAGTTTCCACCCTGCCTTGCTGTGGTCTCAGCCGAGACCCAACAAGAGAAGGTAACAGGGTCCCAAACCTTTCTGGAAACTTTCCACTCTAAGGACTGGGAACTTCCTGGAATGCAGAGCAGGCTGGGAACAGCAGGTTCCTCTGCTTCCCCCCCAAGCCAGGCAGGCTGTACTCCTCTGGGCCAGTGCCTGGCCACCAGCTGGCCCCCCTCGCCAGCATGCCATGGGAACCTCATTTGGAGGTGGCAAAAAGATGGACCTCATGTGGCTGCACTGCAGATCTATCTTCAAGCCATTACCTGGGAGAGGAGAAAAGCTATTTGTGCTCTCCCCAGTGAACTTGCTCTCCTTGATTTTGCTAACATTACAAAGGAAGTTCCCTGCCTGTCGTGTTGGTCGCTTGCTTTGCACTGGAAAAGTGGCAAATCACAGGGAGAAAAATGGTGCAGTGTGCAATCACTGTGTACCACTAGCACAGTGCTGGATGCTCTCTAATTACACAGAGTACTGCTGATGTGCTGATAAAAATAATCATATTGATTACTTATATATATCCTATTGGAAAGAGAAGTAGTTCGAGCTCAGCCAGTTACAGAGGAAAAACCTACAGGAAGCCAAAGGAGGATTTACAATTCTTTTCTGTATAAATGACATCATCTGTGAGGAAACACGCATTTTAATGGAGCACTGTATAGAAGAACTTTGTGAGAGTAAAAAAAAAGCCTGATAGCAGAACCAGGAGGAAAACTCATGAGATTTCGAGCATCATAGAAAGGATGGCAGCATCAGCTCACATGGACCACCCACTATGTCCCATCCCTAGCTGAATCCTACTGTCTTACAAAGCTTACACTGTATTATTTATTCTTTGCATTACATATTATTTGCATTGCAGCATCCCCAGCAAGGCCTCCAGGAAACCCCACAGGAATATTTTCATGTTTGGTTGATTAGTTTTGCATCTGCATAAAAATATTTGCCTTGTTGCCCAAAACCTTGACTTCAGCACAGAAATGAACAAATAGCAGGAAATAAATCTGCTCTCTCTGCTTTCCAACTCCAAGTTGATAGATTTCTAAAATAATTTACTTATAATAATTAAAGATGAAGTTAGTAATACAAAGAATGACTTAAAATTACATTCAGTGTGTTAGATTTCTGAAAGCACTTCTGAGTTCTGCTGAAGCCCCAGGAAACTGCAAAGCTGTTGAGTAGGGAGCACAGGCATCTGAGCCAACAATACTCCTTCCAAATCTTAATTACTCTATCTGTGGAGCACCTGACTATGAAAATCACCTATGATGATACCTGTGGTGCATGGCTGTGGTTTCACCATGAAGAAACTCATTCTGTGGGTAACACTTTAAAAAAATAGATATATGGATATGCCTCTCCAGAAGAAAGAAAACTTTCTGCTGTTTCTTTGACAGAAATATCGAGTTTGCAGTGCTGTGTTTTCTAAACACGGAATATTGTAAGCAGACACATTGTCCCTACATAATACACTTTGGCACAATCACAGTTCATTCTTGTGTGAATAATTTGGGATAGCATTAGAAAAATTGCAAATATGGCATTTAATTTTATTAAGAAAACAACTGATGCAATAGCAACTATGGTACAAATGGGATGGTAAATAGGCTGGGGTTTTACCAAGTTTCTCCTTGGGTCTTTCTGGCAGTTAATAAAGATATTTTATTGAAGCCATACAGTCAGGCTGAAGGAGACTCTACATCCTACAATAGGAAAGGCATATACAACTAAGTCAGCTAAGTGATTTGGCTTTATTAATTCCTTTGAGAGAATCTGAAACATGAATTTCTGAATTTTGATTATTGTGGACCTGGAATTCTGCACCACCGGATGCAGAAATCTGTCAAACGTGGAAGAAAGGATGGAATAGATCAACTTTTACCAACCATTTGTTTGCTGAGCTTGAGCTGACAGGCATTACTTTATTCTCAACAAATTAAAAAAACCCACAAGCCACGCAATGGGAAAACATGAATGGCATATTTGGGATCTGCCAAGTAGAATATAGCTGGAAAAAAATTTGGTCCTAAGTCCCCAAGTATAGCAGATCTGTGCCCTGATTAGCTTACATTCATCCAAACCTCCTTCTGTGCCCTGTGCTTAGATTAGGTTGTGCACACAACCTATTTTCTATTTATGCAACATCTGCTCTGCTTTGAGATTGTGAGCAAGAACATTTCCAGGGTCCAAAGCAGGATGAGATTACAGACTGGCAAACTGAGCTGGATAAAACAAGGCCAGAGCCACAAAGATTTAGGTTCAACTCAGATTATTTAAGATTCCAAAAATGTCTCTATTTCACATTAACATAAGTGATTTCCCATATTTATACCTCCTTCCAGTTTTGAGAAGGAAGAGAAACAGGGTGCTTAATTAGTAGAAGTTCATCTAGTGCTGTTCTTTCACATGACCAGAGTGACAAATCTTGTGGCTATCATGTGTAGTGCCATAATTAAACCTTCAGCCCTGATTATTCAGACCTTGGAGAGTCATCTCAGCCCTGTCATGCAGACACAGTGATGTTCTCCTAGCACTGGGATGAAGAGGGGAGTACAGGAGGGAAGGAGACCTCCAAGCACAGACTGTGCCAGGGTGAAAAATGTTCACCTTGTGGGAACTTTGCAGGAACTGTGAGAGGGAGCAAGGTGCAGTGCTGCTCAAACAGGGGGGGATGGCAGGGTAACACAGGGTCCCCCTGATCAGATGACCAGTTCAAAACAAGAAGGAGGATGCTTTTTTCCTAAGAAGCAACGAGCAAAATTTCTGTTAACATTTGCAGTAAAATTAACAGCGGTTCCTGTGAAAACCACCTCTGTGGGCAGCAGGGCCAGGGTTTGGTCTGCAGTAGCAACAGCCACTGTGCATGGAAGATCTGTTTAATTTGTTTTAACAGCAACAGGCAGAAGGTTAAACATCTGACCAAGGCCACAACCTCCTCCTGGTGACTATCAGGACCATTCCAGGAAGGAGCTGCTCTTACCTTCCTGCTGGACTTGGCTCTCCTGATTGCATCTCACACTCAGTGACAAAGTACATGTGAGCAAAGATGCTGCTGCTGCTGAACTGTGAAGTTTAACAGCCCCACTGATACTCTGGGAGCCCACAAGCTCACAATAATCCCCACCCCAGCTCAGATTCACAGGCTGGTCGGAAAGTTTCACCAGTTTGGGTATCCAAATGCTTCCAGCTGAGTTCAGTGGAATAATAGTTCACTGACAGCCTTTAAATAAATAAATAAATAAATTCATAAATCCCTCTTTACTTGGCCATGACTGAGGGCTTCTTCCTCCCTTGGAGGAGGCTGCAACACAAGGAATGCCATTCAGCTAGCAGGAACCGGCTGCATCAAAAAGCAGCCGGGATTTGTCCCTCTCCCCATTCTTCCCCTCCCCAACACAATAGACCTGAAAACAAAAGACAGATTATTAGGTTTGAGTATGTAGCCCATTCTCCACATACCCTTTCCTCCCTCCTCCCACCCCTTCTCCAGCACATCTGGTAACCATGTGTGGCAAGTGCTAATGAAGACTTTCCTGAGTGAGCTGCAATTAGTTCCGACCGCTGTACACCTCTCGCGGCTGCACGGAGGATAAATACCAAAACAAAACAAATATCTCCCCTTCACTGTCCCTGAAACCTCCTCCTGCCCCTGGGATTCCCCTTCCTCATTTGCTGCTGAAATGAGAACAAAAAAAAATAGAGTAAGCAACTACTTTGAGGTGGTCTTCTGCCTGATTTCTTTTCTCTTTTTAAATCAGCATTTTATTCATTTTGATTGAACACGACAGGCAGGCAACAGTGTTTCTATGATCCTGTCTACAATAGAGAATTGTTAAACAGATGTCCATTTTTTTTCCTCCTAGTCTGGCAGTATTACACACATAGCAGTTTTATCTGCTTGAGCAGATCAAATTTGTTTGTGTGAGTGTGTGTGTTGCCATTTGGAGTGATTAGAATAAGCCGCACAGAGGCAAGATGCATTGTGCACAATTAAGCCCATCTCCAGACCGCACATTTTTGTTTACTTTTGGTCTCCTCTCCTTTTCCCAATCAAGCTACTAATAGAGCTGTTTCAAGTTTCAACAAGACCACATTAACTGCTGGTCTCCACGTGAAGCAGGCTGCCAAAGCCCGGCCTCTCCCCAAGATCTAAGCACCAGCCCCCCTGTCCTCCTTTACAATCCTCCCTGGAACTGCCACGGCCCTCACCTTCAAAATTCCTAATGATTCCCCCCAGCAGACACCCAGTGCCACGGGAAATTTCTCAGTGTGAGACTTGGCATGCTCTTTGTCAGCTCTCTCAGCTGCGTCACGCAACACGATTGCCACTGACCAACCCCTGCTTCAAAGTACGTTCCCACTAAACAAACAATCCTGGATAATTGCTGTGGAAGTGATGATATCTGCATACATCATATTTCAATTATACCTTATTCACGCAAAAAATGGCTCTGACCCTCCTACGCCTTTTGAACGGCGCTGTATATTGAAATGGAAAAAAACCCAAGTTCCAAAAGCAGAACAAAAGCAAAACTGATGCTTAAGAAGGAGTTATTCTCTTAAAATACACATGTTTCTACTTGCCAAATGATTTCTCAGAGAAGATGATAGGCTGGAGCAGTGCAGGGAGGGGGGAACAAAAGGGGTTTTAATCATGGTTGGGATTAAGGAGTTGTATAACAATTGCTCTCCTTCCAGGCACATATACTGTACAGGCTCACTGTAAATGATCAGCATTGAAAGAAACAAAGTGCACCGTGACACGTTGAACATAAAGACAGCTGCATATACATTAACACTTGATTAATCAGCAGACACTGGTTATCTTTCTCCCTGGTGATACCAGGAAATAGCACTTATGCACACAGGACTGACAGCCAAAGCCAGGCTTCTCCCCTGCCCCAATTAAAGTACATAAAACCCACTGTGGGGAAAAGAAAAAAAAAAAAGCCAACCAAAAACAACACAAGACTCTTTATAATTTGAGGGCCTCTTTTGGGACAAAAAAATATTGCTTCATCTCCACATAGTCTTGCTTTTCTTTGCACCAAGCAGGGAGCAGAGCAAAGCTGTGGCACATCCAGCAGTATTTTTCTATAAAACGTAAATTTTGCACTTTGAAAAAAGGCTAATTTTATTGGTAATGAATACCAGTAATAACTTAATGAGTCACTGCAGTACACACTTTAAGGAGGAGCCGGTGCTAATGCGTGAATAATTATTGACACAATTGAGTGCCCAACACTGAGGCTGTTAAACTGCTTCTGGCACGTGAGGACTCCTTAATGGCTCCATGGCATCATACAATGACCCTAAAAGGTTTTAAAGTGCAGAGAGCTCCCTTTTGCTACTGCAAGGGATCCTTGGATCTCCCGTCCATTCCCCGCCAGATAATGCTGAATTGGCAACAGGATTTACATCCTGTGTGGTGTTTTGCCCGTTGCCAGGCTGAATAATTGCCTATTTACCCATTTTGTAAACAGCAAGCTCACCCTTTGACCTGCCGTGGGAGAGACTGTCTGGTCCATAGCCCTGCCGGGGGCTTCCTCCTTCCTGACAGCCACTCCGCGAGCCCTGGCTGCTGCTGGGAACCTGGCTGCTCCCTTCCCGCTGATGGCTCCAAAGCAGCAAGATGCCAGCAGTACACCAGCCACAGAATCCTCAGTAGGGGTGTGGAGAGAATAATCTCCAACTCACACGCAAAGGAATTTCAATAATTTTTTTTAATTGAAAGTGGAAAAGAGTATTGGGCACAAAAAAGTCGCAGAGTGAAACACCTCCAAGCTGTTTGGGCAGCCCCACCACACATGTAGTCCCATCCCAAGACACTCAAGCTCCCTCAGCTCCACTGCACACACTCTGCTTCCCTCTTTCACAGCGTGTGCCAACGTGCAGATGTCCCAAATCTCCGGCCCCACTGCGCATACCACGCTTATCTGTGGCAAATACACCAGAATCGCTGCGGATATCTGCAGGTTTCCAACAGAGTTATTTGTGAGGCAACGTTATCATCAAGAAAGCCATAAAAAAGTCACCTCTGGCAAATAACTCTTGACCATGTTTCACAAGAAGGGCGCCCGTGTCCTCCGAACGGATGCGGTTGTCCGTAAGTTGGGATGTCCTGCCAAGACGCCTCATCAGTGAGCTGGAGCAACACATGCGCTCACACAAAAAATGACCCTTTTTTCTGAGATCCTGAACTCCCTCTGACCTTCCCCAAGCTATTCCAGCATGCATGTAGGTCCATGAGGTCGACGAACAAGCAGACAGACAGGAGAAAACATTTTCTGTTAAAATCTGCACAGCCCAAGTACCGCACCTACAGAGTTGTCCCTCACTGAGGGGTCCCCAGGCCAGGGTTAATAAAATGGCTCTGCATTTGCTCATCTGCACAATGCAAACACAGATGCTGCCATCTTTGTAGTGTGCTGTAGACACAACATACCCATTTTGAAAACATGCACTGCACTGGACACAACAAAAAAAGAACAGGAAAACAGGGCTGACCTGAAAAATACATGTCCTGAATTAGGAACTACTGAACACAGTCTAGCACTTCTCACACGAGAGAAGGCTTGCAAGGGAGATACCACTTCAAAAATTAAGTAGCTTCATAAATTTCCTTTTATTAGCTAATGGCAGACGATAAGCCCCAGTCCTTGCTCCTGACAGACACCACAGGCCAACACCCAGCTCCCTGAGACCCAGAGAAAAGCCACCGGTTGCCCATGTGCTCCGTGACGACACAGTCCCACTGATGCAGTTCCACCAGATCTTCCACAGCCCAAGGCCTTTTCTGAAATACCAGGAAAGAAGACTGGCACCATGCATGATGAACTGAGGTGTTGTTACTTTTAGCTGCCTGACTCCTGATGAGAGAGGAACAGGGGGAATCTTTCCCCACTGGCTGTCCCCCAGTAAGTCCCAGACCTGCCTGAAAGAGCAGTGAGAGTTTCACTGGCAGCTGTACCATGCCAGCTCAGTGGTACCAGACTTCATAAATGGCTCTTGCCATGACTTGCAGCAGGAGACAGCTGTTCTAACAAGAGCAGTGCTGCACAGCCAGGCAGGGTTTGTGCTGCTGCACTGGAGCAGGATTCCACCGCTGCATGTCCGGTGCTGCCGACACCCAGTCCTGGAAAACTCCCAGGCTGCCCTTTCTTCTCTGCAATAAACCAAATGTGCAACAAAACGTGGCCACATCCCGTGTGGATGTTGGCACAACTGGGACTTCAACCCCCATGTTGCTTTGTGTTTTTCAAATGGCTTTGTTTATCTTAAGATGGAGCACACCTTTGGGGCTGACACAGGGGCCAGCCACACTGGGGAGGGGAGTCAGTGCATGCACTGGGTCACCTGAGGAAGGGACCCCTCCTGAAGTGCTGACCTGTGGCAGGAGCCAGAGAACCCTGAGACACTTGCAGAATCAGCCCCCTTTAAAAAAAGAAAAAAAAATTAATTTTTCATGGCTTACAGCGCGAAACGTATGTTTTGAAGTCAGCTGGTGTGAAAACTGCAGGGAAAAGGAATCAAACTTCAGGCTCTTGGTCATAGGTTTTTATAACATGGAGAAGAAAAAAACAGACATTGTGTTTGCATTCTATTTCTGAGCCTTTTAAGCTGTAACAGCATGAGTGGTATTTGCATCAGGAGTTACCATATATCATTGCAAGCAACATATGCATAGATGGAAAAAAGATGACGGCAGCAGCAGGTTCAGTGAAATCTCAGGATCTCTCTGTGATAGGGACCTGCTAAAGGTTTGGTTTTATTTAGCGTAGCTTAAAATGTCATTGGCATATGTGTTTCTCAATTAACACCAATTTAATACACTCCAGAAGTGTTCTATTCTGAGAGCAGGCTTCAGAGTTTACAAAGGATCTAACCTGACATTTTAGCACAGGATATCCAGACCCATTTACAATCAGCAAAGCAAGCTACGAAGGCTAGAGTTTTTTTCTTCCACATTGTGTAATGGTGCCTCTAATGATAAATACAAAAGTCAGAAAATCCTAGCAAACAGTCCTGCACTGTGGAAATTATGAGTCCCTCCATCCTCTGTGAGTCACTCATATCCCCCAGATGAAATGGTGCCTTGCAGCAAATGCAGAGTTTCAGCAAGTGCAGGGCTGATTTTCCTTCTTTGTGCCTTGACTGTGCTACATGTTTTCCTCAACTGATAAACTGCCAACTCACCAAGAGAGTAAGTGACAACTATATTAAAAAAACCACAACAGCAGACCCCAAACTCAATGAGAAGTAGTCAACAGTCCTGAAAACCCTGGGCCTTATGACAAAAATTTGAGGAGGGAAAGATTCACTGATGATGACTTCCTAAATGATAAATACAGATGTCCAACAGAATCCCAGAAACCAGCCACTGAGAGGATGAAGGATCATTTATTAAACAAAAGAATGAATTAAGAATAGGCAAGTATCATTTCATATGAACTTTACACAGACTATATGAATGTCTACAGTCTATTTAAAAAGAGCACCCGACATTATGAATATTGGTTTTGGAATACGCAATTCATTAGATGCAATGGGCCAAATTCACCCCTGATGAAACCAGTAACTTCAGAGAAGCTGCATGAGACAGAAATACCTCTTTTTCAGACTGTTTATTCTGAAATCAGTGACAACAGAAACATTGGGGGAAAAAACACTCAAAAAACATTGAGAGATAAAGGTTAAAATCAAACATTTTAAGGTTAGGAAATACCAGTTCTCAACTTGCCCATGAATTCTGTCCTGTTGTGTGCCCACTGTCTGCACCGAAGAAGGAAAACCAGCCAGGTTTTTGCAGTTCAAAAGTGTATCACAGGGCATTCACACAAGAGGGCAGGCGTGGGATTGGAGGGACAACCTGAATTCGGTCTTAATTATCAATGTTTGGCTTTGCAATTTGCATGAACCTTCCTCCTTTTCTAAAGGGGCTAAAAAAAAAAAAAAAAAAAAGGGCTAAATATGTTCCTTACCCAAAACACACCTCCTTGGCAAGGTTTAGCCTCTGCACAAATATCTGCTCTTTGAGCTTCAGGGTATGAGCTGGAGTCTGCAGAAAATAGAGTACAGTCTTGTCTCCAGCCAGGAGACCTCCCCAATTTTCCAATTTTTCCCACTTCCCAGCTGCATTGCTGGGGAAACTGCAGCTGATGCCAGCACAGGGAGGTAGGAAAGAGAAACTGGATGCACGGGGAGGAGTCTGGGGGAGGAGGTGCTCCCCATCCTGCTCCAGCTGCTCTGGCAGGCCCAGCACGGGCTGCAGGACTGGAGGTGGCCTGGTCCCAGCTGAGCTCAGCTCCTCTGACACCCCTGTTTGTGACACTGTGAGTCACCTCCTAGAAAAGTGCCATGAAACTGAGACTTTCATAGGCTTGTGTCATCACAAGGTTTGGGCAGAGCCTCGGGGCATGACAAAATTCTACTGCTGAAACCTGGAATTTCACAGCATCACAAAGTTGTGCTGCTAAAACTCAGAATTTTTTCAATAGCAATTTTTAAAGCAAGCCCAAGGCAAGAGCAAACATTAATTTTTTTTGGTCCAACAGGATCATTTAAAATTAACTGAAGCAATCTAAAGGCGTCAGACTTCTACTGTCTCCCGCAATAAATAATTTGGAATAATCTTTCCTTGTAACAACATTCTCACCTACACACTGTCTAGAGCATGTGTGTTTGTATATACCCATATATATATATAAACACACCCTTGAATGCAAACAGTTGGAAAAACCTCATCCTGAGCATGACTTGCCAGGAAATCTGGAGAATTCTGATATATGATGAGTTAAAATATTAACAGATGTGCATATCCAAAGTGAGAATTTAGTCCTGAATTTGATCAGGAATACACGTTGAAGTCTGCTAGAGAGAACCCTGAAATCCAATAACACTATCCAAGCTGTTCCTTGTTAAATGATGGGAAATCTTGTGTTTCAGATTCTTCAATTCCTGGTTCCAGTGCAAGCCTAGAGCTGCTTGTGCTGTTTTGGTCCTCTGAAAACTCAAAACACAGGGCTCCCTCAGCAGGCACCCCAGGGGGGTCCCCATCACCCAAATTTTAGGGACCTAACTGCTCTTGGAGCCAAGGGAAGGTCCTGCTATGGCTGCTCTGAAGCCCCCTGGCATGAGACTACCTGTCTCTGTTGATTACACAGATGGCTCTAGCTCCTAATTTAGGTACCTAATTTAGAGGAGGCTCCATGTGTTATAATTTTAGCCTCAAACCTTACTGCATGCACACATGCTAGTCACTACAAGCTAACTCAATCCCAAACGAGTGGGGTCTGGGCTAAATTCAGGTTTTTGCTGAAAATGAGCCCACATGCAGATCTAGATGCCCTCAAGCTCTAAGAATCAAAGATCTTCTTCCAGGTAGAAGTTTCACTGACCTAGCTATAGCTTTGCCTGGAAATTTGGATTATTTATATCTTCATAAGCAATAAAAACCCTGTCCTTATTTATTTTATTCCAATTATATGGTAATTTTTATATCCGTTTTTTCCAGCCTTCAGTTATTACTACTGAAGCATTTTTATGTTATACTTCACAAGCAGCAGAGAACTTACACAAGTGCAGATATCTCGCCTGGAATTTGCATATCATTCCCCATTAAAGTGTTACCTCCCTTCCTTTTCCTCTCCCAGCTTCTAACACACTGCAGTGGGAAATGAGCACACAAAGTCCTGTTAAAGCTGAAAAGAAAATCCTACCTACACAATAGAATTAGAATCACAGAATCGTTTAGGCTGGAAAAGATCTCTGAGATCATCTACTCCAACTTTTGACTGATGATCACCTCGCCAGCGAGACCAGAGCGCTGAATGCCACATCCCGTCATTTCCTGAACACCTCCAGGGATGGACTCCATCACCTCCCTGGGCAGCCCCTTCCAACGCTTCACAACCAGGAGGAAATTCCTGATGTCCAACCTGAACCTCCCTGGGCCCAGCTTGAGGCCTTTTCCTCTTGTCCTGTCCCTGTCCCTGGGAGCAGAGCCCGACCCCACTGGGCTGCCCCTCCTGCCAGGAGCTGTGCAGAGTGAGAAGGTCCCTCCTGAGCCTCCTTTTCCCCAGGATAAACACCCCCAGCTCCCTCAGCTGCTCTAGGATAAACACCCCCAGCTCCCTCAGCTGCTCCAGGTTAAACNACACACTCCAGCCCCTCCATGTCCTTTCTTGTCCTGAGGGGCCCAGAACTGGACACAGGGCTCAAGGTTTGGCCTCACCAGTGCTCTGTACAAAGGGACAATCCCTTCCCTGAACCTGCTGGCCACGTTATTTTTGATGCAGCTATCACCCTGAGGCAGGCACAGGGCATGCTGTGTGCAGCTTCTCCATCTGTGCTGGATGTACAGCACCTGAAAGGGTTAAAAGAGAGAGAGGAGAGCTTTCAGAACTTCCCAGAAACAAGGATACCTGCGGGGTGTGCTCATTTTGAAGGTACCTTGTCCTAGCACTGTTTTTGAAGGTGTGCTATTCTGACTGGGTGAGTGTAGCTGTTTGATGTCCTGCTGGACAGCTCTGTGCTGGGGCTGTGCCAGATCAGTTAAGCTTTCTGTCAGGATCTTCACTTCAGCCAGGACCAAACCCTGCACAGGCCAGCAGGACAAGATCTAACTATTCTCCTAGTCTCCACCTGTTCGCCATATCTCCTAAAAATGGATAAATTCTCATGGAACGCCTCACAAATCTCCCCCCTCAGCACTGAATCCATCCAAATGTGTTTTGTGATACAAAGCATTGCCTCTTCAGTACGGAAAATGGGTTTTCAAGACCCATTTCAAACTCTCAGCACTTAAAGCTGAGGTGCTCAAATATTATCTTTGTCCATAATAAAACTGGCTGCTCTTTGCTTCTTGCCTCTCCATCCCAAAGGACTTTTCTTCTTTTTTTTGCACATTCTAAAGTAACTGCATCTTCTTAATGGCCTCCTGTGAAGAACTTTATACAAAGCATTTCAGCACTTAAATAAATCATATCCCCAGTTGTTCCCTGACCACTATTTTACAAACCCTTCCTATGAAGGAGGAAAAACAATCTAATTAGTTAATCTTTGCACAGTACTTTGAAGAAGAAAGTGCTGTCTCTGTTTGAACATTCTTACACCACCTGGTGTGTTGCTTTTGGTTCAGTCTTCAAAACAGATCAGGATGCAACACCAGCCCCCTTAGGAAGCATCCCAAAGAGCCCTGCAGCCACCCTCGCTTTCTGCCTCCTTGGGATGCTCCTTGGATGAAACCACCCTCCACACACACATATCAATATCCAGAGAGAAAATAAGATGCCCTTCAAATCCTAACTCTGTAGTTTGCCTGTGGACTACAGGCAAACTATTTTTTTATTTTATTTTTTATGTAATATTTTTATTATTTTAATTAGTATTTTTATTAGTATTTTTATTCTGTGGTATTTTGTTATTTCCGTAATATTTTTCTGGGTTTTTTTTTTCTGTAAATAAACACTTGCTCAAAACTGTCAATGGTTTGAGGACTGATCATGAACTCTTTACCCATCATTAATATTCCCTTCATCAGCCATGCTGGATGAATGTCTGACTGTTGGGATAGGGGTGTCACAAAACCAGTGCACGATTTTGAGATTTTCATGGCTCTGCAAACCAGCAAGAGAGTTGCTAAAACACAACAAAAGTAGCAACACCTTGTAATCAGTGGGTGTCCTGTGGCCTGGAGGAGAGCTTGGTGAAGAAGGAAGTCAGAGACAGATCAGCTCTCTCTAATTTACAACACAAGCTATCAATTAAATAAATTAATCAAGGGACAATCAATATCTTGTACAGTAGCAGGAAATTCAGGCCCCTCTTGTGCAGCACATGGCCTGGGTTGGAAAGCTGGCTAGACCCCACGTCACGAGGTTTTTATTGCTGAGGAGCTGGTGCTACTTCTCTTTCATCCAACGCCTTGGCTTTTTGTTTTCTGTCTTTAAGTGAGGGCTTGTGATTGTTCCTGACCCATATGTCTCTAGTTTTGAGCCCTGTGGTTTGCCCCCTCCGTCTCTCATCATTGCTTTTGGCCCAGTTTCTTGACAGGAAATGCGAGATTTATTTTGTCTGGCTTGAACTACATTGCTCCTTCCTGACTACTGGTGTTACTTCACTGAAAATAACACGGCTTTGTGCTTATTGCCTGTGCAAGGTCAGAGCCTCAGGGGTACAGGCACGTTTGGGAGCAGTGGTGGGAGAAGGGGAATAAGGCTTCAGGACAAGGAAAGACACTCAAGGCAGAGGGCAGTAGAGAAAAAAGGTGAGAAATTAAGACACGATTTAAAAACTTCTGGTTTGGAGGAGATCCCCTTGAGGCATCAATAAGCTGAACTGCTGCTACAGAACAACTCTTGGATATAGATTCAAGCCAAGCTACTAATGCTAGCATTATCATACAGAGCAGGATATTGCCACGTAATTTTTAGCACAAATTTAAGGAGAAGAAAAGTTACCAAAATTGATACAAGTAATTTTAAATACGTTGCTGATGTTCAGTCTTTGGTCGCTCGGCAGAACAAGCAGCACAGGGACGTGGAATGGATCTGTGGTTCAGAGCAAAGCAGGCTGGATGCAAACAAACCTACAAGTGCTGGAAACCAAACTTCAGTTCTTAAACGAGTTATATTCCACTTCCTCTGGTGCCTGTAGAAGGATCAGTAAGCCTTTGCCTGGTATCATGATGTACATAGTAAATGAACTTGTACAAGGTGGGGAGGAGCTGTGCTAGGCATTGCTGCCCTGCTGAAACCTGTGCCATTCGAGCCTAAAGCAAGAGCAGAACAGCCTTGTAATAAAAAGTTTTATTAGTGTTTTATTATGGACAAAATCAGTTTCATTATGGACAAAAATAGTATTTGAGCACCTCAGCCAAAAGCTGCCAAACTCCTTTTTGACTCATCAAAGGGCTGAAAAATCCCATCTCTCCCCATTTACCAGATCTGAAATGAATCCAAAGCAACAAACAGGTAATTCTCCAGCCAGCAGAGACACACCTTGCCAGCATCCCAGCCTGCAGTGCCTTTACCCTGAGTGGGAAATGCAGCTGTGCCCACATGCTTGTTGTTATCATTGAAATTGGACTGAAGGAAGTTGTTCACAACTTCAGCTAAGCACAAAGGCAATGGGCACTTTTGCCTAGAACACATCCAAACACTAGAATAAGTATCTTTTTCACACTAAATTCTTCACCTCAGGCTGATCTCAAATTTTGTTTCATAGGATACTTTTGACAAGGTCACCCCCACAACATTTATGCCCGTGATGGCTCAGGAGGAACTCAAATGCCTGCTGAAAGCCCGCAGTCACAAATCAGCTACTAACCAGCAAGTCTACAGAGTTTCAAATGCCTCTGGATAACTCTGCAAGTTCTGATGCTTTTGTGACTTTTGTCTGACACCAGCCAAAACGGGGCCAGGAGTGTGGGAGAAGAGAATGAGTTTTCAAACCACCTGAACAGGCATTGCCAGCACTGAAAGTCAAAAAGCAGTCCAGGCCCACTCAGGGTAGCCTTTTGCTACCCCAAACACTAAATCACATTACTGGGTCAGTACCATATCGCTGCACCAGGCAGCTCTGTGTGGCACAGAAAGCCCGTGCTCTGTGCTGTGGTGTTTTGGTCTGCACACGTAAGGTGTTGAGCAACATCCCAGAATTCTGCTCCTCAAGTATCACATCACATCCCATCCATGGCCAGCCAGCTGCTTCTCACCAGAGGGAAGATGGTTTTCTGTACCAGCTGGAGGGGATGTCTCAGAAGATGGCTCTTGCTCTTTATTCCAAAAACACAAGACCTGTGTGCACGCTGATTCAAACAACTCATTTACTTGGTCAAAGCTAGAGAAGGGTCTAAAAAATGTGGTATATGAAGAGCATGGGACCAGGTGGCTCCAAATAGGCAGGAGCAGAGCCTCCCGGTTCTACAGGAGTTTGTTACATGGGCTCAGCTGAGTGACAAGTGACAAGAGCAGAGACTGTCCTTTGCCATTTGGGGAGCAAGTTTCCAGCAGAGGCACTGCTTCCCTGCAGCACGACACCAGCAGCAATCTGCATGCTGGAGTTTCTTTTATGCCATTACCTCAAATTGCTTATCCTCATGAAACTGGGATTCTCTCAGTGCACCAGCTTGAAAACACATGGTGAAGCTCTATGGTCCAGTTCTACTCCTTTTTTGCTGAGGTCTGAAGACTCAAAGGCTTCTCAAATTAAGAATGGCCATTTAGTAAAAAATGGGTTTTAAATTGATTTTAAGTTGGCAAGAGCTTTTCAGGAGGATGGTGAGGCAATATGCCCAGTGCCAGCTTCCTGAAGTTCAACCCCACACTTCTCAAGGGAGTGGCTAAAACCCGTGGGCCACCTTCACTAGCGCTTTGCACCCTTCAGAGTCTCCTGATTTCATTGCAATTAGGTTTAAATAGTGTTTAGCATTCCATGATTGCCCTACTTTACAGTCCCTTCATTTTCTTAGCTTAAAAAACAGCGAAGTTGCAACACTGTAGTGTTTCTGTTGTGATTGTCATGATGGAAGCAGAGCCAATGCAATTTGCCCGTGTTTTACTCGCCGCCATCTGGCAGAGATATGGTGACATGCTAATCTTCACAGGACTCTTGTTTTTCAACTATCTGCTGGACAACTAAGGAGATCACCAGGCTGCTGGGATGAGTGCCAGATAGGAGGCAGGTATGTTTATGAGTTTAAGATTCTTATTTTCTTTCAGTGCTTTCACATGCTGTTCATGGAGTGGCAGGAAAAGTGAAAAGGGGGAGGAGGGGATGAGTCAGTGACTAGACTACAACTGTTCAAAATCACATTGAAGCTCTGCAAAAGGTGGTTGTTCACAGTTCACCTCTTACCTGCTGTTTGCTTGCCTGGTCTTGAGGCCTGGGTGGGCTTTTTGGAAGTCCTTCCCAGGGCTTTGCCCAGTGTTCCCAGTCTGACAGGCAAGCACATGCCTGAACATGCGTACGGTGCTCCATAAAATGGTCACATTTTCCTCTCTTCCTCATTTCTGTAGCTCTGGTGAGCTCTGGGGTGATGGAAGGGCAGTCACATGCTGCCTCCCCAGTTATTACAGGTGGCATGGTGTTAGCACAGCAGCTGAGTCTTGCACAGGTAGTAGCATTATGGCAGCTTTGTACCAAAAATGAGGGAAAAGTCTTTGTTCACCTCCCTGAACTTCAGGGCTGCTTAAATGGCAAATATTGCTGTAACAAGATGGAGACTGGCTCTCCCTGCTGATGAATGCCAAAGTAACCCAAATGAAGATGAGAGCATCAAAGCTGTACAGATACTTTGAAGTTTATGTGAAAATCCCTACAACAAAATCCATCAAGCTCTGAATTGTGAGAGGACAACTGCAAACAGTGGATGAAACAGGCAGTAGATGACTGCTCCTCAAGGGATCCAGACAACAAGCCAACTTTGTCTGGAACATGCTCAGGTCTCGGCTGCATGCTGCTTCCCAAGCTTCCCCCCTAGATCCCACATTTCTCAGTCCCTTTAGGAGGGGCCACAGCTCCCTGCTGCAAGTCTCAGCAGGGAAGGAGGATGTGCAGCACCCACCCAATTCGCTGGGGCTGGAGCCAGTGCTGGCTCCTGTCAGCATTTCAGAAGAAATCAGCAACTTCAGCAAATGTATTTAACAAATGCCTTACCCTGACTCACCTTCTTGCAGCGGGGCCAAAAAACAGAGTCTAGTTTTAGCCACTGTAATGACTAACATTCATAATGACTAACAAAGAATTACAGCTAAAAACACAAGCTGCTTTAGCTCAAACTAAACAGTCATGGCTCACCAGTTAGGACTGAAAGATTCATGCTCAGCTCAAGTGCAGAGGAGTATCTGTGGCACACTCTCACCAACATGTGACATTAGCAGAGCTAAGTGCAATAAATCCTTATTACAATAGGCTTCTCAGAGCAAAGATTTCTGATGAGGGGGCTGGTTTGGAAGAACCCTGTGTTGCATCAATTAGGCAAAACAAACAACTCCTCACAAATTTCCCCCTAAACAAAACACAGAGCACAAACAAACAAACACACCTGTCACGCCCCAGTTGGAAATGAACTTGTGGTTACAGCCAAGGGTAAAGCACAGGACATGCGCATATACCTTACCTTTCTTCCCTCACTATAGGTAAGACAATCACTATGAAAATTATCTGCTCCATTATTAATTAAATATCCATAAATTCACACACTCACAGTCTCTCTCTCAATAGGTCTTGGCATAAGGGTGCACACAGAATTTTGGCACTGAGCTGGGAGTGGAATAGGCAGCATAACCTAGACATGTCCAAGCCTTCTTGACACAGGAACAGCTTCCCTATGCCAGTGGTTTGCTCAGTGCCAGCTCCCATGCACACCCCCTTCCAGGAATGGCTCCCATCCATGCTGGCAAACAAAATGATAGGCAAGAAAATACGAAATTACTCTTCAGAATGTAAGTGGAAGGATGAGCACGGAGCCAAGTGAGAAGTATCCAAATGTGAGATCCCACACTGCTGCATGTCAGTTGGAAGGATGACACACACACAGAAAGTCAAGCAAACAGGTTCATCCACAAAGGGAAGCTCAAGGGGACCGTTTGCACTTTGCACAACAAAATGTGTAAATCAGCACTGCACAAATGATGTATAAAAACACTCACTGAAGTCACCAAGAATGCAAGCACCCTATATGGCAGCTGGCCAGCAAACCCCTTTATGAAATACAGTGTGATGAGAAGGAAATAGGAAAGTGGCTGCCGACCTCTGAAGTGATTATTCAGTCCTAATGAAGGCATCCAATACTTATTTTGGGCTACTCACAGGAGAATAAAGCAAGGGTTCAGGGTGATGTAAAGTCGACTTTATTTAACAATCTGTGACTGATTATAAGGGAGCAGCAAGCTCCAGATGGGTGGGAGTGCTTGCAAAAACCCCTCTATTTTCCTACAACTTACAATCAATGCTTTTAGTTCCCATGTATTGTAATGTTGCCACTTAACACGACAAGCACAGGAGAACAAAGAAACATGAAACTAACTTTGCACAAAAATTTGGGGACTGAATAGGACATGCTTAGGACATCCCACTCAACAAAGGATGTAGTTCAGGCTTCTAATTTTAGCACCTTATTCAAGACAAAATCTCATTTAGAATGTTCCTCGGTCGAGCCCTCAGCTCTGACCTAAGCCTAAGAAACTTTAATTCTGTTATGTAAAATATGGCAAGCTTTTTGAGACAGAAATCATGCCTCATTCTATGCTGTGGAAAATCATCATGCAGGCATTCACTTTAGCTATTATTTATTTTCAACTGTCTTTAAGAACTACTGTAATTTTGAAATGAACAATTGTTTTTCTTTTTAAATTAATCTTACACATGTCCTCATAACCACCTAGATTCATTACTGCTGGTGGGCAAATCACATGGGAGCATGGAAATCCCAACAGTTTGAAAAGTAATTAGTCCCTTTTCTGTTACAATTGCAAGTTCAAGAAACTGTTCATTTTTACATTCAGAAAAGGCACACTTCAACATTGTGATTCCCGTTCCGTGCCTTTGCCCACCCAGTACCTAATCCCCACTGTCTTGGCACAGCAGTGGGGAAGCAGCAGGATCATGAGTAATGGTAAAAGCCTGGGACTTAGCAGCCTTAATTGATTCATATGCTATGAAAAGCAAGAGAAAAAGTCTATGTTTGTCTCCTCGCAGAGCTCCTAAGTAAACCCTGCCAGACAGAGTAGGTGCATTAGACTCACCATGTGCTCAGGGCTCAGCAGAGCCACCTGAGATAACACAACCCAGCTTCCACACACAAGGGCAGCAGCTGGAAAAGGGTTAATTCCTGATGTTTCCATTAAACCTGACCTACCTGACTGCTGGGCAGCAGCCTGATAGAATCCTCGTGCTGCACTTTTTCACATGGACAAATGGAGTCACTCCATAAAGAGCAAAAAAGGTCAGCTCATTTTAAATGGACACACACACAGCCTTGCTTCTACTTAAAACAAACAAAGCAGGGCAAGCCCTGCCTGCTCTCTGCTGCTACTTGCCAAGAGTGAAAAGCTCCCTGTTCAGGACCTGGTGGATGCACAACTCATCTGGAGGTGTCTGTGGGTATTTGAACAGAAATCAATACTATCACCTCACAACTCCAGGCAGGACAAGATCCAGCCTCCCTGAGCCCTCCAATCCAAAGCATCTATCATCTCATCTCTCAGCTTCCAAGGACCAGTTACAGTCTCCTTGGCTGGGAATTTATGGTTAGGTAAGAGCAGCAGCAGCAGTAAAAAGGCCATAAAGCCTTTCTAAAGGAAGTCGTTCTTTTACATGCTTTATTTTTAAAATTTTATATTAATTTTAAAACTCAACTCTGAATTCATTTTCATCACAAAAATATTGAAGATGGGTGTCTAAGAGGAGTGATTATAGGATTTGCATTACTTTGGTCAACTGTTTGAACATTCCAAAGGCCAAAACAGACCACATTAAGTGGTCAGGATTACACAGATCCACAAGGATCAGAACTTATTTGTGAGAATCATCTTTGTGAATAACTTTAGTTGACCCTAACTCAAGTATGGGAAATGAACTTACTCCTGGGAGGTGTTTCACCAGATCACATTTGTAGGAGCACTCTTGGGAAGATATGATGAAAAGATCCCCATGGCAAACAGCACATAGTCCAATATTTCCTACAGGCTTTACTACGAGAGTTAAATACTTTTATTAATATCAGAAATGCTTTTTATAGAGCTCAAATACAAATTGCTCAGAAGCTGAAATGACCACAGACTCCATGTTTCTTAGCTTGGGATGTTCAGGAACTGTCTGCTCTGGTTTTCTTTTTGATTGAAAAAAATAGCCCTCGCTAAATCCAACTTTTCTACAAGAAAATTCTGATTGTGCCAAAATACTCTAAAAAATTAAATATTCTGGGGCAAGATCAAAGCAATGCAAGTTATTTCAGTATATTTAATATACTTGCAAGCAAATGAAGCAATTTTTCAGCAGCTAGAATAACACTTACGAAGGGCAGGGGAAGTATGTGTCAAAAAGAACAAAATAGTGCCCAGCTTCAAAGAAATTAAAACTGCGGGCATTACAAACTTCAGATCACTTTCAGTTCCCAGAAAACCAGGAAAAAACAGGCAAACTTTTTATAAGCACATGAGTGGTAACAAGGAGAAAAATAATACACACATCAGTGTTGACTTGTCAAGAAAATATCTTGCTAAAGGAATCTCTTTCTGCTACATCTTCTCTGCAGAGCAGCAGGAGTAGCAGCTGCCATACTTTTGTATGGTTTGTGGTTTGTGGTTCACTTTTTGAAACTCTCTCACACCCCCTTCACACAAGCAAACAGATCCTCACTTGCTGGAACTATCAACACAGACTGGAAAACAATAAACAATTACAAGGAAAACAACAAAAGCATCACTAAAGCCTCATTACTTACATGGGAGAATGCATAGAGCAGCTTTCCACAAGGACCTGTCCTAAATCAGATGCTACTCAGTATTTTTATTTGCAGCTTAGATGATGGAACAAAGAGTGCTCCTATGAAATCTGTAGAGAGCATCAAACTGGGAGGGACAGCAAGCAGGAAGGCAGAACCAAAATTCTAAATAATCTTGAAAATTGGAGGAACAGCCCTAAAAGGATGCAAAAAGGGGACTAGGAGATGGAACTATAATTAGGTAGAACAGTTAACTGCACAAATGCAGGATTGGGAGCAACTGATTTGGGAGCACTTCCTTGGGGAAGGAGCTGGGTGTTACAGTCAATTGCAAGCCAACAACATGATGGTATTGTGGAAAAGTCCTAGCACCACACCAGGATGATTCATGAAGGTACATGAAAAAAATTTCTCACTCTATTTCAGCACTGGAAAGATCTCTGGAGGGAAAAATTTTGAGGTACTTCTCTTGAAAAGAGACGGGAACTACCTGTAGATAGTTTTTAATTTCCACTTGAAATTTAATAATCTGTATGTATGAACATCTTTTTCCTTATCTCGTAGCTTAAAATGTGCTTCCCTTTTTTGGTGCATTAATATCAAATAAATAATCTAATACCTTTTAACACACATAAATGGACCTGTACAAAACCTTCTGTGTAAATTGTACAATGGCTTCCTTCCCTCTTTTGCTGGGAATACCAAACCTGATACATCCTGCACCCAATTTACCTTTTTCATATTTTCCCATTTACTATTTCAGAGTAATCCTGAGATCACCTAAATGTCCAGGTCTTTCCCTCTCACTCTGAGGAAAGGAGGAGATGACAAGGTAGAGCAAACATCATTAGTCCTTAAGCAAATAAACCTGGTTGTTTGTGCTGCAAAGTTTTATCTGACTACAAATCCCCTTCAAAGTCATGTATTGTGGCATTATGGCATTCTAAACCTCCCTTAAAATGACACTGCTTCTCAAATTTTAGGGTTGGTTTCTGTTCAAAACACAACTGCAAGAACAATTATTGTTCTTTCTTTATTGGTCTTCTTTTCCCCTTGTCTTTAGGTATACAAATGATGAAAATCTCACTGTAAATCACAATTTGTTCTTGTGTGTTTGTTTTTTTTTGGTTTGGTTTTTTTTTTTTTTTAACAGCAGTCAACCAGATGAGGTTCTGATTCATTAATTCCATAACTGTCATGACCCAAGCCTCTATCTGTTGAAAGATTGTTAGGTTGCTTATTCCTTTTAACCCTTGTGATACATTTGGATTGAGGGAACATTTTCAAAGCTGACAGTGCAAGGGATTAAAAAAAAAAAAAGCTTCAAATTGCAGGTCCAAATCAGGCAAAAGGCTTTGCCAAAGGTCAGCTCTATATGAGAATTCACAGTTTTAAAACATATTATTTTCTCTCTAAATAACATGCAGGATACTATTAATGATCTACTATGCCAATACTTTTCACAGAGCTATAAAACATACTCTTTTCTACATAATGGACTCCTCAAATATATATTGGAGCTGACAGAACGGTTCTAGGTTTGATGGTAAAATTATAATGTGAAATTTTATGGCCTGTTGTAAAGAGCAGATCAGGCAGGGAGAATATACAGCCCAGGTGATGGCTCTTTCTGACTCTGGACTGATCTCTATAGCTCCTCACATTTGCTGACTAAAACAAGGACAAATGCCTTATCCCAAACAGACGAAGCAAACAATATTTTAAACGCTATTACAGTTATTAAAAAGGTTCTGAGTGTTTGTCTACTTGAAAATGGATGAGATCTACTGCTATTGACATTACCACTAGTACAAAATAATCTGTGGGTGTGCAGGGATGGGATGAGGAAGGCTGGGGCTGATTTGAGTATTAGAGATGCTTTTTTTCCCCGCAGTCCCATGATTCTAGCTCTGCCATGGTTTTCTGAGACAAGGATTTCAGATGTGGCTGCTGCAGGAGCCCAGCGAGCAGCTCTCATCACAAGTTTGCTGAGAAGTCTCAGCAGCCAGATGGGAGCGATACCCATGCGCAGGAGCCCCTGCAGCACAATGCAGCCACTGTCCCAGGAATGTGGGAATTCCAGCATCCCTCCAGCTCCAGTGCACTGCGCTGCAGCAGCTCCAAAGAGCTGCCTCTGCTCTACTGAGGCAATCATCTGGACATTAAAAAGTCATGGCTGGCACTGCTGTCTCTTTGGCACGACACTTACAGCTGATGCTTAAAAAGTATCGGTTGAAAAGGAGAAATAAAAGGAACACACCAAAGCCACAAAAAAGTCAGAGTAATTCAGTTACTTGTGACCAGCAAAGCACAGAAAAACTCTTAGCTTGACTCCAACGTGAGTGAAAACAGGACTTATGTCTTTTGCTGAGTCAAGATCTTAGCACTGAACATTACCTAAAATTGCTGTGCTGCTGAACACACCGGGTACATCCTTAATCTAAAACTGATATTGTATTTTACACCCCTCTATTGGCAATAATGGGGTAATCTCACTCCCACACAGTGAGCAAGAGGCACGTTCACATGTTCCAATGGCACAGAGCTTTCTCGGAGGGAAACCTGTGTAATTTGTTCTACACACCCCTAAAAGCAGCTGTTTCTCACATTTGTGCAGACTCGAGAGATGACTTGGTTTGCTCAGCCTGGAGAAGAGGAGACAGAGGGGACTGCCCACAGCAGCTCTGCAGCTTCCTCATCACGGGAGGAGAGGGGCAGGCACTGACCTCTTCCCTCTCAGCCAGTGACAGCACTCCAGAAATGTCACTAAGCTGATCTGGGGGAGGTGGAGGTTGGCTAGCAGAAGAAACTTTCTCACCCAGAGGGTGTCTGGGCACTGGAACAGGTTCCCCCAGGGAAATGGCCACAGCTCCAAGCCTGGCAGAGTCCAGGAAGTGTTTGGACAATGCTCTCAGCACTCTCACTCTCCCTAGAACCAGGGAGGACCTGGGAGCAGAGATTCCCCACCCAAGCACAAACACTGCACGGAGTTCCTGACAGCTGCACACACAGCAGCCCTTTCCCATCATGTTAAATGTGTTCAAAACACGTGTACATCAGTCATTTCTGAGGATGAAAAACTTCTCCTGGGGCTGGTAGGGAGACTTTTTTTTTTCCTGCTCACAAGTGTTGCCATGGGATTGAAGGAATGAGTGGGGAGGGGCTTACTGTTTGCAGCCTTAAACACCACGTGTCTGAGAATAAAGAAGAGAAGATCTGTGCTAGAGTACAGCAGGATTTGTTCTTCCCATTCAGTTGAGAAAAGGATATTGTGTGGCAACCCCCACCCCCCTAATAAATTTGTAAAAAAAAAGAGAAAATAAGGAAGAGCTGGTTTGGATGTCAGGGAAGAGACAGTGCAGACCTCAAAAATACTTTATACTGGTTGTCAGCTTTCCTCATATACAATGGCAAGAGTAATTATAAAAACAAATAATCAGCCAATAACGTTGGCTTAATCCTTGCTTAAGTACTGTAGACATATAACTCTGAAAGCATGTACAATGTGATTATAAATAAAAGCTCTGGTCTGTCATTACATTGGGCTATTTCAGAGCTTTTAAAGATGGCAGCTCAGGAATTAACAGTCGTGATGCTGTCTCAGCAACATCAGCCACCAAACCTCAAGCAGAGCCTGTGTTATGTTTCAGGGTTTTACATCCACCTACTAAGACTGATTACCTCCTCTTAGTCCCTGAATGGAGAGGGCACTTCAGGACACATTCAGTGTATCTGTACCTAGGAATGTGCTCAAATGTGTACTCACACAAATGGGGATTTCTCAGTTTCCTGGGGCTGGTGTTCCTGCAGCCTGCTGCAAACTGGGCTCCCAGAATAAGCCTGTGAGATGTGACTGGTGGTATATGAATCATAAAGTTTTAAAGAATTGTCACCTGGCCAGTGTTTTGATTACATATTTACAGACACACAGAAGTGCAGTAACAGACACCTCAAATTTTTGCATAATTAAATGAAAAAAAATTACTAATTTGGAAACTATGGGTCAAATGTTCCTAGGTTTGAAAGAGAAGTGAGAACTCTGCACAAAATCATCTGTGTGCTTTTGTATTGTACCCACAAAATGCATGGAATCAGCGGAGCTCATGCAGCCAAGGTTTCCTTGGAAAACATTAAGGTCCTTATCACACTTGAGACATCAAGTCATTACCACTAACCTCCTTCCCCGCTGAAAAACTCCAATGGCTTTGAAAAGAATGATTGCTCTGAGGGAAAAACAAAGTGCTCAGAGAAGGAAATCCTTCTTGGGAAAAGGAGAGCATTCTCTCCTAGCTGGTGATGAATACAGACCAGTGCCATATTCCTGCACTTCTGCAAGAGAGAGGGTGCTCTTGAAAACCCCCCTGCTCACCAGGGAGGACCCAGACAACCATCTCCAGACAAGCTGCAAGTGTGCCCTCTTTGCCAGGGCTGAAGCCCCAACAACCACATATTATGAGGGAAAGTTTACTGGGAGGCAATGCTGCAGGTGAGTGTGGAGCTGGGGAAAAGCTGCTGGCTTGGGCAGTGAGATTAGAGAGGAGCTGCAGAGGTCCTGATGCAGCAGAGATGGATTGTGCTCCAGATAGGGCATCAAGGTTATTAAAGTCCTCTTTATCAGCTGGTGCAAACACACAGCCACACAGAATTGTTTACAGCTCTGCCAGAGATACCTGAGGCTTAGGATCCTGCAAAACACGGAGCAAGAAGGGATCTTTATTGACTGAACAAGCAGCGACCTGTTACCAAATGTGTTTGTTAGCACTTCCAGCGTGATCCCGTGTCCTGAGCCATCATATGAAATAAAGGGCCTTTTCTGCTAAAGAAAACCCTCCTCTGTCCCAGAATTTGTAATAACACTTTTTTTCCATAGTCAGGATTCATTACATCTGGCTGGGTTTTTCCCTAACCTTTTTGGCTCGCTGAGTTGCAAGGCTACATTCAGGGTACTTCTGTCTCCTAAAGGGGATCAAGTTTTCCTTTATAGCTTGAAAGAGGAATCAATGAAAGCTGATTATTTTTTGCAATTTTTAATTACTTCAGCAGATAGTCCCCATCTTTGCTTTGTTGACTCGCTCTGGGGCTTTTTGGTTTCTCTGGGCCTCAGTACTATCGAAGTACAAATTACTGGATGTGCTATTTGCTGACATTAGAAGGGAGATCTGGCACTGAAAGCTCGCTGAGCTGAGATAGTGGCTCTGACAGATTAGTGCACCAGCAAAAGGAAAAGCTCTTCTTTAAGGAATGCAGAAGGCTTTTGTCCATCACATCACGTGCTAGTTCAGTGACCTGAAACTCTTGATGACTCCTCAGCAGCTAGGAGAATTGCATCCTCATGTTTTCACAGCGCAAACTTTTCCTTCCCAACCCCTTAACCCTTTTTTGCTACCTCAGTGCTTCGCAACGTGAAAAGGAGAGAAGCAAAAGTTAACGTGCTTTAGCAGTCCCCACAGACTGCTTAAACAAACACTGTGATTGCAATTTAGACAATCTGGAGTCCATTCAATATTAAATCCCCATCCCAGGCTACAACTAGCAAACAAATAAAGGATTCATGGAGTACTTTACGCTGTCATTTACTCCCGCAACCATTGTCACTTGACAATCCAGAGGAGGAGCCTGCAAAATCTGATACTGCACCAGCTACATCTGTCAACAAGAAGACAGAGAGCTCTGCTAAGCAAACAGGCTTGATCCTGCTTTACACAGTCTCCCTTTGTCTTGCCCCAGCTGAGCCCCCTCTAATCTTCTCAGGCTATCTGCAGCAGCACAAGCAAGAACTTCTCCTGGAACCGGGCAGACAAAAGATGCCTTTTTTCACCTCTCTGGACTGTTTAAATGTTTATGCCACTTCAGCTCTGTCCCTGCACCTTTATCCCACGTCCCCACCCACTGCACAACTGGAATGAACACTTACTATTTATCACTGCAAACTGTACAAGTGTTATATCAGCACACTCATGTGTGTGTGTGTGTTTGTGGGGACTCCAGATTATATGCACTACACATTTTACTCTCAAATTATTTCAGTTACTTATTCAGAAGAGGCTGAATCAAACCCAGATCAAACTCCCATTATGCTGCTTCAAGTCAGGATGAGCTGGTTTGGCTAGAGAGCTCTCGTTTGTCTGCTTTAGAAACCCCCTGGTATTGGAAATATTCACCACTTCTGGAAAGGGAATCCACTTGGAAACATTAGGGTAAAAATTGTCAAGGTATATTACTCTAGAACTTCAGGCTGGCAAGTAGTAGCACTGGACATCTTGCACTGAGTAACTTCTTTTCATAGCTACGCATCTTAAATAAATACTGCATAAGCAATATCACCAGGTAAACCCAGAGGATACACTTCATCTCAGGAAACATGAATGAATGAATGCAAGATTTCCAGCTGTTTCAGCATCAGGAACTGCCATGTTTATTCTGGAAGGAGCAAACAACAGATGTAGTTGGATAGCAAGAGTTCATCTGCTTTTCAATCACACTCAAAATAAAACTCAATTTGCCATTATCATGTCACAAGCACTCGATAAATGTCAGGAATCTGGGGGAAATCCTAATGTGTAAACCTCAAACTGCAATTGCTTAGCCAGGTTAGAAGGGGTCTCATAAGACAAAATCCTTTATCAACATCTGTTAAAGCAACTATTAGCAACAAGTGGTTTCCCTGACTAGTGGAATTCACATGAACTGTGTTTAGCATTTTTTCCTCCTTCCCTCAGTGATGAAACCCCTCAATCCACCACCTTGAACTGCTCCTGCCAGGGACATGTCCCTGCACAATGACCTGTGGAATAGGTCCCAGAGCCTAGAGCTTGGGACAAAAAAACCCCCACTTGGCAGTGTTTTGTGCTGATTGCTTTCTCAAAGCCAGAGACAGGTATTTTAGGAGATGAAGTGAGCATTAGCACAGCCCCACTGTGCCACATCCAGGGAACTCTGCTTGCACCAGGGAACGAGCAGTGCCCAGGGCCAGTTCCAGGGCTCAGAGGGCAGCACTTCCTCAGCCCAGCCCACAACGCAAATTCGGAAATTTGTACTTGTAAAATAATAAAAAGCAAAATTGTGCTTGTAAACCAGAGCCTCCAGCTTATTTTGCTGCCGTGTGCTTTGATGGTGGCCTTTAAAAATGCAACGGGACGGAATCAGGAGGGATGCAGAACCCAAAGTCGCAGCTGGGTGAGTTACAGCCCATCTACACCTCCCACCTTGGAAATCTGGTGTTTTCTCCCCACAAACAGCATCACCCATTGTCAGCAATCTGACTGGTGCAGTGTATCAGCCCTGACTGACAGAAAGATCTGTGGAGGTAAAAACCGAGGGAAAAAGCAAAAAAAGGGAAAATAAGGAAAGAACTGCTGGGTGAAATCTGATGTAAATGTACCTATACCAGGAGTGAATCGAGCTGGTTAAATATCTATTTAAAAATGTGAATATCTCTTTCAATCTCACATTCATCCCTCCACAAAAAGGGAAGAAAGAAATTCCATTATCTCAATAGTACTTGCTGTCAGCAGTTTTATTCTCTACTAGTAGGAGCCACACAGCTCTCTACTCCCTCACTATGAAGTATCCTCCTAACGTTATATCCAATTCTGTTTAGCTGAGTTTTGATTACTGTGTCTCTGCCGTGTTGGCCACTGCATTTTTTTCTCCTGCCTGTGAATTGCTCCACAGAAATGGATTTTATCCCTGATTGTGCCCAGGCACTACTTCCTTACAAATAAATCAGTCAGAATAAAAATTTACCTCCCTTCCCCTCGTGTTGGCACTCTCACTTTGTAACCCTTTTCCTTTGGGACCAAGAGGGTCTTAATTTAACAAACCTTTTTCCCTGTCACCCTGCTGCTGCTCACTTGCACACCATAGCAGACCAGGCAGCACCAGAGCTGGAGAATAAAGAGCACTCGCAGGAAAGTAGCAGCTAAACTTGGCTTGGTGTGCTGGAATTCAAAATAATTAAATGCAGAGTGGGAGAGAAGCCAAAAGTATAGGAGTTTCCAGTGCAGAGGAGTAAAATTTGTCTGGTTTCCAGGTGTGATGAGCAATCCTCAGAAGGCTCTCATCAGTTCAAAGAAGGAAGCTCAAAATGTGGGTTCTTAGGTGAACTTTAATCAAACTGTATAAATCTTTCCAATCTTAAAAAAAAGATCTAGACCCAGGGATTGCTTGGAAATAAGCTCCTTCAAAAATGGAGTAATTTATTTTTTTCTCTTAAAACAAAACAAAACAAAAAAAAAAACCCCAAACAAACAAACTTGGCATTTTTCATTGTGGGCAAACCAGCAATAACACAAGTGTTCCATGACAAGCTAAAGTTGGTTTTTTTTTTTCCCCTTGGGGTTGTAACCCAAAAAGGGATTTAAGGGCTGAGCAAATAATAATTTTGGTTATGGACCATTCCATTTGCATTGGAACTGGTGCTTTCTCTGCTGCTTAGGCTCAGGCTCTCCTCACCTAAACACAAGAGAAGTGAAGTTATTCTGTATTTTGCAATATAAAATAACATTCCAGCAGCTTGATGAAGTGGTTGCTGGCTGTTTTGTTTTGGTTTTTGTTTTTTTTTGGGGGGGGGGTTTGTTGTTGTTTTGGAGGTTTTGTTTGGTTTTGTTTTTTTGTTTGTTTTGGGGTGTTTTTTTTTGTTTTCAGAGGCATCTCTGGTGACTTTTATGACAGCTCAAGCCCAGTAGCACACATGACATTTTACATGTCCTATGCAGACAGGCACATTTTTAAAATGAAACTGCTGAAAATTCTTACCCTGTCCACAGAATTACACAAAATTATATCAATGAATCACAGAATGATCTGGGTTGGAAAGGACCTTAAAGATCATCTGGTTCCAAACCCCAAGTCAGAGGTTTATACTAAGATCCCTCAATATGAACCTCTTATTAGCCTACCAAATGCTGATAATATCCAAGACAGGACAGGTTCATTTTCCAATAGTGCTACAGATAAAAAACCATAAAATGCTCCTCTCATTAAAGCACTTCCTGAAAGGGCGGGAATAATTAATTAATTATAATAGTTAGCTCTGAAAACCAGAAATCAGTCAAAGTCAAAAATTCTGCTTTTTACAGCTACAAATCAGTTCTGCACTTGCAGCAGTGTCAGCCTCCTATCTAAATCAAACCTCCAGCTTTACACAGATTTGAAATCATCCTCTTAACTAATTTCTGTGACATAGTCTTGTTTGATTTAGAGACATTAGGCAATAATATCCTGTGAATACTTGCCACTAGTGATCTGTCTGTAATGATGATAAGACAGAGTAAGGAGAATTCTGTAGGCATTGCTTTTTTCCCTGCACTTGCATCCAAGCTAGGCAAAAATCACCAGATGGGGTAAACACCGTGATCCCTCAGCCAGGACTACCCAGGAACACTCTTGCTTATTTTTCAAGCCCCTCATACAGGAACAGCAGTGTTCCAGTAATTCTAAATGCAACCAAAAATTTTGTACAAAAAGCTGTAAAACTTTCAAGACCTTTCCCCCCCCCACTTCTGATTTTGAATCATCTTTGTAGTCTCGGAGATGTCAGAGAGAAAAAGAACCTAAAAATCTGTTAGCGATGGCTCCTTGTGTGTCTTTACCCAAACATCATCTTCTTCTTCTTCACCTAAACATCTTCAACCTTCTTTTAAGTTCAAGTCCTTACAGTGTAATAAAGATTGGTGGGGTGGCTAGAACAGCATGAGAACATGTTTTGCTTCTTTTTTTTTCCTTCACCAAAACCTTCTCTCAGCCTTTTGGCAACTTTTTTAGATTATGCCAATCAGGAAGGAAAAAAAAAATACTCTAAGCCAGTTGTCTGGAGACAATAACACAGCAATCAGGTTCAAGTTCTATTTCACCTGCAGGCACATTTTCTTGAATTGCAGCTTCCTGAAAACCTTAGCAGAGGAGAGGTCCTTGTGTTCCAGCTCAGGATCATCTGCCCCTAAAATGATTTCATGGACTCCAATCAGACTGTTACCAAAATAGCCAAACCAGGCTCTAGGCAGAGTGATAACCTCTCCTGCTCTCATTCACATTTCGTTTGCCATCATGTCCTTGGACAGGTTCTTATTGCCACTCCAAGCTGTGCCCAACATGAACAGCATAATGAAGAACCTCTTCTTGTTTTATTCCAACCACTAAAATAAAAGGGGACCAGCAGCAAATATCCCTTTACTTTCAGACACACAACAGTTATTCCCACTGCAGAAAAACAGAGGATGAAGCAGATGCAGGAGATAAAGGAGAAAACCTTCCCAAGGTCCTACAAGAACAGGGTGGGAAAGTGGCTGTTAAGGGTCCTCAGCCCTCTTCTCATACTGGAAAGCAGAAGTGGTCTATATTATTCCTATACTGTATGTCATTAACAAGTACCAAATTATTTTAAAAACAAAGAAACCAAACATAAACCAAACCCTCACGAATTTTTCCATCATATTCTGATGTCATATGCCCAGAGGATGCTGAAGGATTCTGCTGCCTACTCCTTTGCAGAGGTATGGCAAACCCTATGATTTTCCATTCTGTCTACAACTGCAACCCATGAAGAAAGTGTTCTTTGCCAAAGGATGTACTTGCTCATTTTAGGGGTAAAAATGAAAGTGTATCCTTGCTTTCTTTTACATGAAGAAACTCCTTACCTTTTACCTACATTAAGCCAGTCCCTTTGGAAAACAGATACTACTCATTGAGTGTTAAAAGTAAACTATAAAAATTGTAGAAACGGTTCCATATTAGATGCCTTGAGTACTGGCAACAGGAAAGAAATTATCATGTTCTTGGTACACTAAATACAACATGAATGCTTAATTCTCAGAAAGTCCCACCTTTTAAAAATATTTAATAAAACATCAAAGCATCCTATTGCTTCTGAAATCCACACCAGATTCAAGCACAGATATGCAATTAAAAGCAAGAGCTAATTTCTGTAAGGAGGTGCTCTACTTTTAAAAATGTCTTTATGTAAGCAGTAATTTTTTCCTTCTGAATTCAAATCGTAACTCTGTGTTAAGTGAAGAGTAAAATCTCTAGCTTGGCTTCAAAATGGCATTTTTTAGTCTTAATGACCTTCACACAGCACTTTTGAACATCACATTAAAAAGATAAGCCTTTGAAAACTTTAAAATGTGGGTAAGTAGGAAATATTTGAATAAGTAATTACGAAGGCTAAAGAGAAGAATGATATATATCATCACTAGGCCACATTCAAAGAAATATATTAGGTCTTGGAGAATCAGTTGTTCTCAAAAAGACCCATATCAGTAGGAACGTGTGCTGCAGGTAATGAGCATATGCACACACACCATTCCTAAAACTCCTCTAAGGACTCCTCAAAAACCAGGAGTTTTTGATTCAGCAAAGCACTTTTGTTTCAGCATAATTGTCATGCTTAAGTCAACTGTCTCACTGAAGGAGAGCTCTCTGAAATAACTACACATTTGCCCCAAACAGATGAACACACAGTAAGATTTAACACACTCTATGGATGGGGGACCTAGCTGACACAGAATGCTTTGGGAATTAGGAAAATGTTCTTTACTGCTTGAATAAGAAGAGTGGAGCATTTCAGAGCTGCCTGTGGAAATTTATATCTAAACACCCAAGTAGTTTAAAAAAATGCCAGGGACTTCAAATCCCATAGGCAGCTCTGGAAGTTTCAGCCACAATTCCTAGAAAGTTCAAGTCAATGCTGCTGTGGTTTATTTTAAGACACTGGGTGCACTGTCATTTGTTAGACTTTGTTAGATCTGTTAAACTTGGGAGTTGCAGCCTCCTTAAAATGAGATGTACGTGTGTGTGCTTGCATGATATCCTCAAATATGGGATTAAAAACCAGCCCCTGCTGAACACTGCCATTCATACTTTAAGGGTCAAAAGGAAGGCAAAGAGATCCCTCTCTGCTGCATTTCAAAGCAGAAACAAATATTTGTTTCAGTCTGCAAGCTGCTGTGCTGCCATAACAGCACATTAACAAAAAAGTATTCTGAAAAATGGTCCACATTTAGGGGCTCCTATGCATAACTTGGGTCATTTGGGGTTTTGGTAACAGTAGAACTTTAACAAGGTTAACCAAATAAAGCTTTAACTGTGACCTCTAGGGATATCTAATTGACACTACTTATCAAGGTTTCCTGTATAGTTTTTAATTTATTTTTAGTATTTCTACAAACTTAAAATCGTTCTGAAAATAATGGCTACATTAAAAAATATATAAAGCAAAAAAAAAAATTAAGGACAATAAAAAATGCTGTAGTTAAAGTTAACCAATACCTTCCACATGGGAAACAGTGAGTTCCTACAATTTATGTACCTTAATATACAAAAGCAACCTAAACTCCTCAAGGAAAGATAATCTATAATCAGCTCATGCAGTCAAACTTAGGTGTAGAAATCATGTCATTTTCTGCACCATAAAAGAAAAAAAGCCAAGCAGACAGGATTTCCTCTAGTAGCCTTAACAAGTTTTGAATATCTTTACAAAGTGTGGGCTAAAATCTCCTGTACAAAATCTGGGCTTTAAATAAAGTTTGGTTTGTTTTCAGTGGTAGACAGCTACTTTGAGAGAGAGGGTTGGAAAAGAAAAACGTTTCACTTGATTTTAAAATGGAATGGATCAAATGTTTTTGATGCCGCTCAGCTGACTTTATTTGGCGAATTGGGACACTGAATTATTTTATTTTCTCGTATTTTTAAAATTGTTGCCAAGAGACAGACTCCCTTCCCGCAGTGGGAGCTGTACCTATTTACACCAGCTAAAGGAGTCCATCAAGTCATGTTTTTGAAGAGACATGAGTGAGCTGCACATAAAAAAGAATGTGAAGTAGTGAATATAAATTGTGCATGTGGGGAACTGGCTTGTCAATTTTGAGATGTAACAATGAAACTTCACTCACTATTCCAGAAATTAATAATCACAGCACAGCCTAACTTCCAGCTTACCTATGCCAACACCTGAAATTTAGAACTGCGGAGGGTTTAAATCCAGACCAAATCCAAATTTTGATGTTTGGTTAATAATTATTATATTAATTCACTTCAACGTTTACAGTAAACACGGCGGCGTTGCTGAAAATCTTAATTATAGAAATCAGTAAAAATTGCAGCACAATAATTACCCCCCTTTGTCTCAGGCCATTCATTCATGGCTTCTCCTACATAATCTCATGAGCTGCCCAGGCCTCCCCTCAGCCTGCCCTTCTAAATATCTGATGATCATAGAGGTGAGGTCACTTCATCACTCCTTGGGAAGAAAGAAAATAAGGAAAGAAAAGGAAAGAAAAAAAAAGGGGGAGAAAAGCAAAGCATCTGCTAAAATCTGACTTCATTTGATTTACTCTCCAAGACTGTTTTTTATTAAATATGTTTGACTGCTATCTCTAATTAAATGTAGAATTAATTTTGGCAAACTAACCACAGATGCAGTTTATGTTCAATTTTATCAGACAGATTTATTTATAAGCTGTCAACTTCTTGAAAGACTTCATTTTGGAGCAGTTTTAAATTGCTAACAGTAGCTGTAAATGGGGCTACTGTTCTCTGGAAGACTAAAGAAGAAGTATGCTATAAATGTCCATTCCATCTGCGAGGAATCATAAAACAATCACATTCCTTTATATTTTTTTTTTCCTTCCCCCCTCCTTCTCAGGACCTTTATTAAATTAGTTCAACTCAATTAAAAATAACTTCAAAAACATTTCAAGCCCCTTTGTTTCAGGGAATACTTGGAACTCTCTGCACGGAACGTCACCCTTTTAACTAATCCCTTTTGGGGAGCGGAGGAGAATGGTGGCATTGTGACTTCAGACAGTGCTTTCAAGGGTCCCTACTGTACCGAATTGAGGTCAGCAGCAGACAATGCCCAACACCCAACAGCATTCAGGCCTTCCTCACAACTCTATCAAACGTGCCTTTCTTCCCTGCGCGCTTTCTCTCGTGGCGAAGTCACAGGACAATGGAGAAAGCCTCCAGCACCATTTATGGTCACTATATTTGCACATGACAAAGTCTATTCTTCCTGGTTTGCCAGTTCCCTGGTAAAAAAGAATGAGCCCTGGATAGATTTTCCCACCATTACAGTTGTTCAAACTTAGCTCAGATTAAAAACAGAAAACTCTAAAAACAACAACAAAAAAACCCCGTCTAAGAACAGTAAGTGCTGTTTGAAAGGGTAGCTGCTCGGCTCCTTGCTATTTCGGTATTGAGAGAGAAGCTGCAGAGCTGAAGTGGAAGATTAAATATGCTACATTATAGCCTGCATATGCATGGGTGAGGATACATTTCAGTGGAAACAAGGGATAAAGCAGAAGAGATGATTTTTCATGGTATCGTTTGCCCTTAGCCGCGCTAGAAAATCGCGGTTTGAGCAGCAGTGCAGGAGCTCGTCTGCAGCACTTGGTTTTGCTGGGGAGGGTTTCACTGTTTCAACCCCAAACAACAACAGCAGCAAACCAATCACTGCACATTTGCACTGGCTACTGCTGCTATTTCTGAAGCCCTACCTCAGAAGTTTAACTCTTTCAACAGATGAGGATGAGAGAGAGACAGAGTGAGAACGTTGCACTAGATACGGCGAGCTTGCTGCCAGCAAGATTTTTTTTTTTTTTTAAATTTTAAATATGTGCTACAGATACAGTATTCTTCACAACCTAAAAAGATCTGAATGAAAATGTGCTGCTGTTGAAAAAGACTGTTTAGAACCAGTACTGAACTTGACATTTGCACTGCCTCACCCACGCACCTCCAAAGCACACACATCTTTTTTTAGTTAATCAGAAATGGCGAGGCCCTCGCCCGCTGCCTGACAACAGGGAGCACAGCACCCCAACCTGCAGACAGCCAAATGCCATTTAACTCCTGGCTGCAGAGCCACTGCAGGCTGTTCCATCCCAGGATGGGATGATGCTTCTGCTTCTTTTCTATTCCTGACCTTTTGGGCAGTTCTGTTCCTTCCCTTTTGCACCACGCTGCTTTCACAGCGTTCAGCGGCTGCAGACTCCTTCCCCAAAAATTGATGCCCAGCTGCATGAGACAAACCCCACTGCTGCCAGGAGCTGCTGGCCTGCACAGCAAAGTGCTCTGCTTCCCCCTCTCAGTGCTGGGAGGTGGCAGACAAGGCAAGGCATGCTCTGATGCTGCACCTACCTGTTTTCCAAGGGTCCTGTGTGCACGCTCAGCCACACCTTCACTTCATCACACAGCACAGAATTACAGAACGAGGGCTTCAAACTGATGGCTGGGGGATTTTTTTTCCCCCACCAGGATCTAACATCCTTAAACTGAATTATGACACTGGGGCTCCCTGGAACCGTTATCACCAGTGTGATGCCATGGACCAAAATCTGCTTTTTGGCTCACAAGTACATAAATCCCAACCCACTTTAGGAAATCCCATAAGTATGGACTTCCTTTGAAGAACCTCCCTTGGTGTGAATGTTCATCTGCATCGAAGGCTAAATGTCTAATTCAGGCTGAAACCAATGGTGTACTAAGATCTTGGAGAATCTCAAGATCCATCAAGAATGAGTTACTCACTTAACTGGTAAACCCACACGAGATCTTTGGATGAAAAATTCTATAGAATGATAAACCACATTGTTAACAGAAAAAAATAGCTATAGCATGTTCCACTTAGGCAGCAAAATGTATTTGTTGGAGTACTGACTCATGGGTTCCAGACATGTGGAAAAGAAATGCCATTAAGTTACTTCCAAATTTGCTCCCCACATTTTGATTGTATGCAGACTCAGAAATGAGTTAGTGCCATTAGCACATTCTTATTTGATAAAGTAAAACTTAAATATCTGATTGTAGATGGGAGCATCATCTGCAGGCTGATAGCCAAGGGCTTCTGCCTACAAATAGGAGCCTGTGTCAAACTGCAGAAACAAATTAAGAGGCCAGAAAGAGGATTTTCTGAGAGTTTGCTGGTCAATAGCATTTCTTTTTGTGTAAAAAAAAGACAACACAAAATGTTAAGGAGGTACATTTAAAAAAGAAAGCCTCTGCAATGAAAGAATTCAAGAAAAAAAATCTACTTTGACAGCACCAGCATTTAACAGCCATATACTGTTTTGAACCTGCCTTTAAAATTGCTCAGCTTGGTAAATAAATGCTAGGTAAATATTTTCCTAATGTGTTTTATTTGAAATTGCTCACATTTCTTAATAAAAAATAAGATAATATCTCATTATCTTCAACAGATGGACCTTTGGAAGTTTGATTTCTGGAGTTTTTATATTAGGCCTTCTTTCAAGACATGGTAAGGAGTTTTATTAACTACCTAGTGGATAAGTTGACTTTGAAATGTCTCTTGAATCCCCAAAACACCTAACAAAACCCTAATTATCTAGATATTATTATTAGATATTATCAGTAGTAGTAGGTACTATGATTTTTTATACTCAAAACCTAATGTAAACTACATTCAGATTCAAATCACACATTAAAAAAATATGCAACAAATTAAAATGAATTACAAGTGAACTAAATAAAATGTAGAGCCCCTTATCAAGACTGTAACCGTTTTGAGAACTCAGATTTCAAACTCCTGGTTTCAGACTCAACTCTTCTTTCCATTACATGACAGCACTTGACAAGTGGGAGGAGACAAAAGTGACAAGTCCAGCTTTGCCTCCTGGTAGCAGATGTTCAGTTCCTGAGAGAGAGAAAAGCCTCCCCTAATTGTGCCTGTGCAGCTCCTGGGGAGAAGCAGCACCCTGGCACAGGCAGGAAATGATGCTCAGACAAGACCCTCAGCTGATGGAAAGAATTCCCTTGTGCCCCAGACTGGACTGGGGACAGATTGCCACAGAAGGAGGAGTCACTGCATTGCTAGGCTAAAAGAAAGACTGAAGGGACAAGTCTAAACCACAGGAACCCATTTGTCAGAAGAAAGCCAGGTTTTCTGTACCATTAAATGTAATTATTCTGATATATTTTCCTTTTTTCTTTAACATATATTTATTTGTATATACACACAGGTTAAAAAAGGTCTTTGTTTCTTTAAGAAAAACCTGGATGCAGAGTTCAAAAACTTTTTCTATAACCCATTGTTTTGCTTGAAAACACAATCAGCATAATCCAAGAGGATATCAAGCACCACCAAGCTAGACAGATAGGTGGGAAAATTGATTGAAAGATTTTTTCCAAAGGCTCTCCATCCACAATGTCAATATAGTATGGAACACTGAGACACCTTTAAAATCACACATGCATGATAGAGAGTAATAGGTGATGAAAGTTAAATTCTAAATTAAAAAAAAAAAACAACAACCAAGACATATTTTCTGAAGTGAAAAGATACTTATGAGTGTCAAACTGCAAACTCAGGGCTTTTAGGCATGAAAGCCCACCAGCTAAGCCAGAACAACATGAATTTCAACCCTCCACGATTACAAGGTAACAAAGCTTAGTTTAAACTGCTTTTACTCCACCAAGTCTCATTATGGAACTGCTGGGATGGGCACCCACACCCACACAGGGACCAACAATAACTTTCACAGGACACTGGCGACCTGTTGAGCTACAGCAATTCATTTGTATCTGAGGACTTAAACATGTGAGTGCACAAAAGCATCTCCACATCCCTGACTTCTTGGTGCCTCTCTGTCTCAGGGAGAGCCAAGTTTTCAACAACACTTGATGAAAATGCTCCCTGGCACTGGAATCACCAGAGCGCCACAGGGGTGGCAGGATCAGCCTCTAATCCATACACACAGCTTTATAATTAATTCTTTCAATCCTGAGGTCTTGTTTTGCTGCTGGATAATACAATGCACTGCTTATTTCTGGTTTGATAGCATCCAAAGAACTTTTGGACTCATTTTTAGGTTTCTGGAAAGCATCTATTACAGTAGGCCTTAAAAATATAAATTAATGTCATCCCTGTAGAGAAAACACACAAGATCATGAGTGCCCTTAATAGCACAAAGGGAATACCTGAACATAAGTATAAAGATATATTAGTGCTATGTTTTCTTTTTTACGAGAACAATTTCGTTTTCCCCCGTCCTTCCAGCCAGCCTTGGCTTGTGTGCTATTGAGAGAGAAGAATCATATACTTTCAGAATGGCTGACAGCCTGCTTTAGGCATTATATCTGAAAGCAAATCAGCAGCAGCAAGAAAATTGGCATTTAGAGAGAGAATAAATTACAGGACATTGAAATATCACTGCTAGAGCTGTAAAAAGTAGAAAACGAAAAAACAGTAAAAAGATCACCTGATATTCATGGGATGGCCAAGGAAGGGAAGAGGAAGATGAAAGAAAGAAGATTTTGTTGCAACCACCATGTCTAGTCTGAAAAGCACGACATACCCACAAAATGCTCCAAAGGCTGCAGAACCTGGCACTCAAAGGTTCAGACACAAAGAACAACAACTGCCTACACAACCTTGGTTTAGCCCCATCATGTAGATCACCTGCAATACAATAGTTGCACCATCACATATTATTTTTTTTTCCACAAGATCTCTGTAGCACTGCACAGAACAAATCTCTTTGCGTGATGGGTCAGGCCTGGGCTGTTGGTCAGGGTAAGTAATTGAATCCGAATGTGGCTTTGGCTCATTTTATATATAAAATTGGGATACCCTCCTTCCTTGTGCAGGTTCCCAGCACACCCATGGTGAAGATTCAGTTTGTGATGTTCTCTTCCACAGTGCCAAACAAAAAATTATGAAAAGTAAGTAATTGAATCCTCAGAGCAAGAATGATGTGATTGAATCATATCATGTCCCTGATAAAAAGTACTTTTTCTTCCCTTTCCCCTAAACCCTTCCTACTTTTTCTCCACTTTTCTTTCAGTTCAGTCCCATTCTTCTTGTCTACCAGTAAGTATTAAGTCACAGTCTTCACTGTCCAAGACCAAATCTCTCCCTTTACTCTCACACCTCTTCCTCAGCTTACCTCAAAAGCATCTAAAGTAGATAGGTGTGGGCAAATTCTGCAAAAATAATGACCAATCACAGAGTCAATCACTTGGGAAGTTCTGTCTTTGCCTCACTGCTGGAATATTAAAACTATTCGTTAAAAAAAAAAAAAAAAAAAAAAAGCAAAAAACCTGCTAGTTTTTTTTTTTTTTTTTTCCCTTAAAGGATGAACCAATATTTTCTCTCCTATCATTCAATATAACAAAAGCAAACAAACAAGAATAAGAGTGTGAGGTCAGACCAAAGGTCCACCTTGCCCAGCATCTTCTCTATAATTGAGTGACCAAAGCAGATGTCTAGGGAACAGTAAGTTTAAATAAATCAATAAATCTGCCTAAGGCAGATATTCAACACTTTACAGCCTTATAGCAGGAAGTGTTTGACAATTTCAAAAATATTTTTCTTCTGTAGTACCCAATAAATCTTGGTTACGTTCTTAAAATCCCACTGGAGAAACTTGAATTCCTGAGATCAGATAATAACATACAATCAGAGAAAACAAACAAGTTCCTCAAAGAATACAAATAATAACACTTCTGGTACATCACCCATCTTCCCTGACTGTAACTTTTTTTCTGCTTGTGCAAAACATACTGGTAAGAAGTTATTTTCATCCAAATTTATAATCTCTCTCCCCAAGATCCACAAAATTTCACCTCATCATTCTACTCCCACAAAATTCATATCAGCCTGGTTTTAAAGAAGTAGCTCTGTTTGTCAGAGGTGTGTTTGGAGTTATGTATCCTTGTGTTACATTATTCTTGAGGAATATCCTTGTGTTATGTTATTCTTGAGGATGCAAACTCATCCAACGCTGGCTAAGTGCTAAAACGGCAAACCTGAGCTACTGCTGCTCTTAGAGGGCTCTTAAAGGCCCCAGGTTTTTAGTTTAGTTTAGTTGAGAGTTATTTCTCACTAAATCTGGCCTTCCCAGCAAAGGAACATATTTTCTTTACATTTGCCATGAGCTTTCTTTAAAATAAATAAAATAAGGGGTATAAAGGGGAGTTAGGGGGGGTAGAGGAGGGGGTGTATATGGAGCAAAAAGCAGTGGGGAGGGAGGAAAACTGGCTCTGTGCCACTCCCACAGAGTGTGATCTGTGGCACCATGCTGGACTGCTGCACCAGGCAATTCTGGGTCCAGAACTGTCCAGAAACATGGCAGACAGCTTAGGAAAATTTGGAGAGAGAAGGAGAGGCTAAGAGGGGCCAAGACAGACTCGAGAAGAAAGCAAATCTTCCACCACCCCTTTCACTGCTGACTCTGGGCTTCAGGAAGACTGTGGGAATCCTTATAAAGAAAAGGTAAAAAAACATCCCATGGAAGGGCAGATTTATTCCTTTTTTCCCCCAGGTCTGACCCAGCTGGTATTAAGTCTCGGAGTTTTGCTTTCCAAAGGTTTTGGGCACTCAGGATACAGACACCCTACCCGTGGTGGAAATTCTTCCTCTCTCACACCACAGCTGGACCATCCAGCCAAGAACAGTTCTGGTCCAGTGTCAGCAAGTGAAGGTCAGCTTTAAAATCTGGGGGTTGGATCTACCAGAGGTGGTTCCCAAGTGTTTTTCCTTTGGAAGAACAGCGTCCCTCATTTCAGGAAGCCAATACTGTCACCAGCAAGATACTGCTGATTTCCTTATCAAACTGCACCTGTAAACCCCTGCCCATGTGAGCAGCTGGGGGTTTCTGTTTGATAAGGTATTATCCAAGCAAAGCCTCAAGAGCCACTTGTGTGGAACTTTTTAAAGTAGGCAAAATTAAAGGCTCTTCTACCAGGGTCTGAATGAAGGTGTTGGGAAGGATGATGAAGGAAGGCCTTGCAGAGATGGTTTATTGGTGAAAGATTTTAAGAATGAAGAAATAGAGCTGAAAGCAAAACTTGAGCTATAGAATGTGAAGCAGGAAGACAGTGATTAGGTTATCTGAAGGCCGGGCCCCTGATGACAAAAACAATACAGCTCCCCAGACAAAGAGATAAGGGGTTGGGCCCGGCCAGGTGATAGGAAAAAAGGTGGGTTTGCCAAGGTTTTAGTATGCTAATGTAATAGTTCTCATAGGCTGCATGTAGATTTTGTAAGTTTTGTACCCTGTACCGGTTGGTTGATGTTAACCTGAGTATTCAGCATAGAAGGGGATAAATGGAATTGCAACAGGAAGTTCGTGCTCTCTTGGACCACGCTTCAGCAGGAGCTGGTCAGGCTGGCTGTCCCCACGATTATCCAAGCAAAGCTCCAAAGAGCTTCCCTGTCTCCAGAAGTCTCTCGCCGCACCCCAGATAGCAGGCAGGACTTTTCTAATAGAAGGTCTCCAGGGATTCCACTGTTCTGAGTCTAGGATCTATGATGCACCTTAAAAAAAACCCCAAACCATGTTGCATTTTCTGAACCTGATGTCAATCCCACTGCCACACTATTACTGGCTAAGTACAAACAATTAAACCAAAAGGAATGGATGGGGAGCAAACAGGGAATGAAGCAAGAGTTAAGATTATTTGTTAAACACAGTAACTATGTCACAGAGGAAACAGCAGAAAATACATTAATTGTAAAATGCCCCCTCAATGTCTGAATCTAGGCTAGTAAAGTTTATTCTTGCCAGGACTGGACACAGGATCAAAAGGGACAGTCAAAGTTCACAGCCTTAACAGAGCAGGCAGTCAAGCAGGTATTGGAAGGGGACTGAGGAAAATGCTACTCGGGGGCTCTCTGCTTCTCTCAGGCAAAAAGCAGGGATTTTAGGTCGGCTGGGGTTTACCCCAGACCTTCCCTTTTTGTTTTATCATTTTTGTCTCCCTGCAGTTTACCTTTCTTTGCAAAAATAATTGCTTTTAAAGAGCTGTTGCGAGACATTTTAAACAGAAGCTGCAGTTGGAAGTGGAAGAAATAGAGGAATATGTAAACAAGACAGTCACTTGTATAAAAGAGGCAACTGTATCTGTCAGTAAAGGATGCACTGAAGAAAAATAAGTGAAGGTCTTTTTGTAAGACTGAGAAATAAGAAATCCTTGTCTCAGATTTTCCAGGAGTCTCTGCATACTTCTGTACATTTCTGTATACAATAACAACCTTTGTGGTGTTGTCCCATCCTTAAAAGCAAATCCAAGCAAGCCCATACAAAACCTGAACTTTGTGATGTGAAAGGAGGTGCCAGGGTTCAGCCAGCACCTGAACTGAGCGAGCCAACCTTTTGAGGCTGGCTCTTCTCCTCCTCTCCCACACTTGTGCTTGATATTTCCAATCTCTCAGAGCCTGTGAGATAGCATCTCTCTAACAGTGGTTGTGGCCACCAACTTTCTTCTCTATAATCTCTCTCCATTTTTCCTATGTAAGAGTCTTAAATGAAGTTTGTTCCAGACTATTAACCTATGACAGAAGACTGCAGAGATAAGATTTCACTGACATATAGAACAAAGAAAAAGAAAGGGTGTGAAAATTGCAATGACAAGGTTGCCTTCATAGCTCAAGATGTATGAAATGAAATGAGCTAAAATATCTGACAAATGTCTGGATAACACACGTTGGGCACTACTCACTTCAGCTGAGTCAATCAGAACTGCATTTAATAGACAGCACAAAAGATTTCATTTACAAACACAACTCTTTAACTGGAACATCTAAAATTTATCCAGTATTGTACTGCTTTAAAGAAGAAGTGATGTAACCACTGCTATCAGGACATATATTCTCAAATTACAGTATTTCTAAACCAGCAAAATAAATATGCCATAGGAAAAGCCATGGCATTGGGAAAGCTACTATGTCACAGAAAACTGATCAAACAAGCCTCATGGGTTAGACAGGACCAAGCCATCTCTTGATGCAGGCCAAATATAATCTTCCACCTTTGGCTGTGCAAGAAGTTTGCACATATTCTAAAGGGAAGATGGTTTCAAGCTGAAAATGCCACAAATCTGCAGGAAAAGGAAGAGGACTGAAATTAGACTGAAGGGAGTAATTTTCATAGTTGCTGTTGTGGAGCAAGAACAAAACATCAAAAGCAAAAGCAAGGGAAGATGTGAATCCTTGCAGGCAAATATCATCCTCTGAGAGTTTCTGCTGAAGTGCCTGTGGTAATGCCTCGTTTGATACCAAGCTGGCAAAAGTCTCAAGGCCTGGTTCCTTCTGCACAGCTTAACTTCATACAGCCACAACACAGAGCACGAACCCAACAGGGATAGTGCTTCCATCTCTCTGGAATTTGGCCCAGTGGGTGACACCCTTCCTTGCTCCTGCAGTTCAGAATTATCTGTTAGTTCATGTCTTTCAGGCCCAGCTGGACACCTTCCTTCTGGGAACATCCTCTGAGGATGACCACCAGGAGAAATGGGATACTTCAGGGATTTGCAGCTGCCTCTAAGGGGCACCAAGATACCTGGATGCTCTCTGCATCCTCAGGCATCCAATGTATTCCAACTTCTGCTCTGCTTCCTCTTTTCCATTCCAGATTGTTATACAGCAAATATATAGAACCCCATGAAAAAAAAAAAAAACCAAAAACATATGAAAGAGAAAACAAGAAAGCAGCAAAGCAGCAGGGTAGGAGAAATACTACTTTGTTTGGTTTTGCTAGGGAGCAGAACACAAGTCTATTGCTTGGAACAAAACAAAAAAAAAAAACCAAAAAAAAAAAAAAAAGGAAAAGAAAGAAAAAAACCCTAAATGAATGGGTCTTTTTTTTCTATTGTTGTTCATGACCATAATTTAGCAATGCGTTTACTAGCCACTGTAATCATCAAACAGGCTCTGACAATTAACAAAAAGACCATGAAAATGAAAGTAGTGAAATGGAAATGAATCACAGCTTCACCACATCAGAAAACATCTTTCTGAAGAAAGACAGACTAGAATGAACACAACTCCAAGTAAATTACATATTAATTAAATGAATTAGCAGTGTTGCTATTGTCCCATTTGGCTACTCACAGGCATTTTACAAAACAAGCCTTGCAGCTTTACAAGTTTCTGTCTTTTCACCACACACTTGTGTAATGCCTGCTTCCTCACTGTGATTCCTATTCCCAGTAGCTGCTGGATGACAGAAGATCCCTCTATCCATCCCACAACAAATCAGCCTTACACAGACAAACCCCAGCAGCCATTCTGAGCAGTGTCCTCCCATCGTGCCAATGCCTCTTTTTGGCAGAGGGCCTGAATAAAACTGCTTCCATACTGATGAGTGTGGACAGGACAATGCTTTATGACAGACAAGGGGAGCATATTCCTCCTGTTCAGTTTTGCACACTCCTTTAAGATCTATATGCTTTCATTAGAAATCCACATTATATGAGGAAAGCGTTACATAAAACTGAATTTGATTTCAAATACTTAAAATGTGTAGTTTTTTTTAAAAAAGTTCACAAGAACTTTTGGCTTGTCATTCCTGTATTAACTACAGAGTGGCAAACAGCCTTTGCACCATTGCTAAGGTGCCAGACAGATTCTTTGTGGTCCTGGGATTTGGGAGTGTGTTATAGTAAAGAACTGGCTTCAGCACCTTTGCACATTAAAAAAATGCTTAATGGGAATGACTTTCAAAAAAAAGTTTAAAAACCCAGGCTCCTTGTATACACTGGAGCCCTATTTCTTTGGTGTGTTGTCAACAACTTGTCAAGAGCAAAGGCAGTATCAAACCAGTATTTAGGGGTAAAGGAAATAAACACAACCAAACATGCTACTTTGGAGGCATTTTCAAGCATCGTGGCTTTGCAGTTGACAGTTCTCTGAGGGAAATTGGCCTCCTGATGCTGAGGAAATGGGTGGGCCAATTACTAATCTGCTAAAATAATTTTAATTCCAAAATATTGCTAAAACCGCTGCCATAATGGAGCAAACATCTAGCATCAGATGACTTGCAAGAAGAGCTCAGAAGCATGCAGGTGCTCTCCCTAGAAGAGGTGGGAGAAGCCTTGCCCTTCCAGCTACATTTTCTGCAGAAAAGGCTTACCATGGATGAGCTCAAATTAAGACAGAATGTACTGACCTACTGAGCGTTTAGTCTTAGCTTAAGCTGGATCTCACATGCTGCAATTTATTACAGCACACAGCACTCCCCTCTGCAGTCCTGTTCCTGGCATAAATGAAGTCACAAATCACCATTGTTTGAGATTATTAAAGGTCTTTCTACATCAGTGTTATTATTGGCATTTGGGTTTAAATGAATAGTCTGCCATTTTTGAGCTACAGTCAAATAAATGAGACTCCTAATTCTGCAGGGAAAGGCAACCCCACACTGTCTCACTTGAATAGAAGGCCAACATGCATTTTTTGGCTATGCCTGTCAGCTTTCCCTGACTTGATAAAGAAAATTCAAATGCCTACAGACAAATTAAAGTGGGAGCATAATGCATTAAAAGAGTACTTGTGGGATGTTGACATTCAGATGTGAACTTCACACCTCCATTTTATCCTCACGATGCAGCAAAATACAGTCCTACATCCTAAAACACAGCAAACTCCAGGGAAGCTCACTAGGGCTGGTACTGTGCAGCTCAGCACTGCTGTGTAATTTTTGCCTATTTCATATGAAGGAAATGTGTGTGCAGAGAATGCATTTTATTGAGTTGGTTCGACAGCTGAAGTTTTTCTTTGGCTTTTTTTTTTTTTTTTGAGTGTTGTGGATGTGTTAAAGTGATGAGTTTCATATGTATAAATTACCTCCTGCCTTGTAAAGTTACCATGAAATTGAGATCTTGCCCCAGCTCAAGCAAGCCCAGAGATAAAGCAGACAATAACAACAACAAAGAATATCAGCCCTTCCACCTCCCTGTATAAATAGCTTGAATAGCCTCCTGCACTTCAAGGATTCTTGTCAGTGATGATCTTTAGGATCTTGTAGCTGAACGCTACACTTCAGCAATGAGGACATCCAGTGGCAATCACCAGTTAACTTACATGATGAGAGTGCTTTCTGCAAGTCTGGATTTGGTATCTGACACTATTTTTGTCCTGCTTACCTCTGCATGGGATGAATAATACCCCTTTTCTTGTTAGGTGACTATTTTTCTTGAGCTAAATTGCCTATTGACTCTAGACTGAAGCTAAACAAAAAGGGCAAATAATACAGCAGAAGCCATTAAATAATGCAATTTTTTTTGCCTATCATTAACATGAATACCATGTGAAATTTCAATCCCTACAGAAAAGCCACAACAATCTCTGACACTGGTGTAGAGCTATTGCTCATGAAGACTGCTCCAGCAGCAGTTTTTCTTTATAAAATATTTTATGCATTAAAACACCTGGATAAAGCCCAGTTATCTTCTGAACAGACAAACAGCAATTCTAGTGCTATTTCATAGAAGAGGAAACTAAGGCAGAGAGCTGAGGCTGCTTGCTGAGACAAAGGCTGAAGCGGGGTTAGAAGGCAGGAGACTTCTTCCCCAGTCAAATCCAGCCCAGCCCCACCTGCCTTGCTTGTTTAGCAAGGGTGAAACAGTGCCAGGTGAGGTGGGAAGGATGCATGCCTCTGTTTCATGCCTCTGTTTCATCATCATCCTCTCTTCAGGCTACTCCGAGCAGATCCCTGCTTGGCACTGCTTGTAGCAGAGGAAAGGCAAAAGTTTCCTATCTCAGGCAGGAGCATTCCCTCCCTCTGTACCCACCTTGCTGATGGAGAGCAGAAATGAGATTTTAGTAGCTCTGAAGCAGCTACTACTTGAAATAGTCCCCACAGGGAGACTCTGGGAAAAGTTCCTGCTTCTTTAACTTAAACACAGGCAAGACCTTGGCAGGAACAAAGGACAGAGATGCGACTGCCGAGGGAAGGCAAGAATTGAAAACAATTAGCATGTTGATGTCAGCTTAAAGAGGGTCACCAGGAGATCAGCTTTCCCTGCATCTGTTCTTTAATTAAAGAGAGAAAGGTGGCAGTGTCCAGTGCTCATCGCTATGGAAACACTGAAATGCCACGCAGCTGGAGCATCAGCGGCACCAGCCCGAGCAGAGCAGGACAGGGTGGGTCAGGGAGGGCAGGGGATCAGGGATCAGGGATGGAGGAGGGCCTTGGCAGCTGCTCCCACCCCTCGGAGCCCTTCCCAGCCGGGACATTCCCAGCTGTGGGCTGGGGATCCCTGCACGCCCTGCATTGCTGCTGCCGAGGCTCAGCAGGTGCTGCCCTGGCTGTCAGCTGCTGGTGCTTTTCTGGCTGTACATGAGGTGTACAACCTGCATTAATAACACCAAGCTAAGCAGCCTGAGAACTGCAATCCACTGGAAGGATGGAGCCAAGACTTTGGATGCCTACATGCACCTGAGCTGTTAACCCCTTACAGGACAGGGGCTGTACCAGAGCAGCAGCTCTGTCTCCTGCCTGTGCAGTGCCTCAAGGATGGTAAAGAGAGAAAAACCAAATTAGAGCCATTACAGCACAGCATTTCCCCAGGAAATCCTCCTACCCTCCAGCAATTTGTCAGTGGGTCATGTTGGTGTCCTTGGTGGATTTTTTTTACATGAAAGACCAGGAATGTCACGGCAGGAGAGGGGAGGGTGAGGGGTTTTGGCGGGTTTCTGCTGTGGGTGTGTGCCTGTCACCCTCTGCCCACTATTGTCTTTGATCATCACCAGTACACTCATGCTGTGCCTTATCATCTTCATTGATGATTAAAGTTGCTACAAAAATATTTGCCAAAACTATTGTTTGAGTTGTCCTAATAATAGTGATTATAACATTCCTTCAATTAATTGCAGACAGCTGCACTCCCAGCTTTTTCCACTTTCTCTTCCAAGTATTTCTTGCGTTATCAGCACTGACAAGAGTTTTGTCCATAGAGATATTGGTCTTAAGGGGTTTTTGGTGGGGTATTTTAGGGGGTGGAGGAGAGGGTTTCTCCTTCTGGTTTCAGTAATTACTTGTGCAACTGCTTTCCTCTTCTTCAAACTGCAGTTCTAAAATAACAAAACAGAAATGATAACGAGACCAAAATAACATAATATCATTGCAATTAGAGTAAAAAATGCCTAATATATTTTTCAAATTAACTTACAGCCCTACAGTTGAGACCCCACCATATATCCCACCTTAGAATTAAAATTATCTGTGTATTTTACTCCTTGAAAACTATTTCAGAACATCATTTCTTCTCTCAGATTGAGACCTGTCTCAAGAATTAACCACGCTGCATGTACATATCCAAGAGTCTCTGGAGCCCTCTCCAATTAGAGTCTAGGAACTGAGGAATAGAAAATAAGTTTTATTGCATGCCAACATGGCAAAGATCCTTCCATTCTTATATTCTCCTACACAGTTTCAACATCTTGCCTTTCAAATATGACAATACATTAACAAGATTATGGGAATATATATTATCCTGCATTACTATGTGAACAAAGCAAAAATGATATTCCCTTCAAAAAAGAACCTGTTAAAAGCCCCTATTACACCAGAAGCAGAATCATGAACAATTGAGTTAATGACTAGGTAAAATGTAAAAGACATTTTCAGTTAGGTGATGAAAGGTCCTATTAACACAGATGTTTTTAATGAGCTATTTTAACTTGTACCTGGCAGTTCTCAGCTTAGATCTCTTTCAGATCATCTGGTCGTTTCTCTCTGGTTCTCTACAAACTCTTGGACCTAAACTTTGATTCCTTCACATCTCTTGTCTGTGGCTATTATAACACATGGGATCACCAAAATACTTCATTTCACTTTTAGTTTGCACGTGTCATAATGTTTGAAACCTCTTGTCTTCCAAACAAATAAAGGTACATTATAATATAGTCTGATCTTTGCTTTTGAAGTACTGCACTGGCATAAACTGTTGGTGCTTTTCTGGCTATACATGAGGTATATAACATGCATTAATAACACCAAGCTTTTTTTCCCCAGGAAATCCTCCTACCCTCCAGCAATTTGTCAGTGGGTCATGTTGGTGTCCTTGGTGGATTTTTTTTACATGAAAGACCAGGAATGTCACGGCAGGAGAGGGGAGGGTGAGGGGTTTTGGCGGGTTTCTGCTGTGGGTGTGTGCCTGTCACCCTCTGCCCACTATTGTCTTTGATCATCACCAGTACACTCATGCTGTGCCTTATCATCTTCATTGATGATTAAAGTTGCTACAAAAATATTTGCCAAAACTATTGTTTGAGTTGTCCTAATAATAGTGATTATAACATTCCTTCAATTAATTGCAGACAGCTGCACTCCCAGCTTTTTCCACTTTCTCTTCCAAGTATTTCTTGCGTTATCAGCACTGACAAGAGTTTTGTCCATAGAGATATTGGTCTTAAGGGGTTTTTGGTGGGGTATTTTAGGAGGTGGAGGAGAGGGTTTCTCCTTCTGGTTTCAGTAATTACTTGTGCAACTGCTTTCCTCTTCTTCAAACTGCAGTTCTAAAATAACAAAACAGAAATGATAACGAGACCAAAATAACATAATATCATTGCAATTAGAGTAAAAAATGCCTAATNTTCAATTGTGGAGATAGGGGCAGGGGAGAGAGCAACCATAAAGAGACACAGTCTCCCATATGTGGTTGGATCACAGACACAACACTAATGGACATAATAATTATGCAAATACAGTGGCATAACACTGCTCACTGTTCCTTTCCTAATAACTCTTAGCATGCTACTTGTTTTATTCATTGCTACTACACAGTGAACTGACACTCTTGAGTGGAAAACTAGTTTACAGTTCACCACTCTGTATGCCAAATTAGAATTATTTTTCCCCATATGCATTACTCCACAATTTAGACACACGGATTTTTACCTGCCATTAATTTTACCAACCAGTCACTCACTAATGTGAGATCCTTCTCTGCAATCTGTTTTGGTTTCAACTCCTTGAATAACCTGTTAGAAGCTGCAACCTTTTTCAGTTTCTCTTTCTGAGATCATTTACAGTATCTGTGGAGCAGCACACACATCCTGAGAAATTGCACCACTGGTTCCTTACACTGTCCAAACTGTCTGTTTAGTACTGCCCTTTGTTTCCTACCCTTCAGCCAATTCTTTATCCATAGAGACTCTCACTCCTTATCTCATGGCAGCTAAGTTTTTCCAGGAGCCTCTGGAGAGAGACCTGTTGAATGCTGTTTCAAATGGGAGCAGGTAACACCAGGATCTCTCCCTGACTCCTCTGCAGAGCTGCAGGAATCTGTGAAACACAACTTCTGTTTACAGAAACCACGTTAACTCTTCTGCAATGTAAAATATTTATCTTGGTGTTTACTAGCCCTATTCTTTGCTGTTGTTTCCTCCAAATGGTCTGCTAGGGCATCTATTTCCCATCTGAATTCCTTCACAAGTCATGGATGAATACTGTCTGGTGCTGGCAATTTGATGCTCCACGTTTGGTTGATTTAGTCTGTCCTTCCTACTGACACTGGAAGTTAAGTCAGCTCCTGTGACACATTCCCCCACCCCTCATTTTCCCAGTAGAGCTCTGGCAGAAAACATCCAGAGTATTTTCTGTCAGCAGTACAAGCAGATTTGTGTTCAGAGAATCACCCTGTAGAGTCTTATGTGGTGCATCCCACACACTTAGATCAACAGACAAGGCCTCCCCAATACAGACAAAACTAAATCTGGGTGCTCAAAATCTAAGCCTAGTTATAAAATTCAAGGTGAAAACGACTCCTGACTTTTGCACGAGCCAAGCATGCTGCATGCAGGATAGCACTGGTGGGAAAAGCTTAAAACCACCAGGTTTTGTCAAGCAGATCCCAGCTCAGTACTTTGCAGCAGCTCTATTTCACAAAGTTTGTCTGTCTGTTTTCAACAGAGCACCTACTGCAAAATAACACTGAGCAGACTGTATATTAAAAAGCCATCCCACGCATATTGATAACTAATTTATTCTTCATTTCTTCTGTGTTGAATAACTAAATTACAACAGTGGCTCAGTAACCCCTTTTAGTTTAGGAAAGGGCAGCAGCTTCATTTGAGTAATATTTTAGCCCAATTAGTCCATTAGTCTCCAGTGGAGACCAGAGAAGAATGGAAACCAGTGAAACAGGAGTCCTGCAGGATTCCTTTTAAGTAACAGACCTCTGACTCATCTGATATCATCTGGCAGCCCTCATGATCCCTCCAAAGATATTTCAAATTTTCCAAGTGTTCCGCAGAGACACTGAGCAGGCATTTGCAAGGAAGAAGCAACATATTAGCATAGGCTGCCATGGATAAATCAGCCTTTCAAAGGAGCTTCAAACTCTTCATGTGCTGAAAAAGCTCCAAAGCATCTGAGAATTTTGGCTTCTACTCTTTCCCAAACCCTACAGAGTGTGGGTCAGTCACACAGTAGCACTTTGCCTTGGCAGAGGGATGTTGTTTGAGTGGACCTGATGGATCCAAAATGGATAAAACCAGAGCTGTCCCACTCTGGTTTTATATAGATTTAATGAAAAAGTGGCTGAAATAAGACACACAACTTTCTATCTGAAAAACAAAACTATTTCAAGGCCTGTTTTAGAGTCCTTGTCTTGTAATACCTATGTGGTAGCTAGAAGGTAGGAAAAATACAAACACTTGAGATGAAGAATCTGAAGGACTTTCCTGGTTCTGCCTAACTGACAACCTGAAAGTTAGTGACAAGTTTCAACCAATTACCCTTTCAATGAATGCAGAGAAAGCATCCAAGAAAACCATCATCTGAGGCAGAGAAAAGTGTTTGCTTCATGTACATATCTGTATTCACGAAAAACAAGTTTAAATTATAAGCTTAGCTTAAGCACCCGAAAGACATTTACTGGGCCAATGAGAGGTATGATACTTGTGACAAAAAGGACATTTCAGTGTCATGCCAGAAGGCCTCCTCATTTCTGTCACCTTACAGCACCATAAACATGAGACCAAGAATGTTTTCTGTCTGTACAGGGAAGAATTCAAAGTCCCTGGAAGCTGAGGCAAAGAGAAGTATCATCCCCAGCAAGACTGCCTTGGAGTATTGTCATCAACCCCAAACACATCACTGAAAACATTTATGTAGCCCAGTGTGCATATGTGGTCTCACCCACAAATGCAAGTTTAATACTCCAGGATTGCCCTTCATACATTTCAGAATATTTTTTCTATCAGCAAGTCTCCATATGCATAAGACTGCAGGCACACCTACACTGCTGCCAGCACTGAGATAACAAATTCAAGGCTTGCAGGAAAATGTTCCTTCAGCACAGGGATTTAAGAGGTGCCTTAGCATGGGCTTGTTCTCCAGTTCTGTGCTTTGGTTCAAGTTATATGCACAGAACTTCAACCAGTAGTCACTGGCAAAAGCCTGCATTTCACAATAGGAATGAATTTTCATTTTCATCTTCTATCTTTATCATTCAATACTACAACCTACTTTTTCATTTGAACAAATGTAAAGTCTTTTGCAAATAAATATGGCACACACATGAGCACTGAAATAAAACTTTTAGCTAGTGTGAGGAAGAACTGATAGTCTCCCAAAGAAAAATCATCATTGATAAAAAAAGTATCAGTCTGATACCAACGGATGAAAGATGAGACACGGATTTTGTAACTCTCACACAGAAGAAATGCTGGTGTTAAGCTGCATGATACTCGATTTATCTGCCTTATGGGGCTGAAAGGCTATATCTATTCTGATGGGATTTGAGTCTGAGATTTTCATGGAGAGTTTATTTATGAATCCCAAATAGCACTTCCACTGGATGCTTTTGATTTTTTTCTTATGTTGCCATTTGCATTTCAAATAATGAGATAAAGTGCAACTCTACGAATAAAACCATTGTTAAAACTTTTATTGTTTAAGTATTCACAAGCCTGAACTGGTGAAGTTTCTTCCCCAGATGCCTGACTTCATGTGACAGCAAGACAGGATGGAAACACTCAGCTTTCATCTCCCATTCATCCCACAGCCCCTGAAGAAGGGCTTTAAAGAACAAGAACACCAACCTCACTCTGGTCCTCCTCCAGAGAGTGCAGGGGCTGCACACCTCGAGCTCCTCCTCACCTTTTACTTACAGATACACCTGTAGAAAGGACAGCTTCAACTTGAACTTCTTTTTTAAGAACTTGCCCCAAATCTCACTGAAGTTGGAAGAGCTATGCCTGCCTCTGCCACTTGTATTGTCACAAACAATTTGTTGTTTTATCAGCATTAAAGTGATAACATTTTATCCTTCTCTGTCACTGCTGATCCTAAGGAAATGCAAAGCATTTACATAATGATGTCTAAGTTATCATGTCACAAAGATGACGAGAGGATGCTGCTCTTTATCAGACGACAGGAAGAGCTAACATTTTACTGTAGGCAGAACAATTAAGGTATACAGATGACAGTCTGGAAATTAAGATACCATGCTAAAATTAATTCATGGTGCAACAAAAGCTGTAAAGATCACAAACAGGATTAACAAAAAGAATCTACTGTTCAGTTGTATACATCTTATATTAACACTTAGATTACATAACAATAACCCTCTAATTTGCTTAGTGGAATATGCCAATAACTGCAAAAAACCTTTTTTTCAGTATTCTTTGTAGAGTTATGGAAAGCTATAATAATATCTTTTCCCTTATTACAAAAGAATGCTTAAAATGTGATTTATTTTTACAATTTTTTTTATTCCACAAAGGAGCCTTATCTTTCCTCTCAGGGAAACACAGCTAGCACAACATGAACATTGGGCATGATGCAGTTTCAGCCCACCTGAGAGCTTCTCAAGAGGACTGTTTTGGTGACATCATTTGGCCAATAGCCGGGCAGTATTTCAGGGGATATAGGTGTGGTACCCCCAGCTCCTTCTAAGGATATCTCCTGATTTATGGCAGTGGGTAACGGGACAAGACAACGGCCACACTTCGATGGAGCCACACATAAATATAACTTTCAGTCTCCTCTTGCATGCACAGAATGGAAGTAAATAAAAGGAGCACAGATTGCCTGAAAACCAGCATTTCTTACAGACACAGGAGCTATTTCACATAGGCTTCTGCACTTCCATGGAGGAGCCCAGTGCACTTGATGGGGACACAGCAATAAACAAGGGGAGACGATGACCCAACGTGCACATCAGGCTGGCACGGGAAGGAAATGCTGGGTGAAAGAGGTGAGGCACTAAGGCACACAAATCTCTGCACCACTAAGGGGCTTGAAATCAGATTAATTTCTACACAATTAACAAGGCTGTTGAAAGATCTGCTTTACAGCTACTGCGCTGCCAGGAGATGATGACAACTGAGGAAATGAAAATCAAAGGAGGAAACAATTACAACAATACTCACTGAAACTATTTAGAGTTCCCCTAATAAGTCAGCGAAACAAGTAATTGAAAGAATGTATTTTATTGCTGATTAAGATAATACTTAATTTAGGTCTTGTTTTTAAAAAGAGCTCAAATTAACAAATCAGGTCTTTCATCTGAGTGCAAGTGAGAGCTCAGTACATTCTCCTCATATCACACAGTCTGGAGATTCAGAGGGCGTGCTCTGGGAGAGAACAAAGGTGAGAAAGAGGCAGGAAACATTTAGGGAAAGAGTAAAGTGCCAAAATACAAATATATACAAATAGATATTAGATATTGACTTATTTTATTCATTCAAATCTAGCAGCACAACAGTAACTACACCTTGCTTTTCTACACATTCAGTTACATTAGCATTCTCCCATTCTCCAACCATTGCACAAGTGGTAATGCTAAACCTTAAGCCTGACATCTAAGCTTGTGGAACCTTAAAATAAAATGTTTTATAAGCAGAAACATTGCTAGCTTCTTCTTAAAACAGCGACAACAAAACCCATGTATCTTTTTTTCTTAAGTTCATAGAGCCATTATGTCACACCTCTAGATATTATCATTGAGAGATAAGGAAAACTAAAACAGAAAAATACATTTGCTGTGACTGTTATTTCTTTGAAACTAAGTGGAGTAGCTCAGTTAGCTGCAAGATTGCAAGAACAATAGGAGCCACTGCAAGTTTTTTCTTAAATTTCAAATTCTACACCAGTATCTTTCTCTTTTTTTTTTTTTTTTTCCTGAGGGATGAAATAAAAAAAAAAATTGAAATGTAAAGAGGACTCTCAGGTTTGATAAAGAAAGGTAGGATTAATAAAAAAATATGAGTATGGGCTTTTAAACACTATGTTATAACCTGACAGTGTTTTGAAAAACTCAGACATATAAGAGTTAATCATAAAAATACAGGCAAACTTGCCTTTGAAGGAGAAGGCAGCAAAAATTTACAGAACATCAGAGCTCAGAGGGAAAGGTAGAAAAAATTGGAAAAGGGTTAAAATGACTAAGATTAAGAAGGTGCATGACAACCACTCTCAAAGCCCTGATCTGCGCTAACAAAACCGAATCCTATGCTTTTGATGAGACACTCACAAATGATTTAGCAAGAGGTGCTTTTGAATTATACCAGTGCTTTTTTGGCAATAAAATGTCCTTTCTTTTTGAGTTTTCATTTGTATCTGCCCTAAGCTGAAAACATCTTTGCTAGAAAATAATAACCAGGTTGAAAGTATTTTTTTAAAGCAAAATTTCCCTAAAAGGGAACTTATGGCAAATTTTAGCAAAAATTTATTAAAATAAAATTAAGAGTTCAGGAAATACTAAAGCTAAGCAATCAAATATAATTCAAAAGAGGCTCCAGATTTCAAGCTGTTTAAATCAAGACAGCAAAGCATGGATTTCAAGGAGCTATGAAGCTTATGAAGGCAAAAGTTCTACATTTACCTTCTGCTGAAACTAGGTGACTTCCCTGCTGCTTTTTTTTTTTTTTTTTTTTTTTTTTTTTTTTTTTTTTTTTTTTTTTTTACCGCGTTTTTATTTTATATNAGCTGCTTTAGAATATAAAAATACCTATCTTAGGCTGCATGTTAATTAAAATTCAGACTTTCTTTGACATACAAGCTGCAGTCAATTTACAGTTAATTGCTCTAAGGTCTGTCCTCCAGTGCCAGCTGGGATACTCCATAGCCTGAGCTCCCCTTGTGCTCTGGGAAATTGCATGATCCACAAAAGTCACTTTGCACCCTACAAAAGTGTAAAACTTAGGAGAGTTTTGTAGGAGACGAGTGCAAAACTTCTGTTCTTCTCAGGGAGAACAAAATGATGACTTTGCTGGTTGTGGTCAGGGAAAAAACCCCAAAACAACCCAGCTTCTGCATGGTGGGAAGGAAGAGTGGGGAATCTTCGACAACAAAAGCCGATGGCAGCCCCACTGCAGTCCTAATTCCCATCATCACTGAGCACAGTGCCATGATTCCCAAGGAAAGCAGCATGTTCTTGCTGTATTTTACATCCACACCACCAAGTTCCTAATCCAAAACTCTGTAGCATCAACAGCAAAGCTCCCATTTCTCTATGTCATCCTTAATTTGGCACAAAACTGTTACTTGTTAGTTACTGTCTTCAAGAAATACCTTTTGCCCTGAAGAAAATATACATCTGAGTAATATTCAGGTTCCACATCTGAAACTAAGCATTCACATACAGCAAAGTGTTTCAGTTTTCCATCTGCCAGGTATCCAAGAAAGAGGCAGGTATGTGATACGCTCATTCCTACACTGCAACATCTACCTGGAGAAATGTCTTTTAAGTTATTAAAAATATTGCTGCATCCCACTCACTTTCTGGTATCTTGAATCCTTTTCCTCTATTTCAAAAGACTGTTGAGCTTGAAATTCCAATTCAAGTTGAAAACAACTCAAATCAAATGAAGAGGGACTAGCTCCGACTGAAACCAGAGGAAAGAATTCACTGGACTTAACAAGGACTTCAATTAACAGAGGATACAGGATGTTCAGGATGAGTGAAAAAATACATAAGACAAACATACCCTAACCATAAACCTAAACCAGTAACCCTTCAAGACATTACCTCTTTGGGTAATTTCTGGGAATGAAATCATCCTCAGCACCCTTAAAGGTCAAAGCACCAGCAAGACACAAATAGCACATTCAAGGGCAAAGACACCTAGCAGGAATCAACCTTCATACAAATGCTTGTGGCTGGTGGGTCTCTGCCTCCTCCACCACACCTGCCAGCAGCACCAGTCTGGCACCTCCCCGTGCCCCAAGACTGACAACAGCCCCACAAGGTGTGAGGACCTTGAGTCTGAATACACAGGGTGCCACCAGCTGTGCCCAGAATGTCCTTTAGCTGGTGCAGGACACAGCTGGAATGTGAGAAGTGATATCTAATATAGCTTTATACACACACAGCCCAATTCAGATGCATGGCACAGGGAGTGCCACAGCGAGTGCCACCTGCTCCACCTTCTCCAGTGCTCTGCTCCGCTTGAGCCTAGGACGGGTCTTTATCCACTTAACATAAAACCTGCACTGAGCAGCTTCAGAGGGCCCACAGAAATGAGCTGCTTTGGATTCAGGCTTGTTGATTTTAAACTAGTTTTGAGCACTTGGCACATTTTTCTGCCATAGGCATGGCCCACCCTGCCACAGGGACAAGGGAGATGCGACCAGCAGGCTGAACAAAGAAATCACAGTAACTCCTGCTCTTTGCATTGCAAGAAATGTTGCCCCAGGAAAGGAACTGTGAGCCAGGGAATGGCTCATTGGCTGTGTACCAAAGATGTTGGTATACACCAATGCTTTTGGTGGGTCAACGCTATCAAGAAAAATAATTAGCAGCAAGATACTGGATCTTCCATCTCTCAGGGAGAAGCGCAGCTCTGCACGCTGCTCTCCCCAGAGAGGCTGCAACCATCAGACACAAAGAAATTAGGAGTCAAAGGAAAAGGGGAAAAAAAAGGAAAAAAGAAAGTGGAGGATTTAGTTAAAAAAAAAATTTGTACAGCATAATTGTTTTATTAATTGTGAAACGAGAAGACATATTAAGCACCGTGTGGCCAGGGAGTGAGAAATTCAAGAGTATCTTCTGTATTTAGGGAGATAAAGAGGAGATGACTACGGTGTGAAATCAGGAGGAATAAGAAACTGGCTTCCCCTTTTAAGAGCAGCATCAATTAAACCCAGGGGAGGCGGGTGCAGTTTACTAGTTAATTAGTCCAGGGATGTGGTCCTTTCATGTGTAATTCAGAACAGGAACACCTGGTGCGCGGCACTTCAAAGCACGGGGGAGGAAAAAAGCCAAACAATGCAGGATAGGTCACAAAAGAAAGCAACAGCACAAGAACAAAAACTGTTTATATCTGACCTTCACCCTGCTGTAAATAAAGCAAGACGGTAGGGCCCCCTCCTCCCCGCCCGGGGAGAACAAACAGCTCTGGGCGCACAGGGGGAGTCACAAAAAAAGAGAAGGAGAGGGGAAGAGAGAGACATGATGGTAACTAATTGTTTTACAACCTAATTAAAAGGAAAACAGACAGCGCGATATAGATAGGGATATAATGATTTTAATCACGTTCTGATATGCAGAACCAGAAAAGAGGGAGAAGGGAAGCGCGATGCGGGCAGAACCTGAGGAAATGCTACCTGTGGGCAGGAAAACACGGGGCATTTTTGGGGCACCAAAATCCTAACTGGGCCTGCATCTCAAGCCCTGTGACTGGATCAGAATTTGGGTCAAGCTACAAAGCTACAGACTAGGAAGGAGTCATGACGATTCATGGTCCTGCACAGATGTAAAGAGCCGCTCCCCCAAACCCAGAGTGAATTTTAGCGTGCTCCAAAGTTTCTCCATCCCTCCCCATGCCTGCTATTGCACAGAGAAGCTTTTCAGTAGCATGCCTGAATCATGTTGAAACTGGAAGCAGATGCAGTGTGATAAAACTTTTACAGTGCTTTATCTCATCAAACACAATGCTGCTCATTAAACTGAAGTAGGTGTTATTTCTGTCTTACAGAAGGAAAACCAATAGGGAGATTAATTTAGCAGCCAGAAGTGACAGAGCAATCAGCAGCAATGATCAGCCATTGACTTCTCAACTTCTCCAGTGACTTTGCTGCTCAGTCAGCAAAACCCACCAGAAGATGGCCAGATCTTGTAATATGAACAATATTTTATCGGATGTTGTTAGCACAGGAAAATCTCTGAAGAGGATCACTCAAGAAGAGCACAAGTGTGTGTATGGTGATACAAGAATCTCAGATAAGTCTGGCAACTTCAAAAAAATTTTGAAAAAAGTAATTTAAGCATTCTAAAAGATCCCAATTTCTGAACATGTATTTGAACCAGATCCCTTTATTTTATTGGGGATGTTTCATTCACTCATCGCTAAGCTTGATCTATCACAGTAAAGAAAGATGCTGCTATTTTCAAACACTGGACTGCAATTTAAGAAACATGATTTAGTCTTTAATCTGCTGCTATCTTTCTTAGAATCCTACAGCAATTAAGCTGAGTCTCATTTTGCCATCTGTAAAAGAGAAGTGGTGTGAAGAAACTGGGTTTGTGGAAAATGCCCCACAGAAGGGAGGCATTATTACAGATAAAGCTTAGTTATGTTTAAATAGCAATTTTTATGTTTGATGAAGCAGTTATGAAAACCCCACATCTTGTCCTAAACCACCGTCTGTTCCCCAAATAATTTTTAAAAATTACGAAAAAATGGCATAATCAGGACTTTTTGCAGAACTCCAACTTATGATATAGAATTCTGGCCAGCACAACAAATAATACTTGATAGCTTTCTGGACATAACACATGGAACAGCACCATGTTAATATCAGCAACAGCACAGACACCCTGTGTAACCGATAGTTTGGGAAACTATGGGAATAAAACCAAAATAATCCTTCTTCTTCTCCCTTCTTTTCCTTAAGAAATAACACAGAATAGTTTTTTTCCTTTTTCATAAGTAGAAAATAGGTATATTGGGCAGCACGCATGAAAACACATTTCAGAATGGGCTTGGTGATAGTTGGGTATAAAAATATAAATTAAGCCTATTTGGTGACTTGTCTTTGCTTACTTCTCTATCATTTATACTCAGGTTGGAGATCACAAATGTGGGAATATTTTCTAGAATGAGCTTTCCAAAACAGCTTAAAGAACTCTCAAAGTACTCCTCTTCACCTATGTTCTGATGGGAAAGGAAAGCCCCTTTATATTAAAAAAAAAAANTTAATGAGCAGTGACCTCTCCAGAAGCTGCATTTGTCTTATTAAAATGTGGCCATCATTCAAGTTGCTATATAATGGGAGTGCAGTGCTGAAACATGTTTTGGGGTATTTGGGGTTGGTTTTCCGTTTTGTTTTGTGTTGTTTTGGGAAGGGAGGGGAATTGCAACAAAACATGCAGCACAAATCTCATGAGAGTAATGGTAATAAGGTGACATAAATGTTCAGGCAACAAACTTTCATTAGGTGAAGCCCTTTAACAAAGAGTGGATCTCTCCAAAACACTTCCATGCATAGCTCATGTGCACTGCAAAGTCAAAACCAGCACAAAATGGATTTCCCTGTGTCTTTCACCAGCTCATCCCAAAATCACTCCCACTCTGCTACACCTGGGACATGGCTAACATCACCTCTGCATGACAGTCAGTGGGATGGCACAGCAAAGCCCTGTGGGCTCCCAAGATCTCCCAGCAAACAAGGCTGGATGCATTTCTACACCTAAGAGGGGAATGGGTAAAAGTTGGTGGAAAGCAGTTGGTCAGATCCAAGTTGAAGGTGGGGGAAAAAAAAAATTTAAAAATTGGTTTGCAATCTCATAGCAACCATGCAAAGTCACTGTTAAGTACATAAGACTGTAGACCACTATTTAATTCCAAAGGAGTAAGAGAGGAAGTAGGTAATAAAAGACAAGGGCAATGAAAACTGAAGGGAATAATCTCAGGTCACAGGGCATTGCCAGGACTTGAGTTCTCACCAGCCTGGGACCTCTCTAGGTGATTCTAGGTTAGGGAAGAAGTCAATCAGCTACAGAAATGTACACATATATCATCATATCCATATCCAGCTGTTTAGATTTTTCTACAGCATTTATTTGGCTTTGGTTGGTTGTTTTTTTTTTTTTTCTCTTTACAATTTTCTGTTTTCAATTTGTAATTACAAGACTGTTATTAAGTTATTGCTAAATAAGCCCAGGCTTTGCCTTAACATGAAATCTGTCTTCTGTTGTGGTTCAAAAGGAACTGGAAGAAAAGTGACAAACCCCTGGTACTCTTGTCTTCCTGATGCAGTGGCTCAGTATGGCACAAGAAAACCATGTTCTCAGAGACAGAGGTTTGAGCAGTATTTCCTTAAAAGCAGCAAAGAGTGTCTAAAAGGCTGAAGGGGGCCAGATGACAGCAGTTAGGAGAGGCTTCTACAGAGGAGGAATAAACCCCAGCCTTTCCTGGAAGGAAAGAAAAATGAAGATCTGAAGGCACACCCCAAGAGTTGCATGTGTTCTTGCCAAGGGGTAATTCTCATACCAACACAGATTTTTTTGGAGGTTAATTAATATGCATGTAAAAGAACACTGTGGCAGTGTTTTCCCAGGCCAGGGGGTCCTGGGGACACGGAGCAACTCCAAGGCCTTAGAAGCCGAGTTATTCTTTGGTTCAAAGTAAATGCTTTCCAACCCCAAGAAGTTGTGAACTCACAGGTTTCTGCACTGTGCACTACCTTCAGCAACAACCCAGACTGCAGCCAGGACATAAATCAAAGCTAGTGTACTACATTTCGGACAAATTTATATTTCTAAACCATGGTATCTTCCTATGCCAAGCACCCACAACAACAAAACATCTTCAGTGTCTTAGAGGAAGGAGTAGCACCTTCTAAACCATTAGCACCCTTCTAGCTAGCACAACTATGATAAATCACTGGGAATAAAAGCATGCACAGTGTTTTTTCATTTGTGGCACTTCTCTTTCCTTTAATGTGTACCTGATAAAATGTTTTCTAAGCATTGCCTTTAGTATGTGTTTATCCCAAAGGGACCATTCCAGGAGGACAAAAAATGCAGCACCCACTACTGCCAGGTTTGCCTTCAAAGCCATGAATGCACACTTCATTCACTTGAATAAATTTCCTTTTTATCTAATACATCCAGTGATGCTTCGGGCTTGTGCTTCATGGACGTGTCCTACCTTTCAGCAAAACTTCTGAAACAGAAGTTAGCTAAGAACAAAGTTACCCTCATGAAAATATTTGTCTGGGAAGCTCATGCTTCAACAGGAAGAGCGTTTTATTTTTAAATATCCTTGCTGTTGAAGAAAACTCCACTTTTTGGGGAGCCAGTCCCTTGAGGTTGAGAGGTGCTAAGTGCCTTCAACTCTCAAGAAAGAAAAGGACACACTTAAACAGGAGAGCTCTGCTTGTGCAGCTGAAGCAAATGCTTTTCTTCCATCCCTATCTTCATTAAAGGGGAAAAAATTGCGAGGTCAAAGAGTACAAAGAATGTTACCACACTTTCTGCTTTAACCATTTGCAAATTAATGACAGAGCTCCTGCATCAGCCTCAGCCAGAGCTAAATCCTTCCTACCCCATCTCCAGTCCCTCCTACATGTGTGTCCCTGGCTAGGCAGCAGATTACAGTCCCCACTCCTTTAAAGAGCACCCTGATAATATGCAGGGCTAAAATGTCAGAAGCTATTAGAAACTCTCAGACACACAATATATCTCCATCCCCACGTTTTCCCCTTGCACTGTGCAATAACAGACAACAGGCATGCAAACTGCTCAGCTGCAACTGTTCCAAGTCGAATAATTACAACTTGTCAGAAAGAATTAATTTTCCCATTTCTCATAAAGATGTGTAAAAATTACCATGTTATTATACACTGACACTCTCTGGAGGCAGACACAAAATTTAATTTTGAATTCTTTCCGCATATTAAATTAAATCCATAAATAAGAGTTTAGGCATTCACTCGGAAGCATATGTTCATTGGGAGCGAAAGCCAACACGAGCCTGGCTGTAATGGTTGTTGTAATGTTTTAATAGCTCGCTTCTTCTAAGCACCAATAAATTTACATGATCATAACAGTCGTGGGCATACAAGAAGCCCATTACTGTCTGGGCACAGGCAGCAGCGTTAACAGGATGGAAAAATGGAAGGGGGGGGGAAGAACCCTTAAATAAAATTAGGCAACTGCACTTGTCAGCTGCTCCATGATTGAATTTTTAATATTGTGGTCAATTGGTCAAAACAAATAATGGGATAAAATATTTTAATGTATTTAAAACCTGCTTCTGTGGTTAACAGAGTTTATCTGTCTCTTTTTGCACACAGCTTCAGGCTTGTCAGGCTGCATTTCCATCCTGTGAGCGTGCTGACAGGAGGAAGGCTTGTCCTGGCATCATCTCCCTGGCTCCTGCTGGCCAGCAGGGCTGGGTCCGAGGCTGCAGAGGGCCTGGGTACAGCCACACCACTTCCAGCACCAAACCCTGGGGCCCCAAACGCCCTGCAGCTGATTCTGAAACAAAACTCACAGAGAGGGTGGATGGCAGGTGATCCCACACCCTTTGGGATGCTGGGCAGAGCAGCCCTGAAGAGAAGTGAAGAAGCAATCTACAGATCCCCATTTCCTTTCATCTCACCAAGACAACCCCTGTGTGTCCATACCAACATCCCAGTGCAGGTTTATCCACACAAACCCAACCCACACGTGGGCTCCTCCAGGCCAGCCTGGCGTTGCCCCGCTTGCCTGCACCTGTGTGTCATCCTCGTGCTCCTTCCTTCTGAGATTCCAATCATTTGTCATTTAGATACATTCCTAAGTGAGGCTGAGCTTTCCAACAGGGAATTTAAATGTGATATAAGGGTTAGCTGTAAAGATGGGCTCCTGAAACTTGTTTTTAAATGTGGGCAATCAAAGATTACAGCTAACCTTATGCTCTGCTTAAATTAGGCCACCACACACTGTCTCTGCCTTTCTTACATGTACAGTCAGATGGTTATTTGAAAACTTAATTATTTTTAAGAAAAAAAATCTCAGTTATCTCCAAACCTCTGCTTGCCACCACCGAAATTGGGAACAAATTGTGTGTGTGTGCAGCAGTGTGTGTGCACAGCCACACACCACCAGTGAGTGACTCACACTGCAGGGTGAAAGGCAAGCCAGCTCCTCCAAAAACCTGTGTGTATGACAAGCCTTCACAACATTTTCTTTCCCACCAGGATAGACAATACACATAGAAGTCAGTATTATCTCTACAATCACACATTTGTTCAAAATAAGTTCTTTAGTCCCTTACAGGCACCAAAAAGCACAGCCACAGATAGCCAAGCATTTTTCATCTGCAATCATACAGCATTTTTAGAACAGCACTGAAAACCCATTTCCCATGGAAGTCAACAGGAGAGTAGCTGCTGTGGGAGCTGGGCAGGTTCCTAAACTCTCACTTATCTGCCCAGGACTTCACTGATGCTCAAACATCCAGCTCAGCATGTTCAAGTTTATGCCACTCTCCTGGGGGCATGGCAGCCCTGATCTGCAGCCCCAGACCTGTCTGCCAGGACAGGGACACAAGCACCAGCACTGGCATCTGCATCAGGCAAGAAGAGGCCAGCAGCAAGCAAAAGACAGGCATCCTTCTTCAGTAACATTGCCCATTTTCAATTCTCAGAGAGAGAGAATCCAGCTGAGGTCAACTACAAGAAAAAAAAAAAAAATTTCCAGGAGATGGCAACATAAATACTATCCCAGGCTCACACTATCAGTGTGCTGCCTGGCTTCTGCTCCCAGGGCTCAAATTTGCCAGAATTTCACTGCCCCAAGTTGAGCCTTTAACAAGTGGAGATAATGGGATGGAGCAAAAGAGAGCCCAGCAGCAGTAGTGCTGTTTTGGAAAGGTTTAAAAAAAGTTTACAAGTAAGCAGAGATAGCTTTGTGCAGACTCCTGAGAGGTACAGGTGATTCAGAAAATGAGTATGACAATGAAACTAGAATCTTTGAAGCTGAGGAAACGTGGAGTTTTTCAGTGTTGCGTTTTTGACGTATTTTCAGCGTGTTGGCCACAAGACTGAATTCCGAAACCAAAACTTGACAGATTTCAAGAAAAAAGTATCTTTCGGTGGTGTGGTGGCACTAGTTACAAAAAACCCACGAGGCACCAGTATTTCACTTTTCACTGACAAATCTCATTCTTACTCAGAGGTGAAGAGGTTGAAATCCTTCTCACCTACTGTGTAGCAGCTTCTCTGAAATGAATTTGCAACCTCAGCCTAGATCCTAGTGGGCAAAAAGAAAAAAAAAACAAAAAAAAAAACCCACCCCACAAGCCAAAACCCCCTAAAGCACTCGGTATTAATTGGCCATCCTTGCTGGTGGTCTCAGGCCGTGGGCATGGAAAATGAACAAGCTCCTGACCTTCTTCTGATCCTCTCCACGAGGGCTGAGACAATGACTGGGCTATGCACTGCCATTTCCTATTTAATTAAATGGCTAAATGGAAGATTTCCTCTGTGGCTAAATGGGAGGTTTCTTTTTCCAGTGCTGCTCTCAGTCTACTAACTTGCAGTCGTTTAGGTTGACTGTAACATTTAAAGGAAATAATTCCCCCCCTTCAGCTTCCCTAGAACAAAGGAAAGAATACTGCACCAGAACTGCAGCTCAGTTTATGGAGAGACAGATTTATACGGGTGTCTTTTGATTTGCATCATTCTTTTCTTTCTAAAGGGACAACCCATGTCATTATTCCCTTTAAAAAATAAGGCACGTTTACCTCTAATCCCACTGTAGAGAGAACTTCTGAAATGTGAGAGCGAGTTGCTTCCATGTTAAGATGTGCAAACTTCAGGTACCTGACGGTGATGATATATGCACATTATATAATACATGTATGTGGCAAACAGCCTTGATGTGACAGCTGAGTCCTGAGGCATCGTAGTAGTCACTGCATTTGAAAGACAGCTTCTCTAGCAAACCACTCAAACAGTAAAATGAACACAATATACTCTCCAGCTAGAACTATGCCCTTAAGCTTCAGTTGGAAGAGGAAAAGAAAACTTCTCATTGAAGTCTATTTTAATTAGGGCTGCAGAGAACTAGTTTGAATGAAAGCCTGCCTTCTTTTTTTCCCCCTTTTTTCCCTGTTTTTTGTTTTTGTTTTTTTTTTTTCCTTTTTAAACCCAAGGTAGAGTTTAAAAAATTCTTGGGTAGGATGAAAACCAAAAGAAACACTGAAGTAAACTTGCATTTGAACATCCTTTAGCTGAAGAAATTCCTCGTAAAAACTTGGATTTAGGGATGACAAAGAAAGGATGGGTTCTTATATTCAGTCTGCTTCTCCCATATGATCTGCAGACTGGCTCTGTCATAAAAGCTAGAAAACACTAAACAAGTTATACAGCATTTGCTTAACTGACAAAATATTCACTGATTAATACTGCCATTAGCCTGTTCTTTTTGATTTCCCTATGTATTTGTTTCTCAGCTATTTGGATGTTTAGTATCCTGACATGATGTGTCTCCAAAGCTTTGTCAGATGCTATCTTTCTAGATTAAATACATACAGAAGGATATGCTTTATGCTCGCCTGTGACAACTGCCTTGCTCAACCCTGGACTTCCAGGAAGGTCACAGAACCTGCATCCATCTGTGCAAGTGATAACAGCTTGGTGGTACCTGGCTTGCTCCACTCATGCTAGATTTAATAATTGTGAGAAGTTTGCAGCACGGTACAAAGAGCTGAAAGCTTCCTGCGTGGCATGCATCCACCTGCCAGCACTCATGCCTGTCTGGAATACCCTTCAATGCTTCAGCAAGAGGGCTTTTCCCATCCTCCTGAGGCATTAACTCACCTCATGTGTCTCATATGGGGTCGTATGCTGTGACTTTAGGTACAGGGACCTAGGCTCAAGGATTGTGAGCTCATATCTGGGCAAGGGGAGCACAAAGCCTATTGAGGCAGACGCAAAAATTGCTTTGAAACAACGACACCGCAGAATTCGGCGAGAAGGCGAAAGAAGAGAGCTGCAGTGCCAACCCAGCACAGGCATAAGGAAACTGTAATCATATCTAATTAGAGTTGAAATAATGTTTCCCTTTGAAATGTTTAATTAGCTCTGTTTTATTACATAAACATTCTTGATGCAGAGCATACTGAGCTAGCAGAGGCTGATGAGTTAAACAGTGCAAAGTGCTCAGGCGCCCAGTGAGGGGCAAAACCTGACAAGGAGTGGCTGTTGTTACCAGATGTCTGGGCCATCAGTGGAGCCATGATGCTTGCTGCAAACAGCGGGCTATCATTTCAACCTTTGTTGCCTCTACTGAAGCCTCCCATCGCGCTTTCAATTTAACAGCATCACAAGGAGACAAAGAAATTTCTTACAATGTGCCTTTCAGTTCAGAGACAAATCCCATTTAAACTTGTTCAACCTCTCACAACGTATTAGTTATTGTTGCCAGTCTGCACGTCCTCTGGCTACACGCTAGTTGTTCTGGAAAAGGGAAGCTTTTTTTTCTCCCTCCCCCCTTTATTTCTCTCCCTCTCTTTTTCTTTCTTTTTTTNCCCTTCAGTTTGATAAAGCAAGACCAGATTTACTGGCAAACTTACAGCATGCTTGTCACAAGCTTGCAGCAAATTTAATTAACCTTATTACAAATATGGTTTTCTTGAAGATTACATCACAATCTGGTTTCACATCGCCTGCTGCTGATTCAACATATTCTGTGCTTTGGAGAATATGTTCATTTTCTGAAAAAGGTCAAAATGTTAAAATAGCTAAAACTTTGCTATTTCTTCTGAGTTCCTGTTCAAATCTTGTGGTGTACCAACACTTTGTCTTGAAAGTCTGGTGCAGTGGGCCAGTTGTAGGTGGGCTCACTTCACAGTACAGTTTACATCCTTTTAACAACAGAGATAAACCAGAAGATGGGAAATTTGTTGCTAGTTTAACCCCTCATTAGCACACTGGGACAAAATCCCTAAGAATGCATAACTAGAATGAGCTTTTGCCCAGCAAGTGAGAAACAAGTAATGTTTAGTTGCATAATTTGGAATTTCGGCTGCATTAGGACTGAGCTGAGATATTATTTCTGCTGAGGAACACTGACAGTGAGAACGCATTAATTGCCTAAGATTAGCAAAATAAATTAGTAACTTTTTAATTCAGTACAAATTTTTGAAGCCTGAAATGTTTCACTCAAGGATTTCTAGGTCTCAGTTCTTAGAAACGGGAACAAGAAATTCCCTGAGACAGAAATCTTATGCCAGCATTCTCTACCAGCATTCTCCAAACTTTAAGGAGCTGGATAAACATGTCTTGATTGCTTCCTTGAACTACACCTGAATTTGGAACCTTTACTATTTGCAGAGACTGAGTTAGTCTCCTTGAAAGTGCGTGCTCTCTCCTAAAACTCTGGGAGAAAGATGATTTCTCATATGTTTAGTTTTTTCATTTAATGTCTAGAAGAGAAATGCCCTTGCCTGTATTCATGCAGTAACAAAGCAAGACTTCACAGGCTGATATTCTCTTATGGTGTGGGAGGAAGCAGAGGAAAGAAGTCACAACATCTGCACTAAAATCCTCTTTAATAAAGCATAAAAAGGGAGTGTAAAACAAAGACACCTTTGCTAATCACTAACTCTGTAATTCTATTAGCACACAGGTGTTACCAAATCAGTGAGCAGTGGATGCAGGAAAGATTATGCAGAGAAAAAAAACCCAAAGCAAACATCAGCACAATAGCAGGGATCTAAAACCTTGGCACATCCCACCCTGCTGCGGCTGCCACACACCACGCAGATAAGGTGTCTGACCAACGTTGTGCAGGTGCAATCAAAGCCATTCCATGGAGAACAGCTATGCTCTGGAGGAGATAATCTGCAAGAGTAGAATTAGTACTAGTGTCTAAATGTGAGGTTGTGGTGCAGTGGCTTATCCAAGTGCCAGCTTCCCCATGACTGGGAACACTTTTTGCTTTTACACCTACGTGTAGATCACAAATACTCGGTGTTATTTAACTTCCACATGCTTAAACCAAGAAAGGTCTGGAAAAAAAAAAAAAACCCAACCAAAAGAGGTCTGAAAACTCCAGTTAGAATGCTTGTCCAAGGAAGACAAAAAGGGTCTCCCTACCAAGGTCACTTCCCCCCCTGCAAGAGAAAAACAAAACAAAACAAGCAGAAGTCTCCATCCCATTCCAATAACCAAAAACCCTCCACACTGTTCTGCCAGAGCCAATTAATCTCTAGGTTATTCCAGCACTGCCACACACAGACGTTGTGCATTATTTTACAGATTCACTTCACAACCACACAATGCAAATATTAAATCGTCTAAACTGGGATAAGGTCCTTGCTTGTCTCAGGAATGCATTTACCATTAGGGACACATCTTGAAACTTTCTGCAAAGTATTCAAAGAACTAATTCGTAAATGGATAGCCTAACTAAGGAAGATGCTCTGCTGAGCCTGTTACTCAAGAAGCATCAAGAAGTGGTGAGGGATGTGAAAGTCAAGGGGAACCTCAGCCACAGTGAACAGGACAGGAAGAACATCCAAGATTTTAAGCTTCTGAGAGGAGTGAGAAAGACACAGCAGAAGCACTGCTTGGACCCCAAGAGAGCTGATTTCAGATTGTTCTGGGATTTACTTGTCAGGATCGCAGGGACACTTCCCTGGAAGGAAAAGGGGCTCAAGAAGAGCTGCTTGATTTCCAAACCACAACCTCCTCAAAAGAAAAAGTAGTCTAATCCTGTGTGTAGAAGGTCAAGCAAAGGTGGCAGAGGGCCAGCATGGCTGACAGAGAACTCCTCAGCTAGTCCAAATGCAAAACAAAATCTACAGGCAATGGAAGGAGGTACAGAGAACAAAGTGTCTAAGCACACAGGGAGTTAGAGATGTAAGAGTCCAGCTTAAGATGGAACTAGAAAAGGAAGTGAAAGCTGCAAGAAGAGCCTCTCTAAGGTCCCTCAGTGAGAAGAGACAAAGCCAGAAATTTCTCAGAGACACACAGCACAGGAGGCAATGGAAATGTCAGGTGAGTATAAGATTTTTTTACCATGAGGATGGCCACCTCTCCTGGCACCTGAGCTGGGAGGTTGTGGAGTCTCCACCCTTGCAAACATGAAAAAGGTAACTCGACATCCTGTGTAGGAGATTAGACAAGTCTCTCCAGGGCTCCATTCCAGCCTAAACTATTCTGTAATTCTATGACTGCATGAAGTGTGAATCAGATTGGTCTCCCACCAATTAAAGTGAACACCACTTAAAGAAATATTCCATAATTAACTGAATTGGTTTTGGTCCTTTGTGCGGTCTGTAATAGTTCCAGCACTGAGCGATTTACTTGGCATATTTTTACTTCTATTTCTAACAAGTGTTAATACATCTGATTAACTCACATCCTACATGCCTTACATTGGTGCTGTACTCCAAATACCCCACTAAAAATGGAGTAACACAAACCTGTATGGGGTAACATAGCTGGTATCCCAGCCCTTCAAACTAATTTACTTTTGCTTGCTTTCATCCATGTGTCGGCCATGTAGGTTATAAATCAGAAATCTTTCTTTAGGAGCCTGTGCCTAGAAATTGGCAGCTCACCAAAGCTCTCCCTGCCCCCTACTTCTAACATGCTTCCTCTTCCAAAAGCCCTTCAACATCACAGGAGTGGATCCTGCTTTGTGCAAGCACTAAATCCTGTTTAGATATATGGATGGTTTTGAGAAGAATATTTGCTGGACTGAGAGCTGGCTGCTGGCTTTCACCTTCATGGTTCCTGCAAATCCACAAAGCTTTATGCCAATGGGATAGGAAGGTTTCTAGGACCTTGTCAGCCCATTCAAGTACTGTTCACTACAGTAATTTTGCTTCCTTCATACAACTTTGAGCTCTTCCCCATCCCGCTCACAACTTTCCAGGCAGTCTGACAGAGGAGAATTGCAGCAACCACAATAAATTCACTGAAGGAGACAATTGCTGCCCATAGATTTTGGGTTTCCCCACTTTTCTGGGCCATGTGTGACCAGTGTGCAGGAAGGGCCATGAAGGGGAGCCTTTTCTCTCCAACAATTCTACACAGTCCTTTGGAGCACTATAGAATGAAAGGCTTGATATTATTACAAAACCAGTAACATCACCCCAAAATAAGTACTTCAAGATTTATATAAATTTCTGAACTCTCAACTCTTGGAACACAACTGGAGACCTTTACATTATTTGCCTGCTACTACTGTTACCACAAATCCTAAAAGAGAAGCCGACTAATGATTGCATATAAAACAGCAACCCCCGAAAGTTTATAGTTTGTGCTTATGGACAAAGCACCTGTTTATGCTGCCAACAAATTAAAAAAAAAAAAAAAAAGAAATTTTCTCTTGTTCAGTAGGTCTCTGCATTATTACAGTACATGAGAGACCGGCACACAATTTTTCTCAAAATTCTCAAATTTAGCTGGGCAGGGAATAGCTTCCCCATTCGTCAAAAAAAACCCCTGTGCAATTAAAAACTCCTTTCAAGTTCCAAAATGGGAAAAAAGCAGTGTTAGAAGTATAAAATACACGAGCAACCAGATTAATCAACTGCCCTGGCAGCAGCAGTTAGAGAGCTCACTCTGAATGTAACAGAACCTTTCACTTCCCACCATAATTGATTCAGACAACAATGACTTTTACCTGTCTCACACACTGGGAGCATGGGCTGGGTCTCTTGGTCCCTTCTACTACAGCCAGACAGCCAAACAGGTAAAGGCTTTTATCTGCTGTGAAGGAAAACAAAAAGCACTTCTAAAGTTTGAATCAGGTAGGGCAGGAATTTAGCCAGATCAGTAAAGCCACAGTGACTTCTCAGAAGATTAGAATAACTTACAGATTTGTCTCATCTGGTTTTGATGAGGAAATAGAACCTGGAGATAAGAAACTTTTCTCCTCAGAAGTTTCATTGGACTTGACATATTCCAACAGAAACGTATGGTTTCACTTGAAAAATTCCAGAGGAAAATAAGTTTTATAGATGAAAAAAACCCAACCTTTGACCACCTTTAAACTTTAACCTTAACTTGTGGTAGACAATGATTATATCTGCACTGATGCACAGAATAAAGTGTAAGTGAACATTTTTAGGGAGTGTGCAAGTAGGCTTTCATAACTTTCTAACAGTGAGCTGAAATGAAGATGGAGAAGTGATGAATTGGAATTTTCAGTGTGTGTACATAGCAAATTCCAGAAGTATTATTAAAATTCACGATTGTGGACCAGAAACAGGAAACCTAAGATGAAGCACTCTCTAGTTAAATGTCTTGGTTCATAGAAAAGGAGGAAAAAAAACCAGTCAGGAGATCACACACAAAGAGGGAATCTTGTGACAGTGGTTAGGTAGGAAACTTTCTCCCCCAAATTCAAAGATTTAAACAAACACAGACAAAAACCTGTTTGCACTACTCACTGATGCCTTCAAGAATGATGCATCCAATAACAGCTCCCCTATGCTAAGTCAGTAGATTGGGAACTGCCCCCACACACCATCAGAGAGATGTTCCAGGTTAAATGTGCTCTGGTTTCTTCTGTGGGTAGCATAAACAGGCACTGCTCCCACAGTCATCTGAACAGTGCTCATGGAATTTCTGGTAATTCAAGCAAAAAGGAAACACAAAAATCTTGTTCTCTGCTCTCTCATTTGGTCCCCTCACAAGCCAGGCAGTGCCAGACTGCTGCAATCTTTGAACAAGCACCTGCTAAAAAGTGAGACAAATTTGTTACACAGACCATATAACACCCCAGTATCTACTAAAAGGAGAACTCAGGAGAAGCACATCACCATCCTGTTATTTGCAATAAGTTTTCCAGCTAATGGAAATAAACAAAAGTGATTGGATGGCTGCAAAGGATTGCTCCAGTGACATATGTTGCACATAAAAACTAAAGGCTGAATGTGAAGACAGCAGCAGCAAGTTAATGACAAGAGATGCAAAGCCAACATCTCAAAAAGTAGAAAACACTGTTTTCTGTGCAAATGCATTTTCTAGTGCATGGAGGGTGCATATCCAGTCCAGGAACAAGTGGAATCTGTAAATTGTTTGGGTAATTGTAGCTGCTACCTGGGAATTACATGGCTGAAGTTTGGTTAACTACTCTAAGAGTGAAATGGCTTATGACCCATTGCCCTGGGAGACTGGGGAGATTTATAAATATAACAGTATTTTTATATAAAGTTATATATAATCTATATGTAATAATCTATATATAATATATATGTATACTATATATAGAATATATATAATATACATATATTTATAAAAATATCAGTATTGGGCCTCGTGCGAGGCTTGAGCAGGATTTGTAACAGGTTGGTCTGCAAAAATCTGGGAAACTCTGATGAACATTTGAAAATAGGGGTTAAAATTAATTATATGCTTATAGGAATAGGAGAGGGAACATTTCTGACATAAAAGTGACATGTCCATTCAAAGACCCGCTACTATGACATTTCAGGTTACTGCTTCAAAAGGTATGGATGACAATTATCCAGAGAAAAAAATAACTTTTCAAAATGAACACAGACAAATTAGTAATTTTTCTGTACTACTCCAGGATGTCAGGGATGAATATTAAAAAAACAAAACAAAACAAAACAAAACCACCAAAAAAATCAACAAATTGTAAAAAAATCAGATGAAGAGGCACTTCACCCATCTCTAGATAAAAACATCCTTTTACCTTTCTTCACTTCCATTAGTGATTCCATCAAAAAAGCTAATCCAAATTTTCTCTAAAAATTTGATAATTCTATTTTGACATTTAAACAAGAAAACTATCCCTTCTAACAAACACTTTAGTTTTTTAATTTCTTCTCTATTTTCACAAGAGTAGCAAAATGGTTTAAATACAAGGAAAAATGTTACATATATGTAAACTGATACTGTTCTCTAAAAGCTGTTTTGTCAGGAAAACTCAATAGCTCCAAGGGAAAGGCTCTCATCCGAAGTCTTCTGGCCCAGTTCTTTGGGACCATGAAATTTAAATAGAGTAAATAAGAGTTGTAAATCTATAAGACTGCTATCTATTATAAATAGATACTAAATAGAGCTCTACTATAGTAGAGCTCAGTAATCTTCAAGCATTTCTTATTAACGTGACAGTTACGTCTCCTTTGATTAATATTTTTGCTATTATTTCTAGCTCTGTTTTGCTGAATAGAAATGTGGCATCAGTATCACTTTGGATTTATACGACATCCCCCATTGCAAAGTGATTTTAGCACGCTTTAAAAAAAAAATCCATTATATATTCTTATCAGCTCAACTATGAAATGAGCCACCTGTGGTGGGCAGGCAAAGCACAGCACAACACAGGAGTGAAGTGGGGAGAGAATGGAGATTTTCCTTGGCATTGAAGCACGGCCTCAGTGTTACATAACAGGTCAAGGGATTTTTTTAAAATCCCCTGGGGAACAGAAGTCTCTGGAAGTCTGGAAGTCTGAGCACAGAGAAAACAAACCAGCTGGTAAACCATGAAGATGACTTGCACTTGTTGGAATCTGCTGCAAAGGCCTTACATTTTGCTTTATCATGATCAATTGTAGTTTGAGTTAGCAAAATGAAACTCTTAAAAAAAAAACAACAAACTTTAAAAATTCCTAAACATTATCATTAGTCTTAAAAATGCAGCAATGGGAATGACAATACTGCCTGAATGAGTCCTTGATGTACAGGACTTGCTGTAAGAGTGGTGGGCACTTGGACTTCTCACTGCTTTTAGCAGCGTTCACAGTTTAAAGGCACAGCTCCAAGCCAGGGAGCTGGAGTGTTATCCCAGCAGTGGGAAGGGCTTGGGTGCAGGGTTTCAATAGTTATCAACTCCAAGGACAGCATTCAGCCCTTGCCTTGGGAGACACCAGCCCTGTGATCGCTGGCACTGGCAAACTCAGCCATTTACTGCTCGAGAAGGATTTTTTTAAAGCTTTTTGTCTCTAATGTAGGCAAATGAGGTCTGCAAATATTCACCAGAGTCAGGCATGCTGTGAGCATCGTCTTAATGAGACCATAAGGATGCAAGCAGGAAGAGCTATTTCAGCAGGTCTAAAACATAATACCCAACAGTTAGATTCCTTAATTTCACCTAAGTGTGAGCAACTGCAAAGTAGGGGCAGAAAGCATTTAAAGTCAGGAACGAAGCACCAGAGTAACTGCCACCATGGATTTAAAGAAGACAGGACAGCTTTCAAGAGCTGATCAAATCAAGAGAATGCCCCACATAATCCCAGGGGTATATAGCTCCTTTTCTCCTTTCCAAGCACTCTGCCTTTAGAAGAGGTTTCACTGTTAAGAGACATACTGAACATGCTCTACCAAACTCGACATTTAATGCTCATCAACAGGCAGAATATTATTTATACCAGGAATCTTATTTGCTAGACAGCACAACAAATAACTGGCAGCCTTGCCACCATCCCTGTGAAACATCTCTTAAGCTCCTCCTTTATAATTCCCAAAATTGTGTTTACATACAGTTTACCAGAATTCTTTCAAAAGTAGCTGAACTTCTCTTTTTTGTAAAATCCAGGATTTAACGAAATGCCCTTCACGACAATTGTCAACATTTTTGCACAAAACTACCCAAAACCTCGCCTACCTTTTGACCAAAAATAAAGTGAGGCTATATATTTACATGTATACATACATACATATATGTACACACACACACACACACATATATATGCTATTATTTGCAAGATGTTCTGTCAATGAAATCAGCTGCTATGTGGTGTAATTCCAGTGCAGTTCTACTACAGATGATTTCCCCCTCAGGATCTCAGGTGTTTTCCACCCAAGACATCGTGCATTTTGCATCAGGAGCACGGAGAGCAGATGGGAGCACAGGTCTGGTGCAAGGTCACACAGCAGGGACATGGGGCAAGCTGAGAACTGCCAAGACCCAGTTCTGTGACTTAAAGATTACCATCTTTAACACTTTTTCCAGCCATGCTGTTGGTAGGACACTTTGTTAGAGAAAATGCTACTGAAAAGCAGTATTTTACTCAGCTTAATAACCTCAGATTCTTATCAATATCCTTACATAAATAGAGAAAGAATGGCATCATTGTGTCTGTACAAACAAGATCTCATTTATGCTGAAATGTATCAGATTACTATAGGGTCAAAATGGGCACAATTATCTCAGATAAAAAGAACAGGTTCTTTCTTGGTGATTTAATAAAAAAAGAGAACTAAGGGAGGATTTTAAGATTTGTCTTTTAGAAAATAATTAGGAAAACACCTCAGAATTTTTAAACATTAGTCTGAAAATTATACACATTGTGGTAGAACACCTTCATGGTCAAGCACATGAAGCTTATCATGATACCAAAGGTATTGGCAAATCACTACAAACCATTTATGACCAAGTCTATTCCTCTAAGTTAATTAACTTGACTAGGCTGAAATAAAGCCAACACACAAATTATGCCAGATCAGTAATAAAGTTTGATTTTTCAATTAATGACAACACATCAGCAATTTCTACTTACTCCTTTAGCCTATGGACAACTAGATACAAATAAACCTTTCTGTTGTAAAACTGGAATGGCTGAACCCTGTGACAGTGTTTCACAAACATTCACCAACTCCTCTGCTGTACAAGTTTATTTTGTTGGCTTTAAAGTCACCCCAGTTGAAACTGAGTCGTATGACAATGAACATTTTCTTACTCATCTTTTAAAATAATGCATGCCTTGACCTTGGCACAACTATGAACTGTGCAAACAAAAAAAAAAAAAAACCAAATAGAAAACTATTTTCTGAATTATAACTAACTTCCAAGAAAAGAAAGGAATTTATCAAAATTCGGTATTTCAAAATTTTCAGATTTATGTAAAATAAAAATTCCAATTCCTACTAAGCACCCCAAGTTAATAAATTCTCTGTTGGGTTGATCGAGTCATGCCCTCTCCTTTTTTACTTTTTTAATATTTGTTTTTGTTTGGGTTGCTTGTTTTTAAAACCAAAATGATTTTCACTCTCAGGGCAAACCAGTGCTATCTCTAAATTCTCTCTTCAAGAACACATTTCCCTACAAGGATACCAGTGACAAGGGAACACTCAGCCAATGGCTTTGACAACATTACAGCAAATAAAACTGCCTGAGAGACACCAGCAAGGTAAACCTGGGCCCTGCCCAATAAACAGCTTTATTCCATCATTTCACAGTCAGTAAGTCAAGCTCCCTGCCTTGTGGGAGTAGGAAAGACAGAAATTTCCACACTGCAACTCTACACTGTTACAAGTGACCTTTTCCCACTTGTGGTGTCACCTTCTGCTGGAGCTCCTGTTCCAGCACGTGAACAGGAAAAGGCACGAGGGGGTCAGTGGGATGGAGTAGAGGCTGCAGAGCTCAGGAGGTCAGTGGGATGGAGCAGAGCTCAGGATGAGGGTCAGTGGGATGGAGCAGAGGCTGCAGAGCTCAAGAGTTCAGTGGGATGGAGCAGAGGCTGCAGAGCTCAGGATGAGGGTCAGTGGGATGGAGCAGAGGCTGCAGAGCTCAGGAGAAGCTCAGTGCTAGGCCAGGAGGCTGCAGAGCTCAGGAGAGGCTCAGTGCTAGGCCAGGAGGCTGCAGAGCTCAGGAGAGGCTCAGTGCTAGGCCAGGAGGCTGCAGAGCTCAGGAGAGGCTCAGTGCTAGGCCAGGAGGCTGCAGAGCTCAGGAGAGGGTCAGTGGGATGGAGCAGAGGCTGCAGAGCTCAGGAGAGGCTCAGTGCTAGGCCAGGAGGCTGCAGAGCTCAGGAGAGGCTCAGTGCTAGGCCAGAGGCTGCAGAGCTCAGGAGAGGCTCAGTGCTAGGCCAGGAGGCTGCAGAGCCCCGTCAGTCGCGGATGGCGCGCACACGCGCATGGCTGTGCCCTCGGTGACAGCGCCACGCTCGCCCCGGCCCCAGCCATAAATCTTCCCCCGTCACCCAGCTGACAGCCCCACAACATGAAAGAAGTGTCTGCAAACAAGATGGTTTCAAACCTCCGCTGGTGACCCTGAACAAATCAGGGCCCGGTTCCTTTTGCAGCCCGCGTTTCTCCCCTTCAATCACTTAACTGGGCAGATTGATGTGACACTGCGGAATGAAACTGAGTCCCAGCACACCCTCTCCCTCCCTGTCTCTCCTGCTTTCTGCTGTTTACTAATGATTGGATCTGTCTGTCCAGACACAGCAAAAGTCCAGCGCTCAGGGTCCTTTGGGTGGCAGAAAAGCAGCTTCCCAACATCAGAAGTAACAACCTCCACCACGTACACAAAAATGCTCTCACTGTCTTTTGTGTTTCCATTTATTATTTAAGAATTTCTCTTTTTAAAAGAAGTATAAAAAAAGCAAACCTCTAAAACAATGCAACCCACCTCTCCATGAATGTAACGGTCTAACATGCTGTGAAAACACAATTAGGAAATTGTACCCCTTGGGAACACCACTGAATTGGTTATTCTGGGAGCACTGGAGTATTTGGCACGGAGTCAGAGGTGGGAGCCCTTGTTTGAATCACCCTGAAGGTCTCCACCTTCCACTGCAGTACCCCAACTCCTCCTACCCTTTAACAGGGATACAAGTAGAAAAGTTTGAGGTGATTTAGCACACACAAGCCATGGTTGTGAGTAGAGAAGACATCAAACGATTTAAGGATGGTGTTTTCTCATGGCAGGGAATGACCATCAATCCAGACATGCTAAATCTCAGGGTAATAATGTCTTCCAAGCAGGCAAAAGGAAAGTTAAGTAACTGGCATTGAAGAGTAGATAAAAAGCCACTGAAACAACCAACTGCTGAGCCTCTGCCTGCTATCCTGTTCTTTCTTCAGGATTTCCTCAGGATTCTGTATTTAAAAACAAATTAAAATAGCGAATACAAATGTATGTATTTATTCACAAAAATATTGTTATACTTACAGAATTGAAATATTCAAATTCTTACAAAGGTAGACACCAAAATCAATGCAACTAGAGAGTACAGCGATGGCATCTGATGCTCAAATTTTTTCTTTGTTTTCTATCTTATATCTGAAAGCCTGATGTTTAGGACTGGTGTTGCTGGGGAGCATTGGGAAGCTTTCCCTAACAAACAGCTCTTCTCCAGCAGGAGGTGACCGAGATGGTGATCATTGCTTCAACAAGGATAATATCCCACTGGAAATTCTGATTTAATATTTCCTACTGAAGTTTCCCAAGTATAATATTAGTTATAAAGCTCCTATAACATACTAAAATCCCTAAATCTTGTGTCTGAACTGTGTGACATTTCCATTAAAAGATTTACTAAATTTAGAGCTGATGCGATTCCTATGCAACCCTTATGCCTGGAGAGATTTGCACTTCAGTATTCTGATGCAAGTTCAGAATATTTATACTGATAAATATTTTAGAATCAAGATTTTTCTCATCTCTCCCCTCCTTTTTGCATGTTAAAACAGAAGTGGCAATGTATCAATAGATTTTTCATTAAAAGTAGCCAAACTTCTTCTGCTCCTTTGAGTGTGAATTTGACCCACTAATTTACACTCTCAGAGGGGTTTTTTTTTGTACTGCTTCAGCTGGGTCATGCAGCTGGTTTTATATCATTGTTTGCACTTAACTCCCAGTTAGGGGAGACTCAGAGATCTCTCCCATGTTGTCCCAAAGTTGTTTCTTTACCCTCCAACACTCACACGCTCCTAAAATACCCCAATGAATACAAAACCCAGGAGAAAGCGGTCAAGAGGGTGGGGGGAAAAAAAAACCAAAAAAAACAACAACAAAAAAAAAACACCACCAAAAAAAAAACTTCAACCACAAAACCAAAAGCATTGTAACCAGAGATGTGGACAAAAAGTTCTAGTAGCTTGCTGTACACACACAAAAAAACAAAAAACAAAAAACAAAAAAACCCCCCAAAAAAACCCAAAACCCCAAAGGAAAAAACTAAAGAACGTATATTGTAGATGCAGCCTGCTGAGAAGGCTATTTTTCAAATGTCCTCAGCCCAGAATGGCCTATTTGCTGCTTTGAACTTATTTAATAACATTAAGCAAGAACACTCAACTATCTAAAAGAAGGATCAGTGGCATAAATCAGACATCATTTCACATATTTCAGGATCAAAGCTGCAAGCAACATGATTTGTGAGGACATTTGAACAGCTCTAATATATCACAGTTCCTTTTGAAGGATACTTAAGCATATTAGTTGCCCAAATGATGATTTCTTTGCATAGTTGTAGCCAAAAAGAAAAGAAAATTGAAACTTTTCATTCAGGAATTGGTTTCGTCCATAACCTTGATTTATGTATAGCATCAAACAAAGCAGATGAAGAACACCGTGAATTTGAATTATCAAAATTAAATCCAGGAGAGTGAATTGATTTTTTTTTTCCAAATGATCAAGGCTAATCGAAGTGACCAGCACAGAAATTGCATAATCAGTAGCCAATATGAGTTAATAGGAGCTATATAACCAATGTCCAAGATTACAATCATATTTCTTTCCAACTTTCATGAACCTGTCAGGATGGAGCACGGCCTACAGAACTGTTTGACTTCTGGATAAGAGTAAGCTGTACTGTTCAATTTTAAAGCATTCTCTTTTTCTTCATACAGAAAACTGCTTGCCATGGTGGACTGCCCCAAAAATACCTCACCTTAAAACTCTCTAAAGAGGAAGGCTGGATGAGATGATTTTTCAAGGTCCCTTCCAAGTTGTGCTATTTTGTGATTCTCTTAAAAAAATGGTAATCATAAAACTACCGCACACACTAACATTTAAGATCAGAATCAAACTTTTCAGGCTTGTAGCTATAAAAATGCAGCTATTAATGTGGAATTTCAGCTTATCCTAACTCTCTCCTCTGCCCTCCTCAAGAAAAAGCTCAACCACTTCTTGGGGCAGTCCTTAAAATACAAGTCATACAGACCCATGTGTATCAGTCTCTGGAGTTAGAATATTTGTTACTGATTTCCCCTAAAAACCAAAGATTATCCATTCCTCCCTCATGTTTCTGCAGTGCACTGATCTTCCAGGTTTAGAACCAACAAGCTGCCAGGTTTTCTGGGATTTGGGGAGACCTGCAGCTGCTGGGGCACAACACTCAGGGTTTAGAGTATCCCCAATTACACCAGGCTGCTGCAAATCCATCACCAGTTCATGCCCTCATTCCAAATCAGTGCTCATCTGCTAGTCAACATCTACTGCTATTGAGAACAGAGGTAAAAGGCACAGGGAGAGGGGAACAGGGCTGGAAAAGCCAGGCACCAGAGCAGTCTCAGAAATCCCTAACATCTGGCGTGTGGAGGATGGATTATCAGGCAGTCTGAAATTAAAGCAACGAGAAGGAGGCAAGAAAACCAATGGGAAATTAATATTTTCAGAAAATGTGTTTAATGTTCACAAGACATAACAGCATTTAATGCTTTCTAAAAGTCTGTTTAGCCTGCAAGTTATTTAAATTAGCAAGTCTAGAGTCACAATTCTAATTCCCTGTGAAAAGGAATTCCATTTCTTTGTTAATAAGTAATCCCATATCCTTTTCCCAAGACATGCAAATGTACACAACCTTACCATAAATAGCATTATTCAGTAATTACAGCAAAGAGGAAAGTTAAGGAATACCTGTTTTCCTGATGATCTCCATTCCATTAGCATACAAACCCCATTACATTCAATTAACATCCAGAACATTTTTTGGCTAAAGAAAATGAAATACTCTTAGGTCCCACATCCTCAGCAAACTAATAACAAACTTCTGTAGGAGGGAAACAGTAATCAAAGCTTCTGTAGTATCAGAGTATTCTTACAATTGCTTGCTGTACTTTTTTTTTTTAATAAACTCTTTGACTTGAGGCCAGATCTTTAAAACAACTATTGATAAATTTGATATTCAATATGCACTCAAAGTGCAATATTGCAAGTTCTTGCAAGAACTTTTAATACTTGCAATATCTTGTAACAAAGGGTACCACAGTTTAGATCAGCTCACCAAAGAGCTCTGAGTTTCTCAGTGGACAACACAAAGAAGTGGACTTCTAAGGGAAATTATCCACACAGGGAAACCTGATTCAGATGTTTAACAAAACAAGAATACACAGGTTTGGTATTTGTTTAGAGAACAGCATTTGAAAAAGCTTCACTTTCATAAATGGTGTAGATTGAACTCTGCCCTTTGCTGAGCATCATATCTGAAAGGGTTTACTGTAGCACAGATCTCAGCTCAATGTTTAAAATACGCCTGACATATGGGGAAACTTTCCACAGATTAAATGATACAGAAAATAATGACTAAACACTGAGTCAGAAAAAAGAAACAAGAAGATATATGCGTCCCCTCCATCCTTCCACTCAGCCACCCTAAGTAAGATGATAAAGAAAAGATAAATTGCACTATTCCATAAATTAGAATAATTACAGAAAGGTCAGATATCTAAAAAGAGAAATTATATGCTGAGAAAGAACTGAAAGAGTGTATAGCTCTAGCACAGCAGTTAATATTTTATGTTACAATAACTCAGAAATGTAGAACCTTAAATTTGATCTGGAAATACAGCTCTTGGGATTCAAATAAAAGTGAAAACCTTATCAGTTTGGTTTTGTTCCCTTTTGAACAGGATCAGGTTGGAGGACAGATTCTGACCCTCTGTTATCCAACGCTCCAGCACATGAGCAGTCTCAGCTGGGAAGTACAATCCCCCTCAGAAAAAACATCTCTGTTTGAGAAATAAGTTTAGCACCTAGGTAATGCTAATTGTTATGAGTCAGGGCTTAGCATGAAAAAAATAGCCAAATCAATCCTGAAAGCAGTAGAGCAATATGATGTTCCAAGACTGAAATGGTAGCACTAAAAGCAATGGTGTTTTTGTACAGCTTCAAAAAGACATATTTTCTGACAGATTTTAGGAGGTATACATAGTAACAAAAAGGAAAGCAAGAGAAATTCAGTATCTTAATATAATAACTCCAGCAAATTAATATTTTAGCACTAGCAATACAAAACTTGAGAGGGAGCTAGGCAAACAGATCAGAGAGCGTCTGAATTTTTTGCAGGTACAGACAAGACTCAAAAAAACTCTCAGATGGAGAAAAAAATGTAAATTTGAAGATCCCACCTTGAGTAGGCAGATGCCCCCCATCCCTGATGCCCAAGGCTCCCATCTGGAGCTAGGGAAGATGAATAATATGAGAAGGTATGTGGAAGGACAAAGTGAGAATATGAAATCTGGAATCAATAGTTTGGAAGAGCAAGACAAGCAGAGAGTGACAGCATCCACTGAGAAGTGGAAACCAGAGCTAACAGAGTGAGGAAAAAGCCACTAAAGCAAGACCACCATCAGCAGTATGGACTGAACTGACTGGTGGAGATGGGTAAACAAGGAAAACCACTCAGAAAGGAAAGTGCCCTCCCTCCCCAGCACTCTGACAGCTCCCCCCTCTCCAAGAAGGTGAGAGGGCAGCAACCTCTGGGCAGAGAGGGGCAGGAATCAGTGCAGCCCTGTGTGAGGCTCACAGGGACGACAGCAGAGTCAATGAGATGGGCAGGGTGACATTTCTCTTCTTTTCCCCTCCAGACATACATAAATACTATCCAGGCTGCAAAGTAAAGAATCAAAAGAGAGAACCGTGGTATTTAAGTGGACTGTGCAATCTCAACTCGGTTGTCCTGTGCAGATGTGTCATGGTAGGACATAAATACATCATGCCAGTCTTTTTAACGTAAAATGTCACCCACAGGACAGAGTCTGCTTGCTTAACAAACAGTCATTTCATATTTTGTTTATTTTCAGCATTTGTTGGAAAAGCCTGGCCTTATTTACTCTGTGTTGCGCTCACTCCATATTGATAAAGCAACTCCTTTTCAGCTTTTCTGAAGTCACCCATCAGCATAATCTTTATCCTGTATCAAATGAAGCAGTCTACAAACAAGCTCCACCACTAAATTAAGAGGACTAAATTAAGGTTGGACAAGTTAATTAAATTATGATTTTCCCTCAGTTTCTCAGTGCTTGGGCTTTGTGACTTAGCCATGCAATCAGCATTGACTCTTGTGGTTCATACCTGAGTAGCACTGCAATCCACTGAAGTCATGGCTTCTTCAGCTACTGTAAATTTTAGATGAAAGTTGCATTAAGATAAGAAACGGAAAGGACGACTAAAAACAGTAATTAGAAATGTAGATTATATCCTTCGAATCTACACATGAATAATATTAGTACAAGTATCATGACTATTCAATGGTGTAATAGTCTTTGGAGCACACACAAAGAAATTAAAAAGCAGCCCTATGTTTGAGTGTTTAATGGTATAAACAGATCAGACTTGCAAAGAATTGCTTAAATTCTCCTATTTCTACAGAGGCCAAGAGGCACAGAGGATGAGAGGTTCTTAGCAGGGCTTCTGTAAAGGTAAAGATGCACAGTTTTGTGGAGTTAAAGATGCACAGACTTTCTCTAAATCTCATTCATTATCTTCAGTAATACCAAGCAGCAAGTAATAATATAAAATCTTTGAAAAAAAAAATTTACCAGCAAAGAGGAGCATGTAACTTTGACTGTTTCTATGGATTTAAATTGATTTTTAATCTGCTGCTGGTAGACTGTAAATAGCTGCTCAAAGCACACATGAGTGCAAGTCAATGGAAAGTTTTATTAGTTTGCTTTCAGAGAATTATAGCAATGATGGAAGGACTCTCCAGCAGGCAGAGGCCCACGACCTGAATGGTTTCTCTTGTCCCCACAGGCCATTTGAACACTGCCTCCATAAAGGTCCAATTCAGCCAGAATTTCCATCTGACTTCCACACCACAGAAGCCCAGGATGGCTGCAAAGGAAGTGCTAACGTTATTATTTTCTGGGTAGAATAGGGCCCTAATTCACTGGCAAGGCAGACAGTAAAAAGTCTTGTACACAGCACACCTTGTCTGTAAATCTTTTCAGAGTCCCAGAAAAGGTTCTGAAACAAATAATCTTTTTTTTCCTGTAGCAAAAGGGAAGGAAAGGGTTGTGCATGTAAAAATTTACTTTTTCCACTTGTTTTCATCACTTTGAATGTCCTGCTGATTATATTTTTATACAGGCACACTCTGCAAGTGCTCCCAACACCACATTGACTTCGTTTTCTTTCATCAATTGTCTTCCTGACTTTTAGCCTGCACTATTTTCTGTGCAATGAACAATTAGGACCCCACATGTATTCTTCTCAGGTGGCACCCAAACCTTCACCTCTTCCATATTCCCCTAATTTCAGTCTGCCATTTGAAAAGAGGTCAACAAATAAATCAGAAGCTAAGCCAAGAAATGCTTTGCTGTCAGGGAATCCAGGCTACAAGAAGGACTGACAGAGCACCCTTCTCCATAACCAGCCTGGAGAACACCTCTGCTCCTCCCCTTCTGCCCAGCAACCACAGACAGCTCACAGAAACACATCCATGCAACATCCACACTTGGTTCTTCTGAAATGCTGAGAACAGTGACCTCATGCTGCACTCCTAGGTCTGCAAGCGTGGCACGAGGCACTTGTGACTTGGCATTTGTGTGACTCACCCAGACGCAGAAAGTAAAAGAGCAGGATCTACTGTCAGTTCATCAACCACCACACAGACTTCAGAGCTTGCTTCAGCATCCCATCTATCATTATAACTGACTACAGGAGAAATTACAGAAGAAATATTTGCATACTTTGAAAAAAAACCTAAACAACCAAAAAAAAAAAAAAAAAAAACCCAAACTACAAGCAAAACCAATAGTCAATTTTCTTAGCTGACCTAAAATAACGTAAGGAAGGTGGCACCCCCATCATCTGCTCACATGAAAATAGAAAAGGGAAGCTCTTCACTTAATTTGTACCTCACAATAGCTTAGCACAGACAAATGGAAGGAAATGGCAAAACACAGTCATAAAAACTACATGTACATTAAATGCAGGATATTTCTTTGAGAGGATTTTAGAAATAAGTCTAGAAATTACTCACTTCACTGTCCATCCTTTAAACAGTCAACTCTAGCTGATGCATGGGCCCTGTGCAGTATCAAATTTGTGGATTAAATGTGTAACAGTGCAAAGATGGCTGAAATCACCCAATCTTACTTGTACCACTCACAGCATCAGTGACAAAACACCCTTTTACACGTCCCTCGTTGTGGTTGTGGAAGATGATTCATTTTATCAGGCATTACAAAGGCATAGGGCTCTTTTAGGCAAAAAAGGGAACCCTACCATCACAGCAAAAGCATGAAAAGCAAAACCAGAAGTTATTGAGATTAGAACATTACCCATTTCACCTTCTTTATCAAGATAAAGTGCTACCTAACACCACAGAAAGACAGCGTCTTGGTTTCATGCCTAATTTGAGAAGAAAATACTTAACATAAGTAATATTTATGAAGATACATCCAGCCCAGGCTCCATGAGGGTGTCATGAGGGACCTGGCACACTTCTAAGGTGAACTGCAAAGAGAAAGAACAGTGACATCCTCACATGTTCAGGTGATTTGCCCTGGTGTACTTCTTGAGAATACTTCTTCAAGAGAAGAACACCACACACAATGCCAACTCAGAGACTTTCTAGGGAATTACTGATTTCACCAAAGCCCTCCACAATTTTAGTGGCTGCTGCAATGATCACCAGACAGCTGCCAAAACCCTCCGAGACTGCAAGTTCCTTGACTGCACATAAGAAAACCAAACTCTTGGGACAAAATAACCTCCTGATGACATTCTGCATTATTTGACAGTCTCAGGTTAATTCCTTGGATGGATTCATACACATAAAGACCCTCCAACTAGCCAATTATTCTTCTGTTTTGACTATAAAACAAATAGTTAAATCCACTAGTCACTGGCTCACAAAACAATTTGTTGAAATAATGAACTCAAATATACTAATAGGATACAGAGGTTCACCATTAATTGTTTAATCCATAGCTGTATAATACTGTACTGAATTATTCTCTCCCCCCCCTTTACCCTTGCTAGGAACTGACACAAGTACAATAATTAAAATAAATTTCAACACAACCATTTGGAAAATTGCCAACATTTTCAAGAACTTATAATTTTCTTCCTTCCCCCTTTTCCCAAGATAAAATACAGTTTTGACATCTTGGTAAAAAAACAGTTGCAAACTGTTACTTACAATTTAGGGAAAAAAATCACTGTTTTAATCATGACCTTTCATCTGTCCTTGATTTGGAGCGAAAGGGTGGGGGAAATTGGCCACTTACAGAAATAATCCTACTGGGCTTTCGTCTCACTGATTGACAGCCTCATGTGGCTAAACACATTCACAATTATAAATAAAAACTACCCCTCTCAAAATGGCAGAACTTATCCTCCATCAAGCAAGATGTGCTTGGAGCAAGTATAGCTTTTAGTGAAGATGGTAAAAATGATCTTTGAAAGACGTGATAAACATCAATTTTGCATTGTCCACCTCCAAACCTATCTGACAAAAGAACACTCCCAAAAATTATTTGTGTAAAGCCCAGAATAGCTAAATACTGCCCATGTCATCATTACACAAATGAAAAACACATTAATAAAACCCAGTGTTAATAACATGGTAATAATATATGCCAATGGGCTCTTTTCAATTCCATATTCCATCGGAATACGGGCTGTTGGAAAAGCACAGCTGCACTATTGGCTGCAGCGTCCTTACAGATATTTTCAAAATGTGACAGATCACATTTGCTAAGACTCAAAGCCAGTGCCTTGCTGGCATTTGCCTGAGCTGCCAACGAACCAACTGAGTGAGCTAAACCAGCAGAAAATTTTTCCTGAAGTGAACCTCACACCCCTCCGCAGCAGGCAGAGAGGTGGATGCACAGCAGAGCACGGCCTCACAGCTGCGAGGGTGACTTGTAAATCAAGGAAAGGAGGTGACACCAAATCATTTCAGAGCTCTTCCTGCCTTTCCCTAGACCCTTGTTTCCAAAGTCAAAAGCCAGAATCCGAGCACTTTGGCAGAAAATCCTGGGTGATGATGACAGTCACTTTGCAGGGGGGAAGACGCACTCTCTTTCCCTTTGGTGATCTCCTTGAGCACTTTTTCCTCTCCTGCCTCTGTACCAGACCCACACCCATGGCACCAGGCTGCAGGGCATGCAGGAGCTCCTCACCAGCCTGCAGCCCCTTGGGAAGCCTGTTGGAAGTCACAGGCACTTCCAGCAGCCTTCCCAACCCAATCCCTGCATTAGCAGTAACATTCCTACAAGCATTTCTTTCCCCACAGCCAGCGCAAGGGATGAGTTTTGCTGTCTGGGAGCAGGCTTAGCAGTGCCACGAACCTTTGGAGACAAGGGCAGGGGTTTCCCCTCTGCCTTCCACCAGCACAGCAGCCCCTGGAAGCTGGGAGGCTCCAGCCCAGCAGTTTGGGACAGGAGCCACGGCAGCAGAAACAAGGCTTGTCTGTCTAGGTGAGATCCCTGCCAGCCTTCCTGCTAAAATTAGAAAGCGGGCGACAGCACCTTGGCGCCTGCCGCTTGCTGGAGACAAATCTTTAGCTCTTCCTGCAGCCAAAGGGTGGCATTTTGATTCCTGCCTGCCAGCTCCAAGTTGTGGCAGCACCTTGCTGGCAGCTGGGCTCTTTGGTGGCAAAACCCCTGCCTGCCACCAGCTGCCTCTGCTCTGTGCCCCGTCTCCATCCTTCTCCCAAAAGAGCAGGAATGGGAGGAAACAGGCAAAACTTTCTGGGGGGGGGAACACAACAATTCTTACTGAGAGATTGAAACTCCAGCCTGGGTAGGTCAAGAAGTGAACCCAGCGTGCAAACAGGAGTGCTCATAATTCACCCACTTAGAGCAGTATCAGTTTTTAATCAAAAGATGTTAACCTCTTTCACACAGATCACAAACACTGAGCGTCACAATATCCCTGTGACAGAGCAAGGAATTATTGTGCCCGCTTCTATTAGAAGTATTTAAGTTGATCTATTACCTATGTAGGTTACAGATATATCCTACTGCCACGATCTCCAACACACATCCTCACAAATCTCCTCCAAAGTAGGGAAATGCTGTTTACACCATTTGGGGTAATGGGAAACTGGTGCAGACCATGGCCAGATATAGATGATGTAAAAATCCACCTGATCCTGGGGCCTCCACTTTCAAATGCCTGGGCATTTCTGAAGGCCTGGAGACATCCAGTAAAAACCCTCTAGGTTAGGGATTGGGTGGAATCTAGGCCGAAATTTGGGTTGAAAACTGGCCTTAATGCACTTGGGTATCTTTCCTGCTTTACCTCCTTAACACCAAAACATGCCAAGGGACTCTTGGCCAGAAATTGAGGCTGCAGCCAGCCCCACATGGGCTGAGCTGCTGAGCTCTCAAAGCAGCAGCCCTTCCCTTGTCCATACTGAAACAGAAAACATCAAAATACTCATAAATAGAAGAAATAACAATAAAAATTTTCACTGAAACAAAATGGCCATCCTTTCAGTTAAAGACCTGAACAGAGATGTTTCTCCTTCAAGAATAAAAAAAAAAGAACAAACATGTTTTCCTCCCTTGTTTCACCTTCCTAATAATAAACTATTTTGAGATCATTAGAAAGGTTTACACTGCAGAAATAATGCTGAGAGAGAGGAAACACAGAGGCTGAGTTTTTAATGTAATTTTTGAAAATGAAAAGTCTCTTGGGTAAAAAATTATACCACTCTTTTTCCTAAGCTATATAGGGGTTGAAGCACTCAGGGTTTGGCTACGTCTGCATACACATTATAAAGTTGCCACAGTGTTATGGTTTTATTGACAAATCCCTTCAAAAGAACTGTATTTTCTGTCAACTCTGAAATGCAGCATGTTTACACAAAACAGAACATAAGAAGATGCTCTTCACCCTACCATTTTAAGTCCACATTTTAGGAAACTATCATTAGATTGTTATTTTACTATAGAAGGTTGGAAAACAAAATGCTGCTCTCAGAAAATTATACATTAACAACCCATGTTGTTAGATTTTTTTTTTTAATATATATTCAGGTCTCATTTACTCTTATATTTGACACAAATGAAAATAAAACAGCATTTTAAGCTCCTGGAAATGACAATATCATGTTATCTAGATAAGTAACACAAAGCTATTATTGAAATTCTGATAGCATTTGGTTTACTGGTAAAGGAAAATTACCTGTAATGCATAGTTTAAATAATTACTTTTAAACAAAAGCTTCTTTTCTACAACACTTATTTATCTTCTGAGACTAGCTCAGCGGGGTTATGTATTTTATTAAAATTGCCTTCAGGCTGTTAATGGCAGGGTGTGTGTGAGCACAGGAGAAGGGATGCCCGTTCGACTCCTGCTCCTAACGCTGGGAGCTGCTCCAGATCCTGAGGAGCCAGAGCTCTGGGGTGCATTTGGCTGTGCCAGGAGCACTGGTGGTGGCTGGCAGCAGCATTTCAGGGCACACCAACTGGGTTATTTTGCTGTGCCAGGAGCACTGGTGGTGGCTGGCAGCAGCACTTCAGGGCAGACAAACTGGAAAGCTCCAAGCGTGCTTACGACAGCAGCAGCGGCAACCACCAAACCTGAAACTCCTTTTACTGCTGTTTCACCTGATTTTGAGTCTCCCAACATGAAATGGTTTTGTTTGCTCTTACTCACCATTTCTCCACCCTCTTTCACGCTGAGCTTTGGGTGTTCCCTGTGCCAGATCAGCAGTAACTGTTCTGAGCTGCTCTGTGGGGAGTGCATGGAGCAGACAACCAGCACCAACCACACAGGTAATTCTGATAGACCTTCTTTCCTCTCTGAGGAAGCCACACTCAAAATGCACTTTGGATCCACTAAAACCTAAGGTTCTCCTTCTGGAGAAGCCGTGGAGCAAACACATGCAGTAAACAAACCCCTGGCACAGGTCATACCTGCCCTCTTTGGGGGGTTCAGCTTGGTTTGGCCTCTCCATTGCCACCAAGACTCCCACATTAAAAACAGGCACATCTATCTTCTCACACCCTTACAACAACCAAGTTAATTTGCTTTATTAATTCACTCTATTTTTATATATGTTTACTTACTCATATGGTCCCATTCATCTGTTTAACATCTTTGTCTTTAAAGGGATCAAAATTGTAGAAGTTAAGGACTATGATTTTTTCACATGAGCAAACAGCGAAAAATGCTACTTATACTTCAGAACTGAGATGGCTAAATGAAGTGGTCTCTTTCCTTAGTTGAACAAATACCTGACAAGAAAAGGAGGCAAAAACTTCTCACAGTTATGTCATGATATTGGCCAAGAAGAGAAGGCAGGATTTGTCCAGTGCATCAAGCCTGAATTTTAGAGAAGCTCAACAGCTCCACAGAACTGACACTCGGAATATTAACTAACTTTTAAAAGATGCTTAAAGAAAACCATGAGAAATGTTCACTAGCTGATGTTCATAGGTTCTGAGGTGCCCACAACACCTTCAGAATGAGACTTAGCTCATCCCTCAGAAAAACAGTCCAAATGCACACCATCTCCTGTGGGCTGGACCAACACCTCCCAGTGGGAAATGACATTATTGAACAAGCACAGAAAGCAGAGCAGATAAATAAGCTCTACTTTTACTTTTTTTTTCCCCCCTTAAATAAAGAGCATTTCCCATTTCAGAAAAAGTGAACAAGAAGTGAACACCCACACACAGCCTCAAATGCAAAGAAAAGCAGAGATTTCCAGAAACCCTTCAGCTGGCCCAGACACATCAGGAACAGTCAGATCCTGCAGATCAAGGCTGGGAACAGCAATAGGACTTGTCATTAAATACTGGAGTTTTTAACTGCTGATTCACTTACTCCCACTACCTAAAGAAAGAAAGAAAATGATGTGCCTAAAGAAAAGGGTGCCACGTGCAGGGCACATGTACATATAAACCCCAAACTTGTTCACAGGAGCATGGCAGAGGAATAGTGTCTCATCAGGGGCAACTTGGCTTTTTCATTGCAGAGACTTTCTGTTTGGAAAAAGGGTTCCTAAAAAACAAGCACAAAAACACTACCAGAAAAGTGACCAGAAGCATTCTGACCTAAACTAAAGAGGTGGAAAGAATCCAGCCATGCACACAGAGAACTTGTTCACAGAGGAAGGCAGAAACAAGCAGACAAACCACTGGGTTATAACTTCAGATCCCCAGTAGATTGAGCCAAGGCATTTCTAGGTTTATAGCATTTCTCCAAGAGTCTAGGGCCACTTCTCATTCCCAGTCTTGGCTGTCTTTTCTCCCCACTTTTAGGAAGAGGTAGCATTTGATCAGCTGGTTTCTTGGACCTACTTGATTTTCATTGCTTGGGATTTTTAGGCAAGAAGATGATGGCCAAGCTCACGCAGATTATGTTAAAGAATCTGGTCTTGGTTACACCGAATATTTTTGTAAAGGGAGAAACAAACCTGTAGTTTCTGTTTGTCAGAACAGGCAGAAAGGACATTTCACACATGTTTCTGGTGCCCTCAGCTTCTTCAGTTATAATTTCCTGTATCATCTCATTTGCAGGGATATATGGACAATGTGAATTATTTCAACCTGTGTTGTCTGGGGACATTCATCCACTGATTCTCAGTTACCTGGGCAACTGCTGGGTACAAAGTGAAGGCACAAAAAATAACCTTATCCTAAGTCTCTTCAGTGTTATTAAAACATCCTAATTCCTTCTTAGGTGACAGTCCTTGCAGTTGACATAACAGTAAGCAAACTCACATATGAACACTCCAATAAAACATCACATTATGATTTGGACCTGTTCCTTCAACATAAAGATGATACTCTTTAGACCTGGTGGGTCTAACCATCAGTCAGAGGTACCCACCCACAAGCCATTATTGCAAACAAGCCTCAGTCTCGGATTTTTACAAAAACTAGCACAAAACCACCCCAAAACTAAAGCTGTCAATGCAAGTAAGAGACTCAGGTCTCAAAGTCCAGGATAACACAGAAAACAAATGATGTGCAAGAACGGGAGCTTCCTCCCTCTCACACCCATGCTCAGAACTGCATGCAAATATTGTGAGCTTGTAGAGTCCCAAATTAGCAATTGCTTTCATTTTGAGACCTTTTTGGAGGGGAAGTAATACAGCAACAGCAATTCCTCCCAACCCACTTCCCATTGTCACCACACAGACAGATTCACATTCTCAGCTTGACCAAAACTGCATCTGCCACAGAAAATGGGATTATAACGAAAATTTGCCCAAGAAAATTTATATTATTTACCAACAGGAAGTAAAATCTGAGGCAAGAATGCAGCCTCAGACAAACTCCCTTTCCTTATTTCATAGAGCTACTCTCTCCAGCCTACACTGGGTGTACAAGTTGCAGACCACAGAGACCTAAGATGCTTTACCATTTTTGTGTGGAGGAGGTTTCTGCAACTCTACTGATACTCAACTCTTTCTCATCAAAACCATATAGAGTGATAAGTCATAAAAATTCCTACTTTATTTGGAAAAAGGTTGAATAATTTATTTTTAATGACTTTAAGACAAGCTGTGCATAAAAAAAATTACCAACATTCCCACTCTTTCAATCTCTGGCTGCTTTTCCTTTTTATCAGGGAGACAAATTCTGCCACATGGTTCAAATTTTTTTATACATTGATCTTTCTGTTGTATTTTATTTTTACTATGATGTTAAATTAAACTGCAGGAATAAACAAGGGTATCTCTCTCTCTAAACACATTTGTATATACACAAGCATGCTGTATTTGACAGTTGTCTTCTCCACCTTTTCCATGTCATTTGTTACCACTCTAACTGCAACATCTTTGTAGTGGGATCCATGTCTTTCTATTCTTAACTGCACTTACAGTTCAAATTTGATCAGAGTTTAGAGTAACATAATGTTTACATGCTAAGGAACTATAATAAGAAATCACTCACTATTCCTATTGTGTGGGAAGGCACATCTACACAAAAATCAAAAGCAGCATGCGAAAAAATAATTTATAAATAATATTTGAAAGTCGAATGTATCATGATCAAAGGCAGTGGAAACAGAGGCTGAGCCTAAAGAATTATCTGCAGCCTGCCATGCTTTAACTACCAGTTCCTGCAGACAACTCAACTGTTATGAAAAAGCACAGAAACTGAGCTTTAATAGTAAACACATGACCCAGTACGAGCAGGGAGACAGCCTGATGCATTGCACTGGTTTGCTTGGAGATCATGTACCTTCCCAGCAAAAAAACAGATGCCAATATATGGGTTTGAAAATTGCAAAAAAAAAAAAAAAACAAATCAAGAAAGCCCTGGCAAATAAAAAAACCAAATCAACCCAAATATCCAAACCCAGAAGATAAATTCTTCCAAGCTAAACATGTCCAGCTTGTCAGAGGTCAATTAGTAACATACACTGAAAACACAAATACTTTATTCTGAGACAAAAAATTTTGCAAGCAAATCTATATTTATAACACTGGTGAATCTTCTCATAAGTGCTAGGAAACAGATTATTTCAGATTATAAAATGATTTTTTTTTTTACCAGCCACAAACTTGTTTTGATCAGTGGTTTGAGCCAAGCTTGCTCCATGTGCTTGCAAACTCTCAGTCACGGGAGTTTGGTATTTTTTTCCCAGGACATGTTGGTCAAAGCCTCCTTGAAAAAGCAGTGTAAAGGGCTGTGTGGATGAGTTAAGGGAGGCATTTACTGTCCCACAGAGCTTATTATCCCAACATCAGACAAAGCATGACAGGTGGACCCAGCAGGGAATTTCAAAAAGGGCAACACTTAGTGCTATTTACATCGTCGGGGCCTCTGAATATTAAAACTTAAATGCATTCTCACAAATTTAGAAGAGAGGGAAGGAAGTCCAAGATTCTGACTATGGTGTGCCACAGGGAAAAGGCAGAGAAGCAGAAACAAATCAGTCCCTCCCTGTTTGGATGAGCTATGTCTTTTAAGACAGTCATAGTAGCACAGTTGCACACAGCCACATCGTAGGTATCAAATAGCTCTGCCTCCCTAAGAGCCCAGGAAAGGCAGCAGGAAAATTTATATAATTGACTGGATCAGTAGCCATACCTGTTATTAAGATGATGTGACATAAGGCATTAAACAACTACCTGCAGTTGCTCTAACCCTGCCAGCATTTTGCCATTTCGGCTGATTTATCTCCGGTGCTCGACTGCCTTGGGTTTTGGAAATGGGACAGCCTCTCCCAAGAACAAGGGTATGGAATATTACACTGAAAATTCTTCAAGCTCCTCCTCTGAAAAACACTTTGGTGCTTTGAGCTTCAGAGGAGCGTTTGAAATCTGGCAGCCTGGCTGTGGCTTTTGTTTTCATGAAAAGCCTTTTGTCCCCAGATCTGCCTCAAGTAAGCCCTTAGGAACTGTCTTAGCAAACTGCAGTTGTCCAGTGAGTAGTGCTTGGCTTTCCAATGTTGTTATTGTACTTTCAGCATGTTTTTTATATGAAAGCAAGTGTTGTATCTTGCTTATACTGTATTTCACCTTCACCCCATTTGAAACCACGTAGAACAGGAAATGAGAGTAAAGTAATCAAATGAGGCTTCAAAGAAGATAACGCAGTGAAGTTACAGATAGCACACAAGTCCCTTAGCAAAACATCTCTTGAAATAATGCAAACACCAGCCCAGCTGTCCACACAGCACAGCTGCTACCCTCAAAGCCGTCAACTTTGCCCACGCAGCTCGCATGCTCTGCCACCTTTTTCACCAGCTCATTACTCCCCAGCCTGTCCTGCATTTCTCCTCAAGCCACGCTCCTGCTGCAGAGAAACCTTTCTGCCCCTGCTGCAGGTGAGGAACCAGCAGAGTGAAGCCTTTGCCATCAATGACACAAAAAGGCTGAGAAGGATCAAGGAGCTCAGCTGGGCTGTGCAGCCCTGGGCCAGCCTCATCTTCCAGAGAGGAGCCAATGTGCTGCCAGTTCCCATCAGCACTTCCAGAAATGCCTGCCTGGCAAGGCAAGCAAACACACCTCTTACCTGCCAACTCTCCCAGCTTAAATTTTCAACTCCTTTTTTATTTGCTTCCTCTTCCAACTGCTGATGGCAGCAAGGGGAAAGAAAAGGAAAAAAAAATAAAAATCAAAGGACGAGTCACAACTATCTCTATCAAAATCCTTTTCATAGTCACTACTAGTGTCCTGAAGAAAAATCTCAGGGAAGTGCTGGCTCTCTACTGACCAGATCTGGCTCATAGCAAAGCTCCCCCTAAAATATGAGATGCTGAACCTGAGACCAAGACCTGTGGCACGAGGAGGAAAGGAAGCTCTCATTAAAGGAAAACTAAACTGAGGCAAGCAATGGGTATTGAGGAAAATATGGGGATTAGGATTCCAGTACAGCAAGGTGCTTATTCAAAAAACTGTAGGAATACATGTAACTTTAATTAATCAGACCACAGACTCACACAGAACCCTTCAGGAGCTGCAGAGGGGAAAAAGGAGGGAGGGACAAGTCGGAAACTGAACCCAGCCAGCTGAAATCAATAGACTGACAGCTATTTCAGTGGACTTTGGATCAAACCCAAAGTGGCAGGAGAGAAAAAGACACAGCAGGAACAGGGGAAATAAATGAGGGAGCAGATTAATAAGTCAAATAAATATTATTAATAGCACAACTTAAGAATAGCTGAGGAATTGCAAAGGGGGGAGGACAGATTTTGCTCTTCAGGCTCATAAATGGTGGCTTCCTCTATCAATATCAGTGGAGTAGTTTTAGATTTACATCAGTGTAACTAGGAACAGAATCAAATTAGGGAGTACGGAGTAAGTGGAGAAAAACCAAGCATTATTGAGCGTTCCAACACTGGGAGGCACTCAGATACTATAGTGCTGAAGGCCATGTTACTGGATTGATTACATGTTTGATCCATCAGTAGGAGATTTATCCGATACGGGCAGAAAACAGAGAGCTCTGACTCTAGACTACTAATCAGCTATTATTTCTATTTTCTGCATGCTATAAACATACAAAGGAGATGCGTTACAGAATTTTTAGTAATAATAACTCACAGTTATTCCCACTCTGGAGATTAGTTCTAACAGATTTCTTCAACATTTTTAAGGTGTTTCATAAAATTATCTCGAAGTAAGTTTTAATAACAAAATCCCAGGACTTTCTTTCCTGCTCTCATTTAGATCCCCTCTCTTTTGAGTCCTAAAGACTGATATCAAACACTACAGAAACTAAACCCAGAGCCATTTATGCTATTTTTTCTTGCATGCACTATTTTTCTTGGACAAGCAAGGGAGAGTTTCTCTCCGCTTCATTGCCAGGCTCGTCAGGAGTTTTATGTGACAGTGTGAAAGTAGCAGTTTCTTTTCAACAGTTTCATGCTCCCACAAACACAGACTAGTTTCTTTCAGACAGCTACTTTCACTAATGCACTGCCATTCTTTATGTCATGCCACTCTCTGTCTCGGCTCTAAAACCACAAACCTTAATAAAAATTAAAGCTCCAACTCAATATTTCTTTTATTTACTTCTAATTTCCCTTTAAAAGCACTGCAATGATGATATTGTACCTAAGTCCTAACCACTGGGATTTCCAATTACTTGAACATAATCTGTTTCATTACAAATATAAAAAATTATTCCATCCAGGCTGCCCTTCATTTCCATGCTGAGTTCACAAAATCCACCAATGTGTAACGATGCCTCGAACAATGCCAGTCACATTTCCGTGGCATCTCTGTCACCAACATGTACATACACTTTTCATCTCTTAGTAGATGGCCTCCAGGCACAGAGAAGGGTACTACTGGCAGCCTGGGGAAATCTATTTAATCTCAAATTGTAGAGAGTTATGTTTAAATAAGTGAAACAAGGTTCCATCCAGTTTCTGCTCTCACAGGTGGACTTTGATTAGTAATTACTAGTTCAGTCTTTAAATTCCAACTAATAATGAGACTATTTGAAAAAAAAAGAGAGATGTTTAAACTTTTTTCTTTAGAGTAATGTCTTAAAATATATTTTTAAAAAATTCAAGTCCCTTTAATGAAGAATACTGATTTCCTTCCAGAGGAGATGATGGTCAATTTGTCTTTCAGATATGAGTATTTATAACAGGCTTGTTTTGAACAGAGCAGGACACACAAAAGCTTGGAAAAGACTTAGATCCTCTTCCACGGCCTAATGATAACAAGTGCTATTATTATTATCATCATCATCATCATCATCATCATTATTGACCCTAATCTTAAAGACAGTTTCAGAAACAACACTTTCATAGCACTTCCCTATGAGTTACATGCAGTTTTGGTTCCCAGTGCTTGGTTGTAGTGGTGTCAAAAAAGGTCCACACCACTGTGGGAAGGAATTTCAGAGGGCCCACCTTTGTTTGGGAGTGTTTGCTCAATTCACTGAGAGACCAGGCTCTTAACTACATTACAACAAATTTATTGGGGATTGCAGGTTAATAAATAGGCCACCAATGCATGTAGGATCAAAAATTAGAGCTCAGTGTCTTGGTTGTAGCACCATTTGAGCTTGAGATTTCTCATCTGCTACATAGAGGAAATGGAGCAGAAAAACTTGTCTCTCAGTCACTATTTCCCTTTCTTCCATCTCCCAAAAATAAAGCAACTTAAAGACATTGTGAAAGCTTTACAGCAAGACCCATGCAAAACTTTTGCCACAAAATGTAAAAATCCCTCATGCTTCATTACAAATCTGAAAAACAAGACAGTATCTGCAAACAACTTTCACACAATCATTGTGACTGTTAAAACAGAAACTAAAGAAAAGCTCAGATATTGAGAAAGAACTATGGTTTTAAGACTAAATTATTCGAAGTAGACTGTTTTCATATGTTGTGGCCAAAAGGCAGGGATAAATTAATATTTTCAGAAACTGAAAACCATCTCAGTGGACAAGGACCCTGGCAAACAAGTTAAAAAAAATTAGTTTACACATCATTTTGCATAGTCCCAAGTTTATGTTTAATAGCAATGAGTCTTTATCTTCAGGTGCAAACAACTTGCCTCAGCAGTTGAAAATACTTCATAATTCAACAGTAAATAAGGGATTCTGGAAATATTTCAGAATTAGACCGTAATTTATAAGACATAGGAAGAAAAGGAGCAACACAAAACAAGCGACCTATATTACCCATCCACAAAAATAGCATTTGCCTTCCTGGCTCTGTTTCTGTGGTCAGCAATGAAATGAGCCCCTTCACTTCAGTGATTCCCCTCCCAAACAACTCTGTGATTCTCATTTTGATGTTTTGGAAGAGGCTAAGAGGCAGGGACTCTTTCCATGCCTCTTGTCTGCAGCAGAACTTTCCCAGTTCCCCCTGCAGCTCCAGGGGAGTCTCCCTTAAGGTGCTACAGTAGAACACATTAACATCCCTCAAGTTTTCACCTTCTTCAGCACTGGCAATGTGTATTTAAGGAGTGAGAGTACAAAGCTGGGCACTTGGAATCATGGAATCATTTAGGCTGGAAAAGATCTGAGGGTTAAGGACTGGACTCAATGGTCTAACACTGCCAATCCACCACTAAATCCTGTCCTTGAGTGCCGTGTCCACACGTCCTGAAAGTGCCTCAGTGGATGGTGACTCCAACATTTCCCTGGGCACCCTGTTCCAGTGCTTGGCAACCCTTTTGGTGGAGAAACTTAAACGTGCAAAAGCCTGGAAGGGCAGCTCAAGAGGCAAAAGCCGCACTGCTCGCCTCAGTGAAGCGTCAACATGGAGCACCCCAAAATTACTCTAACAGGGTTGAATTTTAAACTGCTTGAAGACTTATATATGAAAAAATAACTGATTGTACAAAACACTGTCTGACTTCCCACTCTGATGCTGCAGGCACGTGGCATTTGTTTAGCCTCCTCCCATCTAACAAGAAACCATCCTCACAGTGCAACAATACCCTGCAACAACCACCCAAGCAAGAAAGGGAGGAACCCGAGCCCCTCAGCAGACTGCCAAAATAACAGAAGGGTATTTACACCCTTCACTACCCTCCCAGTACAGAGGAGGTCCTTGTACAGGAAATTTCTTAAGTCAGAGATGGCAGAACCACTAATAATCCATTTGCACTCTGGGTGAGCTTGGCTAATGAATTCAAATGAGAGCAGAAGCAAGCCACAGACCGTCAGATTTTCAATATCCTCATATTTTCTAGTAATGCTGTAATTGTATTTAATGTTTTACTTTGTTGTGCATTTTATTGTTGAGACTTTAAAATCATCTGGGATCCCCTTGGGATATACAGCACTATATAAATGTAAGTTGTTATTATCAAATAACAATCACTGGCCATTTAAGTTATACAATAGCTACCTGATTATACTGATTATACCAAGTTAAAGCTCTAATAAAAAATGATTATATGTAAACTAAATTAAAGATATTTTTTCCAGTTTAAAGAACCCAAAGTTTTTCACACTGGATATGCAAGTGTCCTGCAACACCTGGAGCTTGATCCTGCAGTACTGAAATCTGTCAGGACTTCTGCTGTTGCTTTCAATGGAGACTCTTGGCAGAGAGTTAAATACCTTGACAATTTTATTTTTCTGAAGCAGCAAAACTAAGATTTATTTTGTTTCCCACAGTCATTTGAGAGAGTATTTATCTGCACCTCTAGTATTGATCCTGCAGTGTCTATAACAGTTTTTTGGCTGTATCACCGGCTATATATACGTTGTAAATCTGAGAAATTATTTCAACCCAACACAGAGATTTCTGAGCTTACACTAAAGCAGTAAACTTGGTGCTTGTCCTGCCAATTGTGCACACAAAAGCAACTAACCTTTCTCTCCATGGTCAGAGGTTCTGACCTGCTCCTATGATACAGCCACAGGGACTCAGCATCCAAAACATTTACCTGTGGTCTTTTGCATGGAATAGTCCATTCAGCCACATGAAGATATTTTAGGGTGCTGCAGATTCTGAAATTGCTGTTTGCCAGGCATACCTCAAAATCCCCAAGTCCTGCAATCAGCAATAAGGTACAGTGACATTTTATCCAAAAATTCTCTTAGAAGAGTATTTATTTGGCTTGGAACTGTTAGAAATCCCATCTTCTGGGGAAGAACTACTTGAGCTGGAAGTCCAATGTGACTTTAGGATTTAAGGTTAAGAGAAGAACTTTATTTTTGTTCTCTCCTAATAAATACCATGAGCCCAGGGGCATGGGGTGTGGGTGGAAATGTGTTTTTCCTGTCTGACCTCTGCCAAACCCCTTCCCTTGCTCTGGGTGTCTCCCCTGTGGAAAGAGGACAATGGCATTAACCCTGGTACTGATGAAAAGCACTGGTGGTGGGGCTGCATTTCAATGATAACAGCTCATCTTGGGGGCCTTCTAGCACAAAAAAAAAAAAATTAATTCCAGAGTCAATGGCCTGTTGAGAAGGGATGACTAACCCAACTTCTACTCAGCTGGATGAAGAACACAGTCAGGCCAGGATCCCTCCAGCAGAGATGGACAGACTGACTGCCTTAAGGGTTGTAAAAACCTGTAAAGGTTGTAAAAAAGTGAAAAATTTACTAAAAAGCACTAATTTCAAAACAACCCCATAAATTTCGACCAAACAGAGTATAAATATTTTGCTCTGAAGTAGATACTTCTTTTTAAAAAAAAGTGTTCAATTTGCATGTAAAAATTGTTCATTTTAATTAAAAATGAAAATAACCGAAGTGAGGAAAGACTGCATATGCCTGAGAACTGGGTGTTAATTCTTTAAGATCTGGGCTAGGATCACAGTGGCTGAGGACTCCCTCTCTCCAGCAATGCAAATAACAATGACATGCCACAGAGCCTTCACATACACTCAATGACCTCAGTGGCATTCTGCCAGCTTGGACCAGCTGAGAATCTGGGACAGAAGCCCCAGCTGAAACCAGGGCTCCCTTCTAGATCCACACACACAAAGCTCCAGACAGCCCTCACAGCACCGTTTGCAATTTAAAAGGGCAGCAAAACCAGAGGATGAGACCTAGAGGTCATTATTTAAAGGGACTGTAAGCATTTGTTGCAAAGGGACAAACCTGAAGAAAGGCAAGGCATGGATTTCTTGAGTTCTAAGCTCCCAAATAGTAACTTCATTTCTCAAGGCCCTTTCTTGAAGTCGGGATGGAAGTAGAAATTTAATAAATTAATAAAACCACCCCAGTGGTGCCAAAGCACAGTAATGACACGTTAGCACTCCATAAATATTAGCTAACTTTGATTTTAAAGTGTTCCCCACTGGTGTCTCCTGCTTGCTGGGGCATACTGCCAGCAGTCCCTGGGCTGCACAAGGACTGGGTGGGTGATGACCCCCGTGTCCTGAGCCACCAGGGAACACTGCCTTTGGCTGGACACGTGTTCCTGCAGGGCTCCAGCAGAGCAGGGGGTGCCACCCATCCCTCCAGCACCACTCCAACACACACCAGTTAGCTGGCAGGAGCTGGGGCTGAGCCAGGGGTGACACCCTGAGGTGGCAGTCGGACTTTGGTGGCTGTGGGGAGGACAGGGGAGCAGGGTGGGGCGGCACGAGATCCATCCTGTGGTTTCACTGGAAGGACACAGCCTGTCACAAGGAATTACCATTAATCTGCACCAGCAGCACGGTGAGATTGAGACCAGGGAGCACTGATGACAAACAGCACTTGCAGGATCACATAATGAGGGGGCAAGGCTGCTTCACTGGAGCCACTTCACTCAATTAGTGGACAAGGCTTTTAATGCTGCTATGTACAACCAAAGCAATTTTGATTACTTAGAGCTAAGTCTCCATTTAGAACGAGTCAGAAGCTGAAACATATTTTTTTTTCCCATTTCTTTCTTTCTTTTAATGTAATTTATCTCCAGAGTATTCAAATGGAAATAAGCTGACTGAAGGTTGGACACATTAGCCTCTGTTTGTGGCCAAGTGATGTTGAAATGTACTTTTTAAATTAAGTTCAAATAGTATCTATTCTAACAAATGAAACTGATAAAAAGATAGTAAGTAATCAATACTATGCCAGAAGTAAGGGCCAAATTTTGCTCTTCTTCACTGTAATTTAACTGAATCCTTGAAAGGGGATTTTGGTAGAACAGCCATAATTTCATGACAGTACACAAGGAGCAGTAGCATTCTTGGCTTGCACCCCCTTGTGCTGGGTTTACAATTACTAATGGGATTGATCCTGTTAGCCAAAGACCAAAACTGGATTACCTCCTGAGCAGGAGGTAAAACCCTTTTTTCATTTTCCATAGATTTTAGTTGATGTTTAGGAAGAGCAATTTACTTCCAAGAAACTCACAAAAACCTGAGCAAAGTCTGCTAATATTAACTAACATTAGTAACTCTTTCTGAGCTATTTTTGCTACCTGCGGTCCAAACCTGAGTTTCCAGTGTTGAAGGTGGAATTGTACAAATAACTGTGGATTAAGGAAACTTCTGCTGGGCAAAAGAATGTGCTGCCAGCAATTTAAAAGTAGATCCTGTGAACAAGATGCTACTGTCAAACCCTCCTTAGCATTGTACCTTAGGGATTCAAGTATTCACTGAACCTGAAGTTAAATTAAATATGATTCAGATTATTCAGAACAAGGACCTGTGTGTTGCACCACACTCTTATATCTGCCCTAAGCAGTGGCAGGTCAGGATCTCCTTATCAATCTTTTCAGTCCCAGCTCTGGAAAAGCACTTATTATATTCCCTGGCACTAGGAGTGGAGCCTAGACAGCTGTTTCACAGGGAATAGCCTGCTCACACACCTACAGAATTCTTCTGTTTCTCCTTCCATGAACATGTAAGTGTGATTGCATGTACAGATGGACTAAGAATGGCATGAGAGATGAAGGAAAAATCAACCCAAGACCTTTCTTTAGTTTAGGAAGGAAGAGGATAAGAACATGAGTACCTGTGAGCAGCCCTTATCAGCAGACTGTACAGTTCATGAGTCTTCTTGGCAATCTCAAGAAATCAGAATACTTTGTTTCATGTGTATTGAGGAACCATTTTGATGTTCAGAATTTTATTTTCAGCTTTATTTTGGCTGAAATCACTTATCAGATTTGACCCAAATTCCTAAAAAACTTCCACTGCTTAGAAACTGAAATTTTGGATGCATAAATTTGTTTCTGTGGGAAAAATCTTTACCAAATATGCAACATCTCAGTACTTCATCAGGATTTCTTACAAGTGGGTGGAGGGGATTGGGGGTGTATGCTGCAGTTGAGAGAAAGGGATTCCTTATCAAAGAATCAAGAGAGATTATTTATCACCCACACCTCTCCCTGTATCTGACCCAGTGCAAAGCTGTATTTTTCCACTGGCCTCCCAAGCACCTGGTAGTGCCCAATTCTTGTGGCAGGGCACCCAAACCAACAGACAGAATGTCTGATGCATTAAGGACACGGGCTCTGCCTGCAGCACAGAACCAGGAACATTTTAAACTGCTTCATTTCTCAGCTCCAGTACAGCTATGTATGTATAATTTATTTAAGATTTGACTCGGCAGGGTAGCTGTATGCAATCAGCATATTGTTTTTGTGAAGGTTCCCCCCTATTGCCCCTTAGACAGATTTTAACTGTCAGTATATTGGCCTTTTGAATTTTTGTTTGCATAATACCATAAGCTATTTGAACATACATTATTATATACTAATAACTGCTTGTCCAATTTGGTTTTTTGAGTCTTACAGGCGACAGCGGAGAACAAGAAATGCAATTTAGTTGGAACTTCAAAGCAATGTTTCACTATCATCCAAACTGGAGGTCTTTTATGCCCCTCTCACTATTTGGTTTTAAAAGTAGGAGGAAACCAGTTGCTTAAATTTGTTCTTTCCAATTTACACCCACTTCTCACTTGAAGGAGGGGCTTTATGATAATAGATAGGCTGATCTTGAGATCAGTCACAGATAGAGATATATTTCCTGTCCTCACATAGTCACAGTATTGCTTACATACATGAATTAAAGATTGCCTAAATCCTGCCTTTGAACACTTCTAAACTTTAAAACGATGGAGTTCTGTATTTGAATTTCATATCCATCTCTATCCATATCTCATATCTCTATGGTGGGATGAACAAAAAACACTCAATTCAATCACACCTGAACTCTATAAAAACTGGATCTTTGGAGATTTCCTATCATCATGGGGACTTGTGTACATAACAAACTAGCCCTGAAAAGCTAATGCAGAACACCTCCACTCCACACTCATCCTTGTTTCTTTTCAGGAGTGCTTCTGTACAGTTGAGCTTTGCTTTTGGAATGGATTAAGGTACACTCCATGTGGCATTTTTAGTGGTGAAGCAAAGTGCCACAACAAGAACCAGTGCAGAAAAACATTCAATGCATAGACAAGCTTGTCCATTAATGGCCTAACACAGGGCAAGCCTGAATAACAACCTCAGTTACAGTAAGATGCTGGGTGCTCGATGAAAACATTTTAGTGAAAAATTCAGTGGTTCACAGGTGCAAAAGGTCATATTCCTGCAGATGTCATGAACTTTATAAATTTAAATCCCCAAACTGGCCACATTTCATATCTTTAAACTGAAATCCCTGTGCTATACATGCAGTGGAAACAGCATCTTAGCCAGGACAAGTAGGAAAGGCATAATGGACTTTCACTTTCCATATAATGGCTCTCCAGCCATTATTAGTACCCTGGTTCCTCCTTCTCCTTCAGCTTCTTATCCCTTCCTCCCTACTTTTTGACCGAACTGTCCAGTCTGGACACAAGACAGCTCTTGTTAAAATCCAATTAGTTCTGTGAAAGGAAAAAGAAAATAAAGTCTTCCAAACAAAATCTTAAAAAGGAAATCAGCAAAACCGTGGAGATTTAACTAAGAAATTTTCAATTAAGCAAAACTATTTTAAACTTTGACACAATAGGAAAAGTTCATCTGGGTGGAACAATCGGTAGTGGAGCAGAGATGAGAAACTGAAAAGGTTAAGGTGAAAACCCAACTCAAACACACACTCAGGGGGACAGTTATACATATGTTTTTGAGCAAAAACTCTAACCTGGCATGATTAATTTTGGCCTTAGCTTTGTCAAAATATTGAAGTCCATATGGCACAAAGCAAATAATTTTACTTTTTTTTTATTTCAAACCCCCGTGCTTTTCCTTGTCTATTCCCCTCTCTTCCACCACACACACTGGCAGCCGCTACCCGTACGCCAAATGCCAAATCAACCCTGCAAGCTGGCTGGCACAAGCGCTCTACAATACTGGCACGGGCTTCACTGTGCAGGGGGATTCTCTCTGAAACCCTGTGGCACATCCAAGCATCCCTGCCTAGCAGCTGAGGACCCTGTCTGTCCCAGCCACATCAGCAACAGGGTGCCTTAGCTGAGAACGTGCTGCCCGTTTCATTAGAATGGAACAGAACAGCTCCACCTCGCCTCGGTGCATCCATCCCTCTCCCAGCCCCAGGAACCAGGCGTGGCTCACAGCATCTCTGTGTCCAGCCACGGAGAGGTAGTGCTCCTGGGAAAGAACAAGGGAAAAAAGACATCACTCGGGCAGGCTGAGCAAGCTCCTGCAACTACACAACACCGGGGCTGACATGGAGCAAAAGGATGCCACTCCTTCACCTGTCCATGAAACCTTCAGTGAGCTGGAGAAACATCAGGAACACTGAAAGCTTTGCTGACCCTGTCAGATTCAAACTAGTATTTGAGGCTCAAATACTAAATCAATCCCTTTGGTGACGTCCCTGTTTGTGTTTTCCCTGTATTAGAGCATGTCTCTTTAATACATGGCATTATATATATATATATATACATACATATACATTTTAAAATATTTTAGTTAATGTTTACTTGGAATGTAAGAGAGTAGATTCCTTGAATAAGCAGACAATTAATATTGTTTTTAGACAAAGATCAAGACTAGGAAATGGACAGTCTAGCAGGCTGTACTGAACCAAAGGTGTACATGCCTTCTTATGGAGAGGGGAAACTTTGGTCTCTTGTGCTCTGCACGTCCACCAGACACTGCCTGCGCCTTCCCACATCTCCAAGTTTCTGTTGGAGCAGCAACTCCGCCTAACAAATGTAACTTTAACAACAGTAAAACAAGCTAATAGCTTTGCATGCCAGGGGGCTAATGTGGTGAGCCATTTAACGCTGCACTAAATAGCCCTGGTTTGGTTCTCACTGCCAAGTGCTGAACTGAGAATTGCAACTGCAGGAGCAGTCCCTAATTCGTTAGTTAAAGGGGGTCATTGCTCATAGGGTGGGGAAGAGGAAGGAAGGGGGAAAATATCAGACAACTCTAAACATTCAAAGTCGACAGAAGGTTGTACTCCTGAGAGAGGCAGTATTTAGTTGAAAGCCCGACAAAGCTCTGCAGCTGAGAGGCCTGTGGTGGTTTTACTCGACACTAAAAAACTTGCCATAAGATACTTGTAACCTGTATAATAGGCTTGGTGGAAATGGGGAAGCTGGGAATGAAAGGAAGGTGAAAACATCTTGCTAATAACACTGCGGTTTCGTTTCAACTGGCCCTCAAAACCATACACCATGCAGGCTGCCCTCACAGCAAAGCAGCAGCAGCACAAACTGCTTTCCCATCTACTCTTCCTGGAAAAAAAACAAAACTCCCCAACAGATCTGATTGCAAGGGACATCACTTAAAATGATACAACAAAACAAGCCCAAATTTACAGGGCACCTCTGCAAAGGGAGAGTTTTATTCCTGGATGTTAGAACCCTAAAACAAGCGTTTTCTCTAATTTCTGCCATCACTCAGATTGGCCTTGAATTACCTCCTGATAGGCCTCCCATGTGCTTGCAGATGAGAGAGTGTAATGGGGATCTGTTAATTAACTAGAAGCAAAGTTGCACGGTGGGGATCAAACAGTGGATGCGTCCTAAAACTCCCACAGAGAAGATGAAATGCAGCGCAAACTTTAAAGACTTCCCGTCATTAGCCAAGACCTTGGCTGCTCCTGGCCCAGACCCCTCCTGTTCCAGAGAACAATGAGGACAATGATGGCAGAAATGAAATAGTGCAGCAAGGAACAAAGGAATTAGCTATTTACCCACAGAGACAGAAAGGGAAAGAGGGACGGGGGGGAAGGGGGAAGGGAACTTGCTTTTTTCCTAGGGTTTCTGTCTACTTTTAATTAATTTACGGCTGCCAGGGACTTGCACACAGAGCACGCCCAGGAGCATTGTGTTGGAGCTCAGTGTTAATACATGCACCATCCACTGTTTACTGCCAGGCAGGAAGGAGAAGGAGCTGGGGCAGAGGGGCAGTGGGGAAGGAGGAGAGGAGATCTTCCCTCTTCAAAGCTGCTCGAAAGAGACAGGCAGAGACGAGCAAAAGGTTGTGCTGATCTCCAGCTCCTCTGAACCTGCTTCCAGGCAGGCTATTATTCTTTGAAAGAGCTCCAGGTAGGCAGATCACTGTGGGCAGGACTTGCACCAGGCACTAAAATGAAAAGGGAGGGCTCCAGGACAGGGACGTGTCGGTGAGGTGCAGGAGCCAAAGGGACAGGTTTAATGGGCTTCCCCCAGTGCCCCCAGATCAAGGGAGATCTGGGGGTGGAGGCTCACAGCCCAGCAGTGCTCTGAGGAGACAGCCAGGCTCACTTCCCTGTGCTTCCAAAGGACTCAGAGCACCACAGGGCACCCCTCTGGCAGCCAGCTCATTCAGCAGTTCCACAGATAAATACTGTCCCCAGCTCCAGTGAGCTCAAAGTCCAGCTGTGGCTGAACTGTGCCTTGCCCTCAGACAATGAGGGCACAGCACCAGACTGAGACCTTACCATACAGGCACCTGGATGCAAGACTGGATAGCCTAAAACACCCAAGCTGGCATTGTAAGCCTATGTTTGAGTGGCTCACTTGAGCATCAAATGATAATTTCCTTCACCTTACCTTGCATCTCAAAACCAAAACAATACAAACAAACAAAAAACCCCAAAACCAAACCAAAAAACACCCCTCTGTCAGACGGCTGTTTTCATGAAACCTGAACCCCAGCATGCAAAGCAGCACTGCTTTTCCACTGAGAGCCTGGACAACAAGGCACAGAGAAGCCACAGTGCACAAGGAAACTCTTCATTAAGGCTCTACAGCTTCCCCTACAAAACCACCAGACCTCAGAGATGGGGTAATGGATGCATCCTGAGAAGCTGAAGGAAACAGCCTAATCCTCCTCCTAGGGTCTCTGTGGATGTTTCTCCTGGGCTTTAGTCTCTCTTAAAGAAGGAGCAGGAGAAGCAACAGCTCCACTGAAAAATAAAAGTCTGCAGCTGCTAAGATTTATTCTTGGCCTAAACAGTGGCCTTAGGCAGCCATGGTTTCAGTCTGTGCTCTGCACATGACTGCTTTTGATAAGGAATGAGACCAGGAACGGGAGCCCCAGGTGAGGATGAAGCATTAAGACCATTTTCTGGTTGCTTAGGTGAGTATTGGTGGAGGTGTCAGTCTTTTTCAGAGGTAAGAGCAAGTTATATATTATGTTTTAAAAACAAGAGGCAAAACCATTTGGTTTCCAGACAGCCTGTTCAGAAGAGTCAGTGTGTGCTTCACAGCTCAGCAAAAGAGACAAGACCTTCTAGGCTTACAGCTAACAAGACCAAAACAGCAGCTAAAAGCCCACTGCACATCAGGCATGTTTGGCCATGTAGGAGAAAAACACAGATACCTTTGATACCATAACTAGTGTCTCAGCACTGTCCTACATTAGCTAACTCCACAGGTGGGAAATAAAAGGTGAAGGGAAGGTTGGATAATTTCATAGCTGGTTTGATGCATGATAAAGCCAGCTATATTTTTCAAAGAGGGAACTGATGTATACTTTTTCAAAAAGCATCTAATTCCTGTGTCAGAGAGTGGTGTTTTCACATAACCAGCATCATTCATGCATTGCTTACTCACGTATCACTCAGCCCTAACTAAACGGAACTAAATATCAAATATCAAACTCAGATATCTTGGAGAACACCTCACTGCTCTTTCAGCCTTCCCTTCCAGCAGTTCTTGCTTTTTCCCCCCAAAACTGTTTCCCATTACTTGGAAGACACTGCCATCTTTACTTCCGTGTGTGATTACATTTTTCTCTTAAAAGAGGGAATAAAAGGGACTGACTTTATGGAATTTGTTCAGATCTCAAGCAGAACACTCAAGATTATCACTCCAAAGGCAAAACTGCTCTAACATGGCACAAAGACATGAGATTAATCCTTACCAAAAGGTCTAAAGCAAAAAGTAACAGAGTCCAGGTTGCAAATTCTTTGCTTTTATGCACCTCTGACAGGAAAATGACTGTGTTAGAAGAAGCGATTTTTAAAAATCTGTTTTATTAATACATTTGGCTTATAACACAGAGAGGATCATCCCACCACAAAATCTGCCAAAAGGTTCAGTTATTATTAGCCTCTAAGATGCAAGCTAATTGCTTTCTGTGTTTTTCACCAAAACCAGCTGGGATCCTGAGGTTCACCAAAAGGATACTGCACATGCTCAGAAATTTGCCTGTCCTGAAGATTTTCAATTACAAATCGGTCATTATTCTTCTCCAGCGTAAAATCTGTGGCTTGCCTCTTACAGAGACTTCTCAAGCCTGTAACTCTGCACATCAATAGCCTTGCTGAAGGTAGAGGGACAATTTAGGTGCATAAACCAACATGTGAACTTGCCAAGCCTTTGCAAAATCCGAGCCAGATTATCCCAGTGAATACTACAGACCTTGCCACAACTGTCTGAAATGAAATTCCTTTTCAAAGAAACACATTTGACAGAATTTTTGTGGGGAGATAGTTGGGTCCCTCTTCTTTAAAAAAACTATTGAAACAGATATCCAAATGTTAGTACTGCAGAATCTCTCTAGTTTTATGTATATCCTCCTTCCTTCAAGTCAGTTAAGGATGAAGGTAGTCCAGAAAAGCCAAGTGGTTTGACTTCTAAACTTTGGTGACTCTCTGCTGCCACTGCTATTTCTTGAGACATCTTTACACAGTGCACTTTGAAACAGGCACTCTCTGCTCCAGTTTACTCTGGAAGCAAGAGAAGGGAGAACATGCTTGATGCCTGTTCAAGGCCTGGAGTTCAGCAAGTTGGTTCAGCTCAGGGCATGGTCAGCTATGGAGCAGGCTCAGGTGGGAGGCACTGCTCTGGTGGCATTTGGTTTGCCTTTTACATCGAGGAGGACAAATCTGAATGGCTTAACCCTGCTCGATTAATTTCACTCCACTAGTTTGTCTCTTGGAAAAATTGTTGCCCCACGTCTCAGGAGTCACCAATTGTTTCTGTTGGAGTCCCATTGGGGTGAATCAAGACTCTTGACTCCAATATCAGAAGGCTGATATTATTTATTAAAATGACTCCATTGTTCAGAAGGATTTGGGCTATTTCTGCCCAGGTACAGAGCTAGCTTCTTGCTTCTTCCAGCTCCATACTCCAACTCTTAGAATGCCAGAAAATGTTTATGAAGTCAGAGAGATAATAATTCTTTATATCATAGGCTGAGGAAAGAAAACCACATCTCCCATATCAGGAGACAGGCAAAGGAATGCATTTTGTCCTTGAAACACACACACACAAAGATTTGAAATCTGCAGAGAAAAAAAGTACTTTCCCATAGAAGAAAAAACTCAGCAAGTTTGCATCCAAGGAACTTATAAAATGTCCAGTGACAATAAATCAGTACAATGCAAGTCTTGCCAGTGCTACAGCAGTTCGCCAAAACCTTTTGCTGGCTAGTTTGGGAGACAGCCCCTACTTCTCCTTTGTGCCTTGAGCCAAAGCAGCGCTGTAGAGGTGCCAGCAGCAGGACATGCTGCTTTATTTTTCCATGGCACAGGCAGTGATGGGCCTGAGCTTTCAGCTAAGGTTTTCTACAGAATCATGGAATGACTTCAGGTTCAAAGGGACCTCAAAGATCATCTCGTTCTACCTGCCCTGCCATGGGCAGGGGTACCCTTCACTGTCCCAGGTAGCTCAGAGCCCCATCCAGCCTGGCCTTGGACACTTCCAGGGATGGGACATCCACAGCTTGACATGACCCCTATTAACCTCCTCTATTTCAAAGGGCTGGATGGCAAACTTGCAAGAACTGTCCCTTTTTGTAACTAAACAACGTAAATTTCATTAGAGGTAAACAAACATAATTCCCAGATAAGAAAGGTCCAGATTTCAGGCTGACATGCAATTTCACCTTTTTTTCTCTCCCCCAAAAATCTTTTTGCAAACGAGGGTATTGTCATGAAAAAAACTTTTGTTTTGACAAATACACAAATTTCTTTAAAACAAAAATATGTGTTTTTTGACTACTTGACAGCACTGCTTATAAAACATTGCCATACATTTGCTTCAGCTACATGTGGGCCTAGAACTAAATATAGAGTTTAGTTTTCAGAGTTGTCAGTGCCCACCACCTTAGCCTCCCTTAAATGCGGAGGTGAACAGACACTTCAGCATCCTGAGCCAGCTTCCCCATGATGTGTGTGCATTTCATGTATGGGGTGTGTATTTATAGAGCACTGCATACCTCCAGTGACTTGCTCAGGAGCTTAATCTTCTCCTGAGTCTCCTTTTTATAGGGCTGCTCAGAAAAAAAAACAAACAAAAACAAAACAACCAAAACCAAACCCAAAACAAAACAGCCAACCCAAACAAACAAACAAAGCTACAAAAAACCAAACCAAAACCACCACTTACAAGCACAGGGAGAGACTACTAAAGGCAGAGGTCTCTCATATAAGCACAACATATGATTGGATAATATTGTCTGGATTAGCAGCTTTATAACCTAGCCAAGCCCCAGGGCTACAATTATCTGGTTGCATTAAACTGAAATCACCTGCAAAACCTTGCAGTGAAAGAGCCCTTGGAAGTGTCTAATCTGGTGCTTCGCACTTGCAAGCAAAAACAAAATTCCCCAATGGTGAAGAGATGAACAAACACCACAGTGTGAGATTATCCAACTCATGTTTCTAATTTTGCTTCAAAAGGAAGGTCTTTCCATTGCTTTTGGCTCTTGTTCGAAATACTTTCCAAATATAGCATCATAATAAGCAGGGAATAAGAAGATGAAAGTCACAGTAACAGTTATTACCAATTCGCCATTTATAAACATTTTCATCCCATTAATTTTGGTGCAGAAAATTTGCAAGGTCTGTTCTAAGGAGGAACCAGATTAGACAGCACTCCTATGATTCCCTCTGTTAACAGGTTGAAGGTCCCCAAACTACATTGCAATTTTAAAGAGAAACCTTCCAGCAATAATTTCTTCCTTTGCACTTCCATCCCCTTCTCCTAGTAACTGACCAGGTGCCACAAAAACAGGAAAAAGCAGCATCTGGAACCTGAGCTTTTTGCTCCACAGAACTCCTGCAGCCAATCAAACAACCAGTCCCCCAAATGAATGGTCCTTTTGGACTCTCTGACCAGCTCTCACTCCAGGCACTCCTTTCTGTCCATCTGCAGCTCCCTCTGGTTACAGAGATGAACACCAAGAGCTCACACCACCAGCTGCTGCATTTCAAGATTTACCAGGAGTTCTACTAAAGTAAAACTGTGAGCTGATAGATGGAACTATAATCAAGTTGCACAGATAAGAAGGAAACCAATAGATAAGGAATTCAAACTTGTGTGGTCCTAAAAGTTCCCTAAAAGACTGAGGCTACTCTGCCCTAGAAATGGCAATCACCTGGGGTGTGTGAGCAGACTCCTGTATCTTAGAGAAGCATACAGACAGTGAGCTACCTCTCAGCCTTCTGCACACCTATGAGCAAAAGACACTTCTTAGAAGAAAATTATGTAAAATCGTCAATAAAGTCGTGAGGGTGGACAGTGACACTCATGTTGTGAGTGTAGTTACCTACACCCATGAGTGAGAGTAGTGTGGGTTTATTCCATATCACAGCATGAGAAGCTCTGCTAAAACCAGTAAAAAGTCAATAATTACATAGAAAGTGACATTTGAAGAACTCCTCAGGTACTACTGTGTGGGAATTAATGGTACTGTTTTTACTGCTGATCTCTCCAAATCTTCAGTTTCTCTGGGCTGGAATATGCAAGTGGGAAGAAAACTTCTAACTAAATTAATTTCCATGTGAAGTTTAGAGGCAGTCTGGAAGATGTTCTTTAAAAACTAACAATGAAATCTGAAATAACTTAAACTGAACTAATTGATTTTGGATTTTCTCCATGTTGAAATCTATTTTCTGATATAGTGTTGGGGAGAAATGTTTAATGTGGATATGTCTGGTAAATGCTACTATACTTTTATACCAGCATCTTTTTTTTTTCCTTGAAAATTAATTTCTTGCCTGAAAAGGATTAAAATAATTTCCCTTTAAAGGAAGCTTTGCTAGATTGCTGCTCTATCTACACTGCACCATCCAGTTGTGTGTTTATGTCATGACTTGCAAAAGCTTTTCAAGGCACTCCTAAATGTGCTTTGAGCAGATGGGGAAAGGTAATGCATGGCATTTTGCCAGCACAGACACATGCTGCTTCTGACGCAAAAAGTGACATCCTCGTGTATTGATTTCACATACATTTCCATATGCTTAAATTGTTTTAGCCTGTATGGTACTCAAGCATTCATTCTAAGACAACAACACTATTTAAACTACATTTTTTTTCCATTTATCTTCTCATTATCAGAATTCATATTTCATTCCAAATATAGCTGCTTGGGAATGCAGGAAAAAAAAATACAGCTCAATCAACCTTCTCATCATCCAATGTACTGACAAAGCAGATAACTCCTTTCCTGAGGTGCACACATGCACAGACTCCAGCTCTTCTCCTCAAAAGTACAGCCTCTCTTTCCTTGCCCTGGCTGTTTGCTGCCTCGGCCAGGCAGAGAAGAGAAATCTGTCATTTGTTGTGCCCTGAAAGGGTCAATGCCTGCCCCCAGAAGGGGATGTCTCACACAAATAACAGGGCAGAGCCACACTCCTGCTGTTGTGACAAGTTCCATCACACCCATTTGGATGCATGCTCCCAACTTTACCAACAGCAATAGTGTTGTCCTCTGCCAGCCACTTATTTCATTTTATTTCTCTTTCACAGCTCAGTACTACTCTCTTTTGCTCGCTCTCCACTTCTGACCTGGAGGAAACTTCAGGAGGAAAATAATTTTTCTCATCTAGATTAGAAATGAAGAGTTCAGTTTAGGTCAAGCTTAGCTAGCAAAGCCCTCAACTCATTCTCTGGCTCAAATGCAGCCTGAGCTTTTACTTCAGGTGGATATAGTTGTGCCAGCAGCATTATCCTCTGTTTAAAAGAGAAAGAGAGATGTAGGCAGATGGATTTAAGTAGCTCTGGCTAAGCTCACCTTAACCATGACTTCACAGCCACTATCCCAAAGACAAAGGCAGCAGAGACACGAAAGCCAGTGGGCTCACAGTCTAGCAAAAAACTCCACAGGCTAGGTAAACCTGTTTAATTTTATCACTCAATAAAGTTGCTACCGGATACACAATTTAGCATTTCAGAGGCTTGTAACTTGGGAGCTGAGCTTTCCATTGAGACAGTGAGAATATTTTTAATAAAAGCAAAACAACTTATTTTTTTTTCTCTCAGCTTAGGGACAGCTGAGCCATTTTGGCTGAAAAATTATTTTAATTTTTTTTTTTTTTTTTTTTTTTTAAATGTCTGAGGCAAACACCCAAAATGGAAAATATCAGCCAAAGCTGAAATCGTTTGGCAAAGATATGAACAGCTGAACTGAGAGTTTTAGGATGGGAAGCATCAAGCAATCTTCAACACAGACATAACTTCCCATACCTCCTACTATTTCCCCACGTCCCTGTGGTGGTCAAGAGAGGTGGTGTCCCCACCAGCATCAGCTCCAAAGGTGCATAAATGCAGGGAAAAAAATTGCTTCACTGGAAGCACAAGGAAGCACCAAGCTGAAAATGTTAACAAGTAAATAGTTTATAATTTTTTTTCTCTCCTTTTGACTCAGTGGCATGAATACCCAAGACCCTTATAAATACCAAGTAAGATTTCACAAGCTGGCATGCGTGAGTTTTTAACAGGAACATTCTGAGGTGCAAGCCAAATACTCTGTGTTAAGGTAAAAGGAAATAAAGTTGACCATAACCTGAGGCCTTGGCTCCTGCCAAGTGCCTGCTGTTATGAAAGCAAGGTGCTCCACACAATCTAATCATAGCACTAAACCTTGTTACAAGCCCTTTTACAGCTCCAATATCTGGGTTACATGGAAACACGCTGGAGAGCCTCCTTGTACTATGAAATAAATGTCATTCTGACTGGCATCCTCTCTTCCAGCGAGTAATTTCCCTCTGCTGATAAATCGATACAGCAAAAACAAATGAGAGTGCACAATGGGCACATTGAGGATTACATTTTTATTCATTTCAGAGCCCCTGCAGCAGAGTTTTTTTAAACACAATAGCAGAAAATGATGCACTCGAGCTAGGAGCAAGGGGGGAGGAAAGCATACCTTAGAGAGGAAGAGAGAAAGAAAAGAGCAAGAAAGGAAGAGAGAGTTAAAAAGGGAGGAAGAAAAATAACCTCAGAATTTAGAATACAAGCCTACATTTGCAAGCCTCAAGGTCGGGGCGCACATGCGTCCAACAAATATTTTGTTTGGCTTATTTCTAAGTTCTTGTTCTTTGTTAAAGCAACACTATTTTGCCTTTTCTTCCCCTTTCCTGTCTTTTTAAATTTTAATTTTAACTATTCCATGCTTCGTTCCAAGGATCTCCTCTCACCCCTTCCATGTGTACTGCTGTCCACATCTGTAATAACTCATTCCAAAATGTCTGTATCAGAATTTGCTACGGTGGAGATGGAACTGTAGGAAAATGGACCAAACCAGAGACACTTGGGCATTTCAGCTCCAGGAACTGATCCACCATTCAGCTAGGTCAGGAGAGACATTTCCAGTGGCCTGCAGCAGGTTCTGGCCCTGCCTGATCACCTCCAGTTACACACATGTTGGCGCCAAGACTCGAGCTTTCAGTCTTTCGTAGTTGTGAAGCAGAGCTGAAAAGAGCTAAACTTCTTTTCTCCTCCAAGCATTCAGCCCTAAAAGAAGTGAAAAGGGCAAGCCTACCTAAAAGAGGTGAAGAGGGTGCAGCCATGGATTTATTGAGGTGCAAACCCAAAGGCAGGAGCCCAAGGTGTTGGTAACTGGCTGGCCAGCACAGATGTAAAGAGAAGCTCAAGGCCACCAGCAGGACTGCTCAAACTCCCAGGATTTTGGGATCCACTGCTACTGAGAGGCCAGACCCCAACAGCCCCAAAGACTGGATGCCACTGAATGTCTACAGAAGACCTGGAACCAGGACAGCCAAGGGGAAACTGAGGGAAAGACCTCAGACATTTTTACAGCACAACCCTGACCTGAAGGTGCCACAGGCAGGGAACACGGGGAGGGCATGGTCCTACAGTCCTCATCCCTAAGAGGGACTCCAGCAAATGCAAGCAGGGCTTCATTTCCATCACTGAATGTCCACTAGGTGTGGGGCCAAAGTGACAAAACGTTGTGCACTTACTGCCACGTGACTGCTGGTTGGTAGCCACTTTCAGCAGTGTCACAGCTCTAGTCTGAACCAACAACCTCAAGGTGAGAGGCTGTTGAATCTCATTACTAGTTCCCCATGCCTCATTAAATTTGCATTTATTTGGTTCTCCCTGTTAGTGGTTCCTACAATGACCAACTAGAAATAACACAGAAATGTGGGGTTTTTTTCCCCCTTCCTTTTCTCCCCCTCAACTTTTTTTTTTTTTTAAGCCGAAAGGCCGTAACACAACAGCAACATAATGAAATGTGAAATCCTTTTACAACCCTGGGAAGGCCAAGATGTGTGCCCAATAAATGTAAGCAGACATGATATTCTTTATAATCACAGCAAGATGAAGATGTGAACTGAATAAATGCTTTAAAAACATCATAGATTTTATTAGATGCAGAAGATTGAAGCGTTAGGCACCTTTTAGCTCAACTTTCATTTAATTTACTGCTTGCTGTACTGTAGTCTAAAGGGAGTGAAAAAATCCTCTCTCTAATTTTTTTTTTCCTTTTCATGAGCTGACCAAGGAGATGAAATCTGGGTACTTTAATTACCATTCAGAGCCAAAGGCCTGGCCTTTGATATGGAAATCCCACTTCAACTCCAGCTTGCTACTGCCTTTCCCTGTCCCCTTCTCCTTCCAATCTCACAACATGAATTTTAAGTAGTCTTGTCAACACCTGACCATGAAAGCTAACAGAAGCCTGTGCTGCTAAGTTGGTGCTGTTGATAATTTTTGTAAATTTTTTTTTTTTAATTCTACTTTTCCTTAGGAGGGAGAGAGTGGGGTGGGGAGACTCGGGTTAGAAATGGGACAAGTCTGTGGAAGGGGATCTTCTCCTGGTCCGCATGCAGCCGGGCCAGCTCAGGCAGCAGCTCACATGAAAGGGTGAAAGGAAGGAGAAGCAGGAGGGGCAGGGGGGAACGGATGAAAGCTGTCATGTACAGTTACCCTGTTATTGTCATCTGCCTGCTGCATGACTCCCAGCTTTGCTATAATTATTAATTGCACTTGTCAACTGTCATTAATTCCTCTTTAGCATCCCTGTCTTGGAGTAATTAGACAGAACAGCCTCAGTGCACTCATTGTTTTGAGAGGCCCCTGAAAGAGCCCGACGGGCCTGTGGAGACACAACCATCATTAATACAATAGAGCACCTCGGCATTAACCCTTTCCAAGGTGGAGGAATCACAATTAGTGCTGATGGCTCTCCTGTCTTAGGAGTTCCAGCTGCTCAATGCCCCCTTTCCTTTTCCTTAGGAGGGTTCCCACCCCATGGCTTAGGAGCAGCTGGAGGCTTCAGGTGCTTCACTCCCCACCTGAGGGGCTGCAAGGAAGCTGAGTTTTCTGAGGGGCTCAGCACCCCCCAGCTCTACCAAAACATCACCTTCTGCTCGACTCTTAGAGACTTCATAAAACTACCATTGTCACCTTTGCCTCTTTCACCAGAGTTTAGGGAGGCTGGCCAAAAAGCAGTGGTGGGATGTCAGTGTCCATTGATGCTCATTTCCCTCCCCACCTGAGGAAAGGGACCCAGAGCATTTTGCTGAGCTCTCCAAGCCCAGCTTTGCCATCTCTGCCCCCACAAGTGAAACCCCCTCTCCCCCAGCAATCTACCCATGCCCACATAGGCACTCCCAAAATTCTGAATTTCCCAAGGCAGCCATCTCTGTGCTGCTACACAGGTGTGAGTGATGTCCTCACACCTGCCATGGATTTAGTGGCCACAGACACGTGGCTCTGCTCTCTCCCAGGGCTGCAGTGCTACAAAGGATAAAAAACAGGGATGTGGGAAAGGTACAGTACAAAGGCCCTGTTAGGAAGCTTCTGAGCAAACGACAAAGCAAACAAATGGGTTCATACTCTATTTGTATCACCAGTCGTGGGAACAAAGCTGCACTTTCCATTGGTAATATCAAGCTGCTCCTGGGCAGGAAATAAATAGGAGGGGAGGAAAAAAAAGTGTTCCCTTATTTAACTTGAATTTACTCTGGAGCCTGACTATATAAATGGTCATTGAAAAGAACCCAAATAAACAAGGAGGGACTAGAGCAACCTGTTGCTGCAACAAGCAAAATATCTCTGCAGCCCAACTCAGAGTTTTCTGCTTAGGTTTACCAAAATCACTCTCTGCAGCTAATCCACTCTCTCTCCTCAGTTTTTTAATTGCAATGCTGGAATTCAAGTTTTATTATAGAAAAGAGAAGCCAGGAAGGCCAGACTTAATTTTACTGTCACTTGGGAACTCTCCAAGGAGCTCCTGGGCCACTGGACAGACCTGTCTGTGGCCAGGGAAGACCAAACTGCACAGCTACTCCCTCAGTCCCACAGCTGGGAGTAGAGGGAGCACAGATTTTTTTTTTTCCCCCTCTAAAAATTCCAGGAGAGACTCCTGTTCACCCTAGGCAAGCAATTTTGCCAAACCTGGTCACACCAAAGAAGATCTTCAGCAGCAGTATTCCTTGAATGATACATTTTAAGTAAGACTACATACTCCTGGTTCAAAATCAGAACCTAGACTACTGAAAATGAAAAGGAACTTTCTGCAGCCTGTTAACTTAAGGGCAACAAGAGACCTTTGTGAAAAGGGTTTTCTTCCCCCATTAAATTTTGCCTATCTTTTCAATGCTTACCCAACTGAGATCAAAGCCACAAATTAATGAAGCAAATATACTCTAGACCAGTGTTTCAAAGTCATAAAATGTTAAAGAACCTTATTCAGAGCTTCAGCTTCTTTGGATCTGGCTTAGTAGCTTGTGACTTAGTGAAATAACAGAGAGCTTTGTATAAAGCCATGTGGAATGTATTTATAGTACATATAGAACCAGAAAAATATTCCATAAGCATATGCATCAGATTTTTGGCACTGTGCACCCTGCATCAGAAATAAGAATTTGGCCACAGATCGAATCAGAAAACACTTATTCACTTTTTTCTATTGTGGCTGCAGTCAACCACTGTAAAAATTAGAGCAGTTTTTTTCAAAACAGGGCCCAGTTCAGCTGCATGCTAAGTACCATCACTGATTATATTCCTTCTGCATTTTTTAAAGATGGATTTCAGCATCCCACAAAACTGGCTCTGTCTTGTGTAACAACAAGATTCGACAGCCAAATCTTATTGTTACCTTATTAGTGAGGAACTCTGCTAACAATCACCTTTAAATTGCACACAAGGCTACATTTCTCTAAAGGTCAAAACAAATACAGCACACACACATCATTACAGGTTTCTGAATGGCCAGTGATACTATTTCCTCAGGTAAATAAAACAATCCTATTTTCCTTTGCTAACACCAGGTGTTTATTGCTCCTCCTTACACGAATGTGCTCTTGGGACAGATGCACAGAAATTCTGTTTGCTGGCAGGGAAGGCACCCCGGGATAAAGCTGGCTGAATTCAGTGGGATCTGCTGGGACATTTCTGTGATTCAGCCCTGGTTAATTCAAGGAGACAAGAGGTGGCTCACAGCCATCCCAGGGTGAGCTCACATGTGCTGTCTGTGGTGAGCTTCTGTCACCGGTGCATTCTGAGGCGCGGCTGGGAAGTTTTGCCAATTAAAAAATACAACTCAGCAAGCAGCTCTTTATCAAGCTGCAAATCCACACATTCCTCCAGTGCATAATGCCTGACCCCTGGACACTGGGGATTCCCAAACCATCCCTGTATTCTCCTCCCTCCCCTTTACAGGCCACACCAGCTGAAAAAGCGATTAACCAGAGCCCAGAACACCCAACCCTAAAAACACACCAATATCACTGCAGATAATAAATTCTGTTCCACAGTCTCTCCAATGAAGAGTGTTCAAGTGATGATTAACCAACAAGCCAAGTGTTCAGCTGCAATCTCAGCCCATTTTGAACAGCTTTTGCTCAAGGCACACTAAAGCAGAAGATTAAAAAGCCCCTCCCAAATGGATTAAAAACCCTTTTAAATGACCATCTTCCAGGTCATTATGGCAATAAGTAATATCTATATATACACATATACATTACACATATAAAGAAAGAAAGGGAAAAAAAACCCTCAGACAATCCTTCTCTAGAGGATTACTTCAACACTTTTGACTTCAGAGAGATTGAAACTGATTCTCCTAAGCAAGCAGCTTTAACCTAAATCAAAACTCACCTCTTCACCAATCAGAAAGAAGCTTTTTCAGAAACTTATACTTTCTAATAGTTATATGGGCCTTAATCCTCTTGGAAACAGTTTTAGGTCATTATTCCAGGAGTTATTAGGTTGGAAAACAGCTTCTAGGCAAATGATGCTATTCACAAACCTTTTACACCAGAAATAATGGTTGGATTATTTCTGCCTCAAAAGTAGTCTTGAGGTCTGATTTCTGATTTTCTTTATATCTGATGCTCCTGAGGACAAAAGCAAAAAGAAAAAAAAAAAAAGGGAAACACAGCCACTTGCACATTCCAATAATAATGGAAATTTTAAATATGTAGAATTAATTTTGTGAGGATTATAATGGCAGCAATAAGAGCAAGTTTGAATTTTAAGCAGAAGTCAAAAATAAAGATTTATCTTCTGGCTTCCAGTGCTCTTGTAATGCTTCCAAGGGCACCTAACAGATAGAGTGTTTCCCCAAAATGCCACTGTCAGAGGGCTTTCACAGGTCTTTACTTTCTTTCCTCATGTCTTCTAAAGTATTATTCTTTTTTATTATTATCCACTGGTGTCTCCCAGCATGACAGATCAATAATAAAGTATATTGAACCCTGCTCCTTGCACAGCACGTGAGGGAAGGGTGAGCAGACATCCCTTGGGCTGGGGGTATCCCTATTCCCAGGATTTCAGAGGGCACCTGCCATTCCCACCCAAACTGGTGCTCTGCAGAGCAGCTCAGCTCACACAACTCCCATCAGTACTCAAAATACCCCTGTATTTGAAAACACAGCATTATCAATTCCATTTCATATTTTTCTACCCTTGAGCACAGTAAGCAGATGGGAAATGAGGAGTTTAGTACCTCTCACCCTAGACAGTTTCCTTCTTGTCTTAAAAAAAAAAAATACCATTATGTATCATATGAATTTTCAGTAGGAAGAGAATTCAGCCCCAAAGCTGTTTTATTTCCAAAAGGCTCTCCTGATCAGTTGGCTACTTCTCCATTTTATAATGAAAGTCAAATGTACCAACACCAAAAAACCAGCACCCCCTAAACACACAATGACAAGTCCAAAGCATATCAATTTACCTGTGCTATACTGCAAACCTGGCTTTCTTCAAGCAGACCAAATACTGACATTTCAATGGCAATTTTTGCCTGAAAAAGAACTTCAAGATTTACCCCATCACTTTTACATATAGCTGTATATGCATGTGAAGTACCCATAATCTTCCTTTTTTCATGGAAAATAACTCAACTATTAATTAAACCCCTATCTGTTTTAAACTAGTTATTAGTAAATTTTCACCCAATAATTTTACCCCAAAGATTCATTTCCATTCTTTGCAGAAAAAGGGGGTCAGGGTGGAAGATAAAACTTCAAGAACACAGCACAGGAAGAGCAGCAGCATCTCTGACTAAATTCCTCACTGAAGAAGTGATATCATTTGGCCAAAGAATTACATGGCACTACTTTCTGAAGTGCACTAAAAATGTATTAATTTGCCTATATAACAACATCATCACTGCTCAGGAAAAATCCTTATACCTACAGGAAAGGCCTTCTGAGGTAAACAAAAGCTAAAGAGACATAAGATAAATTATTAAAAAAAAAAAGAAAAGAGAATTGTTGCATTTGTTCTCCCTAGTTATATTAAGAATAAAAAACCAAAACTAATGTAATAATGTATCCCAGCAGTTCAAATCTTCTAATTTATGTAGAATGGATTATTACTTAGACAATCTGACCCTGGGCAAAACTTCCTCAGTTGAGAAGATTTACAATCTAATTATGCAGGAAGTTCTGCTGAGACAGTTTGGGTGCAATGGTCTTCTATTACATTAGCTTAGCTAAAATTGCTGCTCCTTCACTTGCTTGGGCTTCCAAGTACTCACATGAAAACAGAAAATCCTTCCTGGGTGTCCTTTATTTCCCTTTAGTCTTTCTCAGCATTTCTGTGTGCACAGGCACTTGTTCTGGGCTGCAAAGAGCAGCGAGGGGCTGAGGCTGTTCAAAGCCAGCTACAGGCTTTTGCTTTGGCCCCTGTTTAGTGAAGTGACTCTAAAAAGGACCATCAAAGTGCTTTTCATAATTTTTACAATGATAGTTGCTGGGTTGTTTCTCCCCTCCCCTATTGCCAATGCCCCTGAAAAAAAAGCCTGGAGCTGAAGTCGGTTCCTGTATTCTTACTTCTTCATCCTGCACGCACAAAACTGGTTTATTTTTGTAGGGTAGGCTGCCTCAGAGATGTTTTGATGCTGTCTCAGACACCTGGATATTTTTAGCAATCTATATCATTAGATTTAAAAAAAATAAAAAAAATCCTCAACACATACAAAAATAGCAGGAGCTTTGTAAGCCTGCAGAGGGAACGATCGGAAATTTGGGTTTAACATAATTCAAAGTGTCTTCTCTCCTGTAGCTGTATTACAGTACCTATACAGCTGAATATACAGACATGTCCTATACTAACAGAGATGGAGAAATCAGTGCCTTTTTTTTCCTTTATAGGAAGTGTTTTGATTTCAAAAGGTCAATGGATCATATCACAGCCTTTGATCTTGATGATTACCATGTGCAGTAATGCACATTTTTATCTACAGGTGGCAGACCTTTTAAAATCAGCTTCAAATTCATTAGACATTTTTGTCGAGCCCACATTAAAAAGTAAGAATCTGCAGCATAAAGTTCTAATTAATGCTGCTCAATTTAGAGGACAGATTTGTCAACAAAGTGGCTCAATTCTCAAAGGCTAGTGACCCTACTCAGAATTAAGGCCTTAAAAAAATAAAAATAATTAAAAAAAAAAAATCAGTTGCTCAGTACATAGCAAGCTTTTATTACTTAAAAATCATTCAGCAACTCAGCAAAAGATTTCTTTCTTTTTTCTGTGAAATAAAAGTTTCACTTCCTCGATTATTAAGCCCTGCCTGGCAAATTAGTGATTTCTTCTTTGATAAGCTTATTTAGAAGAGGAAAAGATGAGAATGTCACAACTGACTTCTGGCATTTAGAGGGATAAAAGTGAATCATACAACTTCTCCATATCTGAATCAATCATGTTAAAACACCATGACTGAGACTGTCAGCTCAGAGGCGTGTCTAAAGCCTCACCACAGAGCAGAAAAGCATCCATTTACACCATAATATTAACAATCATTCACATAATACTGCATTCAAATTTAATTGGAATTTTTTTTTCCCTGAAAAACAACGGTAGAATAGTCCTCTGCATGGGGACAAAATCTGACTGAAATCAAGAAGGCTGTCTCTGGGTTCTATCTTAGTCAGGCCTAAAGTCTCAGCTGCACAGCTCTGGCTCTTGACCGCCTTTCACACCTCCTCCTCATTTCCAGAAAAACTGGATGTGTTACCTGTCACCATGGCTGCATTTCTAACCTTGATGGTTTAGCAATTGCCACTCATGGTACAAGAAACACAAGAGCGACCTGGTCAGAGACAGGTGACACCTGTAATGGCAGGTGACACCTAATCCCAAGACAGCCCAAGACAAACTCTTCACACTCAAGAATGCCATCCTCAACTCTAGTTCCCAAAGTCCACCACAACAAGGATAAAAACGAGACTACCTTAATGAAAAGCTTGTCTTTGGAACCCCAATTCTGCAAACAGTTGCTCTTCATGGAAATCAGACTAAGCACAGAAACTACTACAGGATTGTTGCCTCTTCAGCCCCTAAAATCAAGAGCCAAACAGGGTAAGATGACAAAATGCAGTTGCTGTTTTAAGTGAAGGGTCCCTCCAGGTGCACAACACCCTGAAATGCATGCTGAAAAAGCCCTTGTGACACAGGGCAAGCACAGTTTTATGAGTTTAGCAAATAAGCATAATTGACAAGAATCTCCAATTAAAAAGACAGGTAATGAAGTAATTCCCCCTCGTGGTACAACCAACCCCCTCTGAAGCCACCTTCCTTGCTGGTTATGTCTTATTACATGGGAAAGGGTCTTGAGAAGGTGTCTTGTCCTTGGATTCCCATAAGAAGCAAGATTAGAACGGGCCCTCAGGGATTTGTTTTTCTAACAGGAAAAGTGCTGAAGTTAGGAAACTTTATAACTGTATAACAACAGTCTGCAGACCTACGAATACACATGAAGAATATATGAAAGCAAAACTCATGTTGGCATCAGGATCGAGGAGACACAATAACTGGTGGGATTATCTGCATCTGAGTTTCCTGCCAGGCCAACAGCATTTAACCAGATTCCTCCCCATCCAGTCTCCCTAATGACAAGAAACACCATATTTCTAAAAGTTTAGTACTTGGGATATAGATATTTACACAGCAACACTACTAAAATATTGCACATATATCCAAAAAAGCCCCAAAACCTAAACAAAACCCAAAACAAACAAAACAACAATCCAAACCCAAAAATCTTCCACAGTTATCTCATTGGATGTTTTGGATAGATTGAAATACAACTGCAAAGCAGTTTGAATGAGTAACAGAAAGCACAGGCAAACTTAAAATATTTACACTGAGAATACACACACTGGAGAATGCTTATTTACTTGCTGACATGCCCACTCTTCCCCCTCCTCCCCAGTCCACGAGTGGGTGAGAAAAACTGAGTACACTAATGTCTTTTGTGGTAACCTAGTAACCTTCTCCTTTTTCTCCACAAGCTCTTCCTTCCTACCACTCTCTTCCTTACTGCCAGCCCTCCAGAGTAATTGCCTTTATATGGCTTTATATGCCTTTATATGTCTTTATATGGCTTTGTTTTCCTACCCAATGCAGAGGAGTTGGGGTTATTTTCAATCTTCGAAAGCTTGTAAACAGGATCAAACAGGAACCTGGTCATCAGCAAGAGGAAGGCTAGAAAAATAAAAGCAAATGCATATCAACAATTTTATTTTAAAAAGGAAATACATCCAGAACATGAAACAAAAGCCTGGGCTCTGCTAGACAGCCCCCTCCCCATTCCTTTTTATTTAGTTCATGAACTCTTTTTTGCAGAACAGAGGCTGGTGTAAATTAACGTGTGACCCAACGTATATCACGTGAAAAAGCTGCCATAGAAATATGTAATAGCGAAAAAAAGAAAAAAAAAATTAGACATTATTAGAACTAAAGAAGTACCTCTTATCATGACAAATCAATACAAAGATTGAACTAGGAGAAAGATATGACTACATATTCCTGTTTCTGTGGAGTGTTTAGACAGCTCAGCTATGCTGAGTGTTTTTGCATCCCCAGCCCAGCACGCTTGCTCTGTTAGCAGGGAGAGCACAGCACTCGGAGCAAGAGCTCCTCTGCACTTGCTCTGCCTTCAGCTGGCACTCTGTGAGCAGGTGGGTTACTCACACGTTTACTCCTCGACTTAGACACTGCCCTGAGGCTCCTGAGCTGCACCTGACCCTCCTGCACAGTGACAGGGTGGCATCTCCCCAAGAACAGCACAGCGCAGAGCTTCGGGGACCCACACTGCTCAGAGGAGTCAGCCTGGCTTCCCAAACACCACCTGGAGCTCCCAGCTCAGGAGCGTGGGGCAGCTCAGAGCTCCCTGGGCACCTGCTGCAGTCGTGGCTGCTGCAGGGTCACCCCAGGGAGGGGAGAAATGCATTGTGGCACAAGGTGTATGACACAGGAGCAGCACAAGCAAGCCTGAGCCCAGACCTGGGACAAGACACCCTGTGCTCACACAGGCCATAGCTCATCTCACGTGTGGAGTGGCTGTCCTTCTACTCAGGCTTGGCATCCCTAAGCTTTATTGCAGTCTAACCAAAACAAATCATTTGTAGTATGAAATACATGTATGAATATATTCTCATATATTCGACCAGGAATTTCTTCTATTTTTCAACTAGAAAACACGCACACAACCAAATTCTGAAATCAGCATCCTTTATATTCAAATCCAGGCATTTTTTTCCTACTGTTTTAACTTGACAGAGTTACTTGTCCAGCCCTAAAGCTCAGAGAACTCCAGGAAAAGCAGCAGCATTTCAGACACCACCAAGAGCAGACTGGTGCAGGAAGGTTCAAAAGACAGCCATCCCTGGTTCCCTACTGAGCTCTGCATGCAGGCAAACTTTGTGAAGAAAAACCTCCAAAGACAAACCTCCATTTCCTATACTAATTTTGAGCAATCAGGTGAACAAACAGAAATGTGCCCTCTATATATTTTGGATAGAGATTTCCTCAGTTGTGAATTTCTGCTCTTAGAAAGGTAACTCTCTCCAAAATCTGAAGAAAGAGGGGGAAAGTCATTCCTCAGTGAAGATAAGGGATCAAAATTTCTAGTACAAAGATAGGTCAAGTTTTGTGGCACCTATTAGACCACCTGTTTCCCAGCATCACAAAGAACTGAAATACACCAATTGCTTATCTCTTATTGCTTGGTTATCAAAATAACCATCCATTACCTAAATAGCACCATAAAAAACTAGTCCTTTATCTTCCTTCCCTGACCCACACATTATTAATACAGCAGACACCGACCACGAGCTGAGAAAAGAGCAAGCACCACTCAATTCACTCCTAATTAGGATGAAATCCCAGGACAAAACAGGCAGGTCACAGGACAATCAGAACAAGTAACATTTGTTTACAGAATATTCCCCATTATGTTTTTGCCTTTCCCAGCAACCTGGAACCAAGTGCTATCCCTGACCTCCTCATATCAGCAGCATACAAGGAAAAAGTAATGTTCATTTTGCTTATTCTCTTGTGTGCTGCTGCCAACACTGACCAGTGATACTTGCTTATCCTTGTCTTGTCTCTGACCTGTCTCCTCCCTTAACAAACTCTTTACAAAACTTATGGTTTTCCATGACCATAAATATCTCTAGGTTTTTGAAGAGGCTTTTCTTTCTAATTTCTCTGTACTTTGCAGTTATCTCCCACAACCTGGGCAGGCACAGTTACCAAAAAAAAAAAAAAAACAAACCAAAAAACACAAAAAAAAAAAAAACCACCAAAAAAGAACCAAAAAAAAACCAAACCACAACAATAAACAGTAACATTAACAACAACCACCACCACCTGAATTTGAATCTCAGTTTTATTTGGGTGAGTTTACAACGCTGTGACCCCCCCAGTTTATTCCCACACAGACTTAAGCATTTTCTTCCTGGTAATTTTGTCTACATACAACTTTCTAGCTGGTGTCAAGCAGCTTCAGAAGGGTTGGTTTATGACTGTTAGAAAAGACAGGGCAAAACTCAGGCTAACAACTGCCTACAAGCTTTGAGGGGAATAAGAAGATTTTTTTTTCAGGAGCAGAGCTGGAAATATCTGTATGGAAAATGACCCTTTGGAAAAAAAAAAGATTTACTTGGACTAAGCAAACTTTAGTTAATTACTTGAAGTAAAAATAAAAATATGTTTTTAAAGATAAAACCCCACCTAGTTCAACTGTTTATTAACAATGCAATGAAGCCATCACCAAACATTAACAAAGACTTCTGAAATGATGGTTCTTGGCTACAGGCTTGAGTGGAGAGGAAGAACCAGAAAAAAAGGGCCTGTTGCCATGTGAAGTAAGCTAGATCCTGCTCTGCAATTAAATTCACTTTCATATTTACTGCAGTTTCCATAGGATGGGCCTAAGAAAAATTCTGCTTTTAAACTATGTCTTTTACTTTCTCTCTATTTCTATAGCTAGTCCTACAATATTTTTGTTTCTACAGCAACATGGTTGGGAATCATTATTTGGGAGGACTGCGAGTGCACCATTCCAGAAGAAGGCAACAGCTTCATGTACAGGAATTAAACTAACCCTTTCCAAAAAATCCTATTAAGAGAAAATTTTAGGTATAAAAAATCTTGAACTGTAGCCCACACCCTTACAAAGACTTTTACAACTTTAGAAAAAGTAATGCATGATATATAATAGCACATATATAATATATAATATATATAATATAATATATATATTATAATATATATTATAATGTAGAATATGTAATATAATATCTCCTAGATGATGTTTTATGTATTGTATTATATTTGACAAAAGTATTTTTATTTAAATGTTGTTCTCAAATTTTAATAGGGGTAAAATCACAGCAAAAGCCTTGAGAGGACCAAATATCTGCTGGATATTTCTCAGGGATTAAAGAAAAAAAATTAAAAATCAAACCCCCAGCCCACTACACATTTTGCACAGAAAATTCAACCTTTTACAGCAACTGTGACTCATGGCTCCCCACATTTCCCCTGGTTGTTAAAACTCCACTCAGTTTTGCATTATAGAGAATGACAGAAACAGGGAAACATGAGGTTTTGTGCATACACTTTCATTTTCACAAGAATTACTTGAGGCTTACAGCTGTTAGTTTTTAACTCTTCAAGTCTTAAATCTGCCTATTAAAGGCTGAGCTGAATTAGTCAGGTGTTATAAAGAAAACTGCATCTTTCTACATCTACATGGTTCTGCATCCTCTACAGGTGAGATCTTCAGTACCCAGCAAATTCCTTTTCACTCTTAAAAATGGGATGCATAGAAGAAAAAAGCATAAATGGTTTTGAAAACCTGTTATCTTCAGAGAAGACCCTACCTTCTAATTTCCAGCTCTGAGTTCTCATTTCACAAGCCAAACATCCAATCCACATTATGGCCCTTCAGAACACTGGTTTTGACGTGCACGAGGAAGAATCACAGGCTGGTTCTGCATGGTTTTTCCCACCCCAAAGCAGCCAAAACTGGTGTAAACAGAGTGGGCTTGGGGGTTGTTTTAGGGCTGGGTTTTTTTGGTTGTTTTTTTCTTTTTCAAATAATTTTTCTGCTGGCAAATACCAGGTGACTTGTGCAAGGCCACCTCCTCGGTATCTACCTGTAAGAGAAAAGTCAGGAGGGATAATAGGTTTTTTTATTGCTTTTTTGAGTTTTTTTCCTCTTTTTTTTTTCTTTTTTTTTCCCCCTCTAGTTTTTTTAATCTATTTGCCAAGCAGAGTCATTTATCCCCTATTAGATAAAGTATAATAGACTGCACGGAAAGGGTCACTGGCCTTCCATTTAATGATATTGCCGGCACCAATCTACATTTTCCCGACAGTGTCCCTCAACACAGAATAAATGGCTGATCTCTTCACAATAACAGCTGATTTCTCTTTATTAAGCTAAAAAGGTCACCATTTTCTACGGCTGGGCCGCCCTGCACTATTGATAATTTTATGCATAAACAAATGGCAAATTTGTGCCACATAAATATGCATTAGCAATTACTTTTTCCTCGGGCAACGCTCGCCGCATGCAAATGTGTCCCTCACAGGGCCTGGTGGCTTTTGTTTTAGCTCTTGAACAGCTAAACAAAAGAGCACAATAAACAGTTTAAAAATTGCCAATCAATAGGAAATGCAAATGCAAAGGTAAATGGCAGGAAACTTGCCCAAACAAATAAAACTAAATTAAAAAAATAAAAAAAGCCAAACAAAAATCATGCAAAGAAATACATAAATAAATGGAAAGGACTCCCTCTTTTCTCCCCACTCTCCATCTACAACTCTGTTTTATTTCTTTTTGGTAGAGACATGGCCAAGGTACTCTTTGCACTGCAACAGTGGAACCCAAATGGAAGCACCTAAAATGTACACATAGATTGGGTTTGTTCTAAGCTGGACCCACGCCAGCAGGCAAAGGAGGCAAAAGGAGGATGTCTGCAAAAATTCATAGTGGATCCATGGCTTAGCTTTTTCTGGCTGCAATTTTCCATTAAAGATTTTTAAAGAAATGCTGCATTTGAAGGAATCACTGGAAAAAAAAGCTTCAACATCTTCTGTAAATAGTGATTTGGGATTTTATTACTGGGGAAGTGCCCAGAAAACATCAAGCTATCTGTAGCTACATACAGACATCTGTAGTAACTGCCTAATAAATGTTGTCACTTGAGAAAGTTGAACTCTATGTAATTTCCTTTACCCCAGGGACAGAAAGCTTGATTTTCCCTTGTCTCATCCTTGGACTACTCAATTCCGACAGCAAGTCAAAGTTGTACATAAGATGCAGGAAAAGGGGAAAATATCAGACCCAGACACTAAATTGGTCTGACCATGGAAAACCAAAACTGACAATTTTAGGAGGGCTGATGATCCCTTTGAATTTTCCCCTTCTGCAGAGGAGCTTTAGCGCTGCAGAGGACAGAGTGTGACACACACAGTGATTATTATGGTTTGTAGGCAGGCTGCTGCACGTGGGCAAAGGACCCAGCTCAGGGATGCAGGAACAACACATTGTGCACAAACATATGCTCAGGGCACCTCCATGACCCAGCCAGGAAACCTGCTTTTTTCCAACTTACAACTTCTGAGGCAGAAACTTTCTTTTCACGACTCACATTGGGAAATGGAAAGGCATGAGGGATAGCCAGCAGAGTAAGCTGCACCTCAATCTACAAATGTTTAGGAAGAAGCCAAAATTAAAACAGGTAGGCTTGCCTTCTGGTTAAAAAAAACCAAACCAAACCAAACCAAACAACCAAAGAAAAGACAAACCAACCAACAAAAACCCAAAACACCCAACAACAACAACAACAAAAAAAAACCAACAAAAAAAAAAATCAAAACCAAAAAAACACATCCAACAAATCAAACCTAAAATGTAATTTAGTTCAACAGAAATTGAAGAGACTAATCATGTGCTTCAAGTGTTTCCCACACAGGGACATCATACAGCAGGTAACCCATGTACACAGATTTGTATGGTGTTACTGTCCAAGGGCTTTATTTTTAGGCAATGGGAATGTTCCTGTCAATGTAAGCATTCAGCAGCAATCCCACGTTTTTCTCACCCAATCAGCTGTCACGGAATGACAATTTCACAGAATTCATTTCCATGAATTATCCTGGAAAATCAACAAGCTGATAAATATAAATTTTTTTGCCAGTTAATTCAGTTCATTTCTTGCCGTTCACTTTCCCTGGATTTGGCTTGGATGATTTTGTGACACCACTTTACAGTAGGATTTTTGATCCTGATAGAACCTGATAGAAGTGTTCAAGGCTAGAGTGGCAGTGGTAATTTTTTTAAAACTGTTCTCTTTCTAAGAGCTCTCTTACACACAGTCCAGCTAATAAGCTCCATCAAGCACAGGTCAAGATCTGCCCTCACAAAGTCCTCATTTCAGGCTTGTGGCCAAGAGCACTCCCACCACAGAAACACATTTCAGCCGCAAACCCACAGCTTGCAATTTCTCCAAATGGTGATAAGATGATCAATTCAACATAGTACATATGTGAGATATATAGAAATGCCCCCTTGCCACCAGCCTTTCTTGGCTCTGATTTTTCCCCTGTGCACCAAGAAGGAAAAAAATATACTGAAATAGCACCTTGTGCTTTGGGTAAGTCACAGCTCACCCAACAAGTGCACACCCATTAAAGGGAGCATCCTCAGCTAAGACACTCTTCTGCCTTCTCCAAGTGGCCTTGGAGCTGCTCCTTGAACATGCCCCTGCTGCTAAGGGGCACCTACCTGCCAGCAGACTCACTGCAAATCCCCAGGACTCCAGAAATAACATCCCGCAGAAATTTGTTAAGCTGAATGTGATTGAGGGACCCGTGGTTATACACAAAGTTCTCCTAAGGTCATCAACAGAGTGAAAAAAAAAAAGGCACAAGCAGGTATGCTAAAGCAAGATCAAATAAATTGTTTAAATGTCACTGCAAAGGTAGTTCTCACGAATGTCTCTGTGGCCAGTCTACTGCCATTAACACAGTTAGAAAGTCTGTAATGGGAAGGAAATTATTACCACATAAAATATTCCTACAAAGAGAGACTGCTGCAGAATTGAAATGAAAAGATGTAGCTCAATCTGTTAATGCCCATCCCACATGTGTGAATGTGATGAGCAGTGGAGAATGAAATGCCTGTTAAATCTCTGTTAACAAGGGTATTTTAAATAGTATACATGGGTCCTTCTGTATTGGTACCATGTCTTAACAAAATGCGATAGGGTTATTCATGTTAATCTCCAAAACTAGCACTAGCACTATCAAAACAAGACCTCCAAAGAACATACCAAGAGATGGCCATTTTCTACAACAGTGGGTGGAGTTGTTTTTGTGGGAAGGATGCAGCTCAAGAGAGTGAGAGAGGAATAGAGAAGAAACTATTTTTGTCAAATTCAAGCTCTCTAGCTCTCTCTCCCAACGACTGCAGCTTCTACTCTTGTTTTCTAGCCCCCATTTTCAACAACAGTTATTGTCATTAGTGGTTAAAAGAAGTTTTTCTTTATAAAAATACATAAATGAGCACTCACAACTATAATCTTCATAGAAACATGCTTTTAGTATCAGAGATTGCTTTTTTTTTCTTTTTTTACAGTTTTTGTGGAAATGTTTAAAGTTAGAGCTTTCTGACAAGAATGAGTTTCTATAAGAACTTTAATACTGCATGGAGCTGTCATTGATAGCATCCAAATACTTATTTATAAAAATATAAATAATAAATATACACATGAAAATAATATATACACAATAAGTATTTAGACACTATCAATGGAAAAAAGATGGTATCACTTGGAAAAAAGATAACTAGATGACAATACAGATGCTGACACATCTGCATGACAGGCTTTTAGAATTTAGCCATTACCAATTCTTTCCTTGATGCCATGTTATTAGATCATTACACATGTGCACAGACACCTGAGGATACTCAAATGCAACAAATTTCAAGCATTACAGATTAATCCTACCTACTTCCCTCTCCCAGACTAAGTATTAGCACTTCAAGATGCGTCCTACTAATGCAGCTACACCCCTCCTCTTTGATTCTTCATTCTTCTCCCTTCAATTCATGGCTTTCAGCTGTTTTGAATTGGGAAACATCAAAAACTGTCAGCAAGAATTTAGCATGAATTACTATTAGAAAATTAGTGGGTTTTTTAATTAAAGAAAATGTGATGTTTTTGTTCTCCAAATCTCCCCCGTCCTCTCTCTCTCCACCCCAAGAATAATCAAAATGTGCTTCTGCAATCAATCTGTGGTCTGAAAAGTCAGCTGGATTTCTTCTCTTTCCTTCACATTCACTACCAGTAATAGCTCCATGATTAAGACTCAGCTGACAGTTCTCATGCCACTGAAGTTGAAAAAAATCCAGCTCACTCCTCCAGTAGCTGAATTGGTCCTGTAGGAAGGGGAGGGGGGAAGGAGTTTGGGGAGATAAACACATCTGATCGGAAGGCATCCACAGCGAGGCAACACTCCCTGCTCAAAGCTACCAAAGCACCCATCCCAGGCAACCACAGCCTCTCAGCAGATAACAGATTTAAGCATTCCACTCAAAATAGTAAGAAAAAGCTCTGAAGGTTTCCATATGAACCCGGCAGGGCTGACCAAATGCATCCATCTGTTCGCTTTCATATAAGCAATATGTATGCTGCCAGGGTTGGACCTCTGCTAGGGCAGGGCCCTGGGACTTCAATTACATCTGCCACTTCCCCGCTTTACAGCAGCCTCAGCAGCAAAGCAGGAATTGCATTTTTTTCCTTTTTAAAGCCTCAAAATAGCATCCTGAGGAAACACACAAGAAAATTACTATTTCTACATTTCCTCCCTTCTCTACCTGATGACTTTGCCTCAGTACCTAATATTAATATCAAATGGGATGTTCTGAGCTGAGAAACATGGAAGCGTTTCAAGAAAGCTTTTTTAGTGTCTCATTTCCATCTCCTTAGCTCAGAAGGGACTATTTCATAAGCAAATTTGAACACCTTCAAGCAACTCATGATGAGAGTATCCCGAATCAAATTAGTTACCGCGCCTCTATTAAACTGGCAAAGCAGCAAATCCTCATCCCTCCCCCCAGCACATAATCACCAATACAACAGGCAGACCAGAACCTCCAAATATGGCTGCACCTTACATACCCCAAACTTGAATTATAGAACACAGATTACTTCTGGAAATTTATATTGCTGATAATGTTGCTTATTTCAGCTAAGACAGTTTGTTTCTTTTTTCTGATGCAAGCATGAAAATCTGTTTCCTTGAATGCAAAGCAGGACTTCTTACTTTAGCAACTGGGGTACATGCAAGGAATCAGCACAACAAAGGCAAAGGTGAATTTTGAGTAATTCACTAAGTCCTGGAGTATTGTTTTTCAAAGGACTGAAGTCTAAACAACCAGTGTGTTGTAAGGCCCCTGTTTTGTTGTTTGCTTCTCTCAGGAATCACACCACCACTGATCAAACCTCTACCATCACTCCATTGGAAACATCATAGTCTTAGTTGTGGTTGGCCTCATATATACAGTATTTGTAAGAAAACAAATGCAGCAGCCAATACACAACAACAGTGAGCAAAAAACTGAACAAATGAGCTGCTTGCCTTCATGCATTGCCATTCATGACCTGAGCTACACCTTTTTTTTTTTTTAATCACTCTCACTGACACAGCTTAAACCATTCCTGGATGGCCTTGAAATGTGCATGGAGTAAAGCATCTCCTGCCACTTGCTCTTTGCACTCACCCATGGGAATGCTGCCCAAGACTGAGGAAGAGGGAGCTCTCAGTTTACACACAGGGAGAAAAGACTTGCTGAAAATCAGAGCAGCAGACTGAATGGCCTGGTGTGCTGGGCTGCCACCCTCACTGTGCCAACCTGCCTCACCAGCCTCTTCCAGCAGCTCCTCTGAGCCATCAGTGCTCCCAGGTTTTACACTGGGAAGGCTGCAGAGGCAGGAAAACCTCACGCCCTTCTGTTTGCTGCCAGCTTGTAAAAGCAGATGAAGCAACTTAACTGCATGTCAAGACCCAAAGCACAGCAAAGCAGCATGGATTTAAAAAAATGGAGTAACAGGGGCTGGCAGGAGCTGAGCAGAAACAAGTATGGGTGAAGATGAAAAGGACAGAAATTAATTTAGAATATGCCAAGACTGCCAAAGGCCACTACCCTCACAACTGGGGATAACTGCTGGATTTCTGACTGACTCAGCCCATCTGCTGCTGTCCACAGCTGGCAGGAGCCAGCAGGACTCTCTTCTAAGGAGCTGTAAGTAACAGCCCTCTGATGACCTAAGTGAGAGGGAAAGGCTGCTAGACCTCTACAACATTTTCAGTTTAATACTATAAAATTCTCTGCTGAAAAAATACTGAGCCAAAGTGAGCATTCAACAAAATACTGTATTTTAAGGTTTCAAATTCCATTTTTTTTTCCCTAGGAAAATATCACCCCAGAAGAGCCAGCTCTGGGAACAAAGATGAGCTGCATGTTACAAATTTGTCTCCCGGAACATGAACTCATTTGTTTTAGGTATTGGAACTCGAGAATTGAAGGCAGCAGAGATTTGCAAGCCAAAAGGAGGACAGTTTTGCAGGAATCCAAAAATTTTCAGGAAGCCCTTTGTCACACATGTCCCACTTTCTGACCTGGTGCACCTGAACATACACTTGGGGATGCTATATTTTGCAGTCAACTGATGCTTTATTTTAGAGATACCAACAGCTACAATAAAGTGAAAACAACATTTTGAGGAGTCAGATCTGACCCAGTTGCATTTAGAAGCCTACCACAGGAGTTTCCTTCCCCACACATCAAATGGAGGTGGGGGGTACCTCTGGAGAATTTAATTCCCAGTAAACTCTGCATTTCCTTCTCTCTGTGACTGAACAGAGGCCTAAGCAGGATACCTCCTTCAGTGATCATCATAGAGAACTAACAGAAAAGGCAAAGGGCCTCTGTCCACCTGGGGTCAACCACTCTGCTGAAAAACAAGTCTAGCACCTGGCCAGTCTGGGGCTTGGACTGTCACAGGGCTCTGGCCTTCTTGGTGCATGGCAGCATCACGTTGGAAGAAGGGTAGAAAACACTTTTTTTCTGCAGGGTTCCCCTAAAACAGGTGGCAAGGGCTGAGCTCTGGCTAGGAGAGTTCAGACACTTTCACGTAATCCAGAAACTCGCTAAGGCAGAGAAATATTCAGAATTAAGCAGGCTTCAGTGAACTGGATTGCTGCCAGGATTTAGGATGACTGCAGCTATACAGGTAGAGTTTGACTGAACTGGGGTGCTCTCTTCCCCTTATCTGTAAAACAGAACACCAAGATAGATGTTGTAAGAATTAATTAATATCTTTACAACATACAGATAACACAGTGATAAGCATCACAGAGGAGCCTATAGGAAGTTATTAATTTTCACATCTATGGCCTATACCAATAATATTTTGGAATTTCTGCTTTTAAGCTGGGGTTTGAATGTGTACAGAATATGCCTGCCATAGGGACACACAAAAAGGATTAAAAAAAATATGGAATATCTCCTCATTCTGTCAGCACTGTCATTTCAGTGGTCTGATATGTGATCATGTAATTAAAGACTGTATCATAATGCATATGCACAAAGGGGCTGAATTAAGGTTGTGCAGGCAAATCTAATTCTGGCATTTCCTATGCTTTGAGAGCCTGACTTCACAATCTTAGTGTTCATTTATCCAGCAGTTTCTGTATGTTATACCATACATTATATACACATGTCGGGAACATCTTCCCCATTGCTGCTGATTCTGGTTTTGGGAGATATGTTTACACATAGATGAACACACACACATTGCAAAAGCAGGACACCACTGACCATCTTTCCTCCTAATTCATGGCATTGCTCACTGTCATTGATTTAACCACAAGAACAACCAAATTCCTTTTTTAGGATGCACTAGTTCAGTTTGGTTTATCCTCGGGGAAAAGCACTTTTTCTCCCCTCTTACAATTTCAGTACTTTTCCTACTTACACTTGAGCACAACTTTCACTCCAGCCCTTGAACAACCCACAGAAAGAGCTCCATTAAGGCACTGTGCTGTGCTTCCTTGCCCTGACACTGCCTGTTTTGTCTGCCAAGCTCTGGCCAGACACTTACTTACCCAGCTCCTGGATTTTCCAGCCTGCCACTCTATGCCCTCCCAGCCCTTGGAGTATTGATTCCAGCTGGGACCCTTGTAACATACAGGTGGCTTTGCCAGCTAAGCCCCAAGGAAGATGCTTCACTCCCAGAGAGAAGATGTGCCAACACAGTCCATGCACATCATTTATTCCCCAGTCACTGTCCATCCTTCTGTATCTTTGTTACTCACTAATTCCTTAAACACTTCTTTTGAAACAAACCCCAAAACCTCACACAATCACCTTTAAATGCTACCACACTGCTGCAGTATACACACACACACACACTGCTCTACAGCTCTCAACCAGGCGCGCTCAGCTAAGTTTTTCCTGCAGCCACATGTGGCAAAACGCAGTGCTTGTTCAGGTTTTTGCATGTGCTCTCTGGTGTACAAATACTGCACTGTTGGACCTCGTGAGGCAGGTGAGCATGCCCTTGCTGAGGGAAAAATCACCCTGATTTGTACTAATGATAGCCACAGTGAACTCCAGGACTGAAATAATGGGAATTTCCTCTTGCACAGTTTCATAAAAACAATGTTGAGCGCTCACAGACACTAAAATCACCTTGAATCTGAGCTTCCTGAGAGGCAGTTTGCAGTCTCACACAGTTAACAGTCTAGATCCTTTCCTCCTCCTCCTCCTCACACCAGTCTTCTCTCTCAATTTCATGGAATACAACCTACAGTTGTCCTAGAATTTCAGAAAGTGATAATTTTCTGTAGAGGTAGTTTATCTGACATTGGGCCTATAGCACAGGAGGGCACTTGTAGCTTCTAATCATCTTCACCATCTGTTCACCATAAGCAATGTTGATCTTCAAATTGCACAACCTACACAATCCTGAAAGAGCCTTTTACTTTCCGGTAGGACAATCTGCTCCTCCGCGCTCCCGTTCGCCGCAATCTGCAGGATCCTCGCGCTGCCGCACAGACGGAGAACGAGAACATATCAATCCACCCGGAATGACCCCGGAGCCTCAATCAGTTCACCAAAATAGGCAGGAGCTGCAGCTCCCCAGCAGACTCCCCCTTCCTGAAGCGAGCTGTAAATCCCATTCTTTGCGGCGCAGACCCTGCCGTAAGACTCCGGTCACAAACGCGGTCCCCAACAACGCTGGGATCACGTGGGTGCGTTTGTGGGGTCTGAAATGCTGCTCCTAGCAGCCTGTCCTAAGGCATTCTGGCCGAGGTAGCCTGATCCTTCCTTCAGGCACACCTCACCACAGCACCCACAGCTCTCCCCAGGCTCCGAGAGGCGTCTGCAGCAGCAGGGATGGGCAGCAGGAGCCAGCTGGCAGCACCACACTCCTTTGTCTGCCCAGGAGACAGCATTTCAGAGCTGGAATGTACGGGTGAGGCTTCCAGGAGAGGGAACAGCCACCATGAGAGGAAGGGAAGAGCTCAGGAATTCTGATGCCTGACCACAGGTGCCCCCATGAGCTCAGATCAAATGGGAAGCAGTTCGTGCACTTGACACACAGAAGACGAAGACAAAAAACAGCTGGCACTCCAGAGCATCACATGAACCTTTTACAGGAAAGATTTTTAGTGACAGGGGATCATTGGGATGTTTTCTGGTAGTATAAATACTGTTTGTCCTGCTCCACCACTACTTGCTTGTTATCATCGGCCACAAGCCACCAAAGGCAGGATAATGGGGTGCTAAGTGGCATAAAAACTGCAAAACATGCTGTGCTGGGTTTGCATTAATTGATATTTGGTGAGAAGGGAAGAAGTCAACCCACCACACATGTTTAAAAAAAAAAGGCAGGCAAACAAAATAAAGCCCCAAAAAAGTCACACAAACACCAGAGCAGGTCGAGGTGCCCTGCAGCCAAAAGATGATCCTCAACATGAAGTTAGCTGAGCCACACAGGGCAAACCAGCCCAAGCAGGGACAGTAGAGCCCAAGTAGGCTGTTAGTGACTGAGAAAAGAGCTGACAGGATATGGCCAAGTGGCTGCCACCACACACCACTGGTTGGTAATGCTGTACACACCAAAAAGCTAATGCTGATGTTCCCAAGCACAAACCATTGCATGTGCGCTCCTCTTAAAGCTCCATCTCCTACACATCTGTGAACACACAAGAAATCAGCTTTCATTGCTGATTTCATTTCATTTTTATTAGGTCTCTATCCCTCCTGCTTCTGGGTAAAGCTGGCAGAAGCACTAATGACTTGAGGCCTGAAGTAAAACAAAGACATCATTATATTTTTTCTCTAATCCTAATGTTTCTAAATCAAATATTGGAATTTTTTGTCTATGCACTTTAAAAAAATACAAAAATCTGGCCTTATATTACAGAAAATACCTCCAGGTACTTGGAACTTGAGGCATAAACAACCAGGGATACCAGGAATGCGTACAAAGGGATGACTAGCAGTATTTTACCGCCACATATGCCCCCAATCTAGCAAGCAAACCTGAAAATATGGCACCACGGCTTTTCCTCTGCTCTCAGCATCATTCCTTACCCACACTACAATATCCTATTCTTAGCTACTTCTGCCTTACAAATGGAGTCTTCATGCAGAAATGCCTGCAAGAAACAAAACTTTCAAGACATGCTGTGGTCTTGGGCAATTTTACCCCAGGCACGAGAGCAGCGTGTCCTTCTGACGTGGGAGCAAGCTGTACCCACCTACAGGGGCTTTGATTCAATAAACATTGTGATGAGTCAGGCCTTAGTGTTTTACTTTCCAAATGCTTATCTGTCTGAGCCGTTTTTACCCGTTAGCTCCACCAACTAACGTGTCTGTGGAGCCTCATAGGCTAAAATCAAATTTGGTCACCGATAGGCTTGCAGACAAGAAGCAATATAGAATATACATTTCATTATTCTTGTTTCATAAACATAGATCACACTGTTTATATGATCAAAGGCTACTAAACCATTTCAGTATGGTTTACTGAATAGACAGCTATAGAAAACAATTCCAAATCAAGCAAATAGGTATTAAGATTTCCAGATTGTCAAAACACCACTTTTTCCTTTTTTAATATCAAAAGGGTATTTAAATATTCAAACCACGTCAGAGTGGATTTTGCTTTTCTGGGAAAATTAACAGGTAGCAATAACTGACAGCTCCTATTGCCCTGGCAGGGAGATCTATGGGTCCACCAGGTTTGCAAATGTGTCCTAAGCAAGGGTTTGTACCTGCTGGTCAGGCTGCACTGCAGCAACAGGAAAATAATAAGGGGCAGCCTTGGCTACAGAGGAACAGGTTCCTACACAGCAACCTTTTCAGCCCTTGGCTTAGGAACAGCTGACTTTCTAAGAACAAACAGGACGTTAATAAAAGCACCCTGGCATGGGAATCATCTCCAAAGGCCTGGTTGAAATTTCTGATTTGAAGTTTAAAAGACAACGTGGCTTTCTCAGTACCCAGAGAAGGTGACTTAGAGACACAGCTGTGATGGGTAACAAGTCCCACCAGTCCTTCACCTCCAGTCCTGCAGGGAACACACAATATCTGTGTGCCCTGTGCTCAGCAGAGCCAAGCAGAGATTTTTCACTGCCCTGCTAGGGACCATGCCTTCAGCCTGCTAGTTCCAAACACACCCCATTTTAAGAGCAATACGTTAAAGTGAAAAAAACTTAAAACCCAAGATTCAATACTTCCTGCTGACTATGCTGCAGCACTCATAAGCTTATCCCTTTTCCATATTTTAATTAATATTAATTAATGCATAGAAAGTCTTCCAAGCCTAGTAAAACCATAACTTACAAATATTCCAACGCTGTTAGGCAGAGACCAAGTTGACTGCAAGTGGTTGTTCCTTTTCTGCTTTTACTGGCACAAAGCAGAAAGAGAGAGAAGCAAATGGCAGGAACTTCAGGGAGATAAAAATGAGTTTTTCAACAAGTAAGAGTGTGGGTATTGGAGTGGAAAACAGCAGCAAGACAGAACACAAGCTCGGAAAAAAGTGTAAGAAGCTTGAATGTTGTTATAGAAGCCAATGGAAACCACTCAGGTGTCGTTAACTGTGGTGGGGTGTCTCCGTGTGCCAGGGATGCTGGTGGCAATACGATTAATATTCCAGGAACAAAAGCAAAAGGAAGTGGGTTTCAGTGTGGTTTTTAACTCAAGACCCTGGGGGGAAGGTATTAGTTCAAGCCTGGAACAAATCTCTGGAAATTAATGATAAATCAGACAGAGGGGTCAATGTATTATAAGGGGCACATCTAAAGCCATTATTTTATAACAGCTGATGGCAATAGCTGCTCAGGAGGGGAAAAAATAAAATGCTGATTTTACAGATATTTGGAGGGGGGGGAATTAGCACTCTAGGGAAAAAGGGTAGAAAAGATGGCAGGATACAAAGGTCCACCAAGATTTATTGAAAACCAGAGGGGAAATGTAAGCTGAGGGGAATGAACATTCAGTGCACACAAAACAGACACTACAAAACACAATAATCAGACAGAATACGAACACGGCCTCTATTAAATAAAAATAAAACCAAAGATTTTAAAAAGGCAGCTCACCAACGAGACCAAAAGCATCAGTGCAGTCCAAGAGTGAAGGTGCACAGAGCAAGTAGCCCTGTGATTCTAATCACAGTTCAGCCATACTGACTAGACATTCCCCCCTGCCTTCTTCTGACTACCACTGGCTAGGTAATAGCAAGCTTAATACATCTGGATTTATGATTAAAGGGTACTTAGGAAAGATTGATTTGCCCTGCCCGACAGCAAACATGAATAGCCTGGAAAAAAGAAATAAAGGGTTAGAAATCACACAGACTTCAGAAGACATGAAAAGGGACAAAAGTGCTGGCCTTAGTGGCTTTTATTTGAAAAGAGCAAGTCCACCCCCAGCCTTCAGATTACATACCCCTTTGTACCAGAGGCAGGATAATAGAATGCTGTGTAGAATGATATCAACATGAATCTTGCCCAAGAGGAAATTATTGAATGCATAAACAAACTTTTCCATCCTTCCATGCCTTGCATACTACACTCTTTAAATACATGCATCAATGCTAAATAAAACTTCAGTGGAACAGGTTAAAACACATTCACAGGGCACCATACTCTATTATTTACTTGTCAAACATCACATTCACTCAAGAGGGGTTGGCTTTCAGAGAAGTCAGATAATATTGAATGTCAGAATCTAGTTCATAATAAGTGGTATCTAAATGCAACAAGCCATTACACCACTAAGGATAAAAATCTCCTATTCAGCGCTAATCAAAATACATTAAAAGGTGCTAAATCTTGGCACCTGGAAGAGGAATTAATCTGTTTCCTGAATACAGGCTCAAGAGTACTGTCACTGCCGGTATCAGCATCCAAAATTCCTCCACTCCTCCTCACACGCTGGGGGCCGTGACAACCATCCTGGTGGACTGACAAACACTGACACGTGCTGACCACAAATCAGAGGGGGATGTCAAGTATTCTCTACCAGCCAGCTGTCCACAAAATGAAATGCTGCTGCTCTGTTGATGGAAAGGGAGGGCTCAGCTGGTCGTTTACTGAGTGATCTTCAACTTGGTTTTGAGAGGGAGCCGAGCACTGTGCTCCGAGCTCTGCAATCCCCTACCTACCATGTGCTGCAACCAGCCAGGACTCCATCCTAAGCAGCTGTCAACTCAACATTTTCAAGAGCAACAAATTCATTAAAATTGTATAATTATGGCTGAAACTTTCCATGATGCCCAGGACATTTAATCACACAGCTTGGTTTCAAATTAACCAAGTCTCAGATACTTCAAGCAGTCTTAAAGATCCCAGACTATATATCTATATATTTGTCAAATGACACAAATTATTCAGATTATTAAAAAGGTCTTATCCTTAAATTACTCTTCTACTTTTGAAATGCAGATTCCATAGTAACAAAACTTCAAGAGAAAAAAATTCAGAAGAACAAAATTAAAAAGGACATGCACATGCTACGATACAGCTCTTTCAGGAGAGATCAGATGTCAAAAATTAAACAGCATTGGGAACCAGTCACTGGTAAATTAGAATCAAACTAAGCAAAAATTCCATTAAAACCCATCAACTTTCACAGGTACACAGTAGCAGAAATACTACAGGCCACAACAGGATACGACCTAAGGCACCAATTTTGTTGGAGTTGGCCAAAAGCATGGAACAAACACAGCTTGGATGGTTGGAAAACACAAAACAAAGTTTATGACCATTTCTTCAAAATTTGCATCCAAATTACAACTGTCCAAACAAACCTCCAGCTCCTCATGTCCTTTTTAATTTGCAACATGAAAATTTCCTGCCGCACAACAACCTGTTTTGCCCAAGCACTGAGCACTAAAATTTCCTATTAGAAAAGCCGATGGCAGTTCTCATTATTTATTTCCTCTTAAACTCAAGTAGAAATCATTATGTAAAATTTCGTATTTGGAAAGGATAAAATACATCCGAGACAAGTTGGGGTAAAATAAACTGGCAGTTACCTGCAGCTGCTCATGGGTGTATGAAACATTAGGGAAAATAAAGGCAATGGAATTTAATGTGCAAAGGGAAGGCAAGACTGCCAAAGCTAAGTGGGGAAAAAAGAAAAAATTACACAGGGTTTGCATTTTCTCTCATCAACATCACTGTAGGGCACTGGATATATATGAGAAAAATATCTGCAATTGCACAACATAACCAAATTCTGCCACTCCCTTCTCATTGCTGTTGTCACAATTAACAGCACAACCCATACAGCTGATACCAGCTGATAAAACCCTGTGCTCCTTGTGTGGGCTTCTCCTGCTGTAGAGCTGCTTGCCCGACTTTGTCCCTTTCCCTCTCCTCCTTCCACAGGGAGTCTTCTCTCAAACCTCAAATAGAAGCCACCAGTTTTTCCTTGCAATCTGATTACCAATTTGCACCTCAGCAATGGAAGGCTAGAACTCTATTGTTTTGTTAATTGTCAATTTGCATCTTTGAAAGGTGTTGTGCATTTTCTTCTTTTGGCAGGTTAGGACTAATTCTGTATGTTAACATATATGTGGGTGGTTTGGGTAAAAAAAGAAAAATGCTGTCTTTTAGAACGCAGTTTATTTTAAATGTGCTGCTTCATTTATTTTCTTTTGCTAAGTTGCTAAGTTTTCTCGGACAAATCTTGTTCCAAAGCTAGTAGGGACCACTCTGCCTAAGAAAGAGCTAAAAGGATAAATCTCCTCTTCCAATAGATTTGTAGAAGTTTATTTAAATGTTACCCTCTAAAAAAGGAAAAATCATAAAGGAATATTTAGTTACACCTTCCATTTATGACAAACAATCAATGAGCTTCTGTGACTGTCAATCTTTGGACTCAGCAACCACTTTTTTTTTTTCATAAATAAAATTCCTTTTACTCCTGCAAAGCCCCTTTCCTGTGTTAAGGATGTATGAAATGGATTGATTCATGAACAGTACAATTGCTAATTAGTTTTCAAATGCAGAATGGGTTGAGATATGAGCTTTTCAAAACTGCAAGCTGCAAATGAAGAGGCGGCCAAAGTCACTCCTGAGGAAGAAGAGGACTGACCTCATCTGCATGGAAGAAGGTTTTAAAATCCTCCAAGCTACAAAAAGTAGGAAAATCCTGGGGAAAAAAAAAAACAGACTTACAAATGGATTCTGAATTCTAGAATGGTTTGAGTTGGAAGGGATGCTGTAAAGATCATCTAATTACAACCTCCCAACCATGGGCTGGGAAAGCTGACTGTGTTACTCAGAGCCCCATCCAGCCTGGCCTTGGACACTTCCAGGGATGGGGAATAATGCTGAAACACAAAAGCAAGTAGAAATTCCTGCTAAAACATCAGACAGCCACTAAGACAAACGCTCCAGCTGAGACTACAGTCTATCCAAACATAGAAAAATCAGAAAAATAACTACAGGAAGATGTAACAAGATAGAAAGTCTTAGTTTCACAGAAATCCATGTGTTATTATCACTTTCACCTAAAGCTGGACACAGAATGGGGAGTGAGAGGGGGACTATCAGAAAATGATGTATTGCCTTTGTACACCTGTCAATGTTCCACTTAAGGTCACATTATTTTCTCATGCTAGGATTCACCCATGTAAACTTGATCTGCCAGCAAGTGCTAAATTTTCAACTGGGAGCTAATTAAAAAAAAAAAAAAAAAGGCATACCAACCCATTTTAAAACAAACAAAAATGAAACAATCTGAAAATCCTGACCACTGGATCTCCTGCTGAGCCACAGAATTTCACAGAGTGAGCTCAAAAGGGGAAACTTTGTAAAATTTCTATTGCTAGTCCTAAAGAGGTGAATCCAAGCTCTGTTGGCAAAAGTATCTCAAGTAAAAGACTTCCACATACTTTAACTCTGTGAACAGCTGCAGATATGCTGTGGCCAGCTCTGAGCACTTAGAACCTGCAGAACCAGGACCCAAATCAGTCGTGTTCCCTCAACTTTTGTTTCCAAAGAAATCTGGAAAGCAGGTTAAGAGGACCTGCAATGCTCAGTGTGTGTTAAAGCCATATAAAGGAGCAGGAAAGTGTTTTATTATCCACACTGGAAAACATTCTCAGTTTTACAGACTTCTCCCAGCAAGCTGACACTTGTTACAATGCCCACCAGCTACATGTTTGTGAAGATCAAGGACATTTATGCCCATGATATCAGAAGAAATATGTGTGTCCAAAGAACAGGAAGAGAGAGTGCCTCTGGCTTTGGGGAAGCCTCTGTCACCACATCACCCTATTTCACCTACAAAAGTAGGCACAAAAGTTAAAGGACTGTCTAAGTTTGAGCACTGGATAGTTGGAGGTGTGAGCAAAACATTAAACTCGGTTCTGTTCAGTCACTGAAGAAAAAAAAATAATCAAAGCCTTATTATAATATTAAGTACATTATCTTTTTTTTTGTAAATTACAGTTCCTGTAACTGGGGTTGAAATATTACAAAAATGGACAATCACGGAACTCCTAGAACTTCCTGTTGTCATGTGACAGGAATGACAAAAGGCCCTTCCCTTAAAATCTTTGGAGCAGACCAGAGTGGAGCCACAAAGATTGGATTTAGACCTAGGCTTCACCACAGTGTCAGGATTTGACTCTCTTTCCTAGGGAGTTCCTTTCCATGCCAGTTGGAGAAAACTTAGAAAACAGTGGAAATATTGAAAGCCTTCTCCCAAGGGAAAAAAAAAAAAACCCCAAAACAAAACAAAACCAGCCACCAAAACCTCCAAAAAAGTAATCCAGGCCTTTAAGTGATGAATCTAGTCACATGGGCAGATCCACTTAAATCATCTAGACAAAAAGGCCTGTTGACATCCCAGTTTGACACTACAGATTAGGAAGGAGTAGAGAGATGTTTTAATTTGAATTTACTTGTCCATTCTTTCATGATGGCCAAACACAGAATACATAGCAGTGAATTTATACAAGAAACAAGCTTCATTACAGAAGGAAAACCTGAGATTTGCTGAAATTTGGATACCACAGAGACAGATTAGGAGACTCAAAAGCAATTTTGTTGGATGCACCCCTTTATAATAAAAAAAAATATTTTCCTGTTTGATAGTTGGGTGATCAGACATAGCTTTACTTTGGGTTTGACCCAAATTTCTCTTTGTCTTATTAAAGAATCAAAACTGATAAGGTAGTGCTTCAGCAAGCTGACATGCCTCACTTCCACATATTTAATTATCTCACCTATTCTCTCTGTGCCATGCCTTGAAAATAAGAGGAAAACTTCCTGAGATGGCACTGAGCATTTCAGCTGGTGGCATTCCCTGCAGGAACAACACAGTAAAAAGTAAACACTTGCCAGAATTAGGCATGTAGGGATCCTACAGTCATCCTGTGCCAATACAATGGCTGGAGATAAACAATGCTCTAACACAGATACACAAGAAAATCTCTCAAATACTCCACAGATCAATTCAGCACTCCCAGAAGGAGTTCAAGTATCTGGGAAGACTTTTTATGAAGTACCGATAAAAGATATTCACTAATCCTGACCTGACAGGAACACTTTTCCCTTCAAACAAACAAGACCAAGGATTTCAAAGACCTCTCTCTCTTTTTTATTTTTTCCTTTCTCCTCTTGACTGCTCCAGACTAATAGTTCAAGTGTGTTTACACTCCTCCATGACTTACCCTCTGCCCCACTTCAGGGCAAGGAGCCTGCTGAGCTCTCCCTCCCAGAGAAAAATGCCAGAGCTGTTCTCCCAGAGTGTGCAATGCTGCCCAGGAAACAACAGGTGGGCAAAAATCCTCTGGGAATCCAACTCCACCTCAGGCAAATGGAACACCACAGAGAGCCTCTTGGAATAGACCTGCACCTTCTCTGAAAGATAAAATTTTGACTTCCTCCCCAAATCCAACTCAGAAATTTCTAACCATTTCACCACATCAAGAATTTCACCAAACCAGAAAACCACCCCATTTCCATTGTTATCCTTCACTTAAGGGTTGACAGTAAATCTCCAAGCAGCAGAACAAAAGATTAGATGTGGAAAAGCCTGAGGATTCCATGAGAGCTGCTTTAAGAAGCGTATCAGTGTATCAGTGACAGATCAGAGACTTGACTGTGACCTCTGCAGAGCAGGAGCTGTCTGGAGCAGCAGCTCCCTCTCCCACTTGCACATCTCCCTGGCAGTGCAGGAGCAGCAGTAAATGGGGAGGCAGGGCTGAGCTTTTCTGCTGATGCACTTTTAAGTCTCGTAAGGGCACAAAAGAGTTACAGGCTTTAAGAAGAGAAATAGCTGTGCTGCTCTGTCTGCAGCCCCATTAACACTGCTCTGGATTGGAATTGATTCCACTGTTTAAAAAGTCATATTAGTACAACAGCTCTATTTCAGCACTTCTCCTGGCCCAAGCCAGGACAAGACATTTCCGAGATCTGACAGAAGGTGTCCAGAACACCAGGACACCAGAGTAAATTTGTTTCCTATTACTTTTTGTTCTGTGAAAAACGCAGTGAGGCATTACTCTGATTACATCCCCAGTTAGAAATAGTAACTTACTTCTGCTGGCATTAAAATAGCCTGTCAAAGCCAGTGGAAGTACCTGCCAGAACACGACTTCCACCACTTCCTTTCAGAAGTGCATTGCTGTCCTGTTAATTAGTTTTCAAGTATTTTATGATACCCATGATCTACAGTTACAAGCCCATTTCTGGCCAAACTCACAATCAGGAAATTTCCAGTTTATTCTTCTGATGCTTTCCTCTCTTGGATTCATCCTCCTGTGCCTCAGTTCTAGCATAACAGCAGTATTGCCTCTCCTCTGATTTATTGTGCCACCTCTACTTCAGAGGCAGATGGAGGAAACCCTATGTTAAACATGAGTGCTTGTCCATCCTCTTACAAGGTCTAGTTTTAACCCCAAAAATCCCCTGTTATTCCAGGAGTAGACTAGTGAAACATGTTTTAAATAACAACATACATCTGATGCTTTCTCTACTGTCCTTTTTTCCTAGTTTTGGGGTATCTAACCCAACCCCTCAGCTGCTGCTTTGATGGCACCTGCCCATTGCACACATCATAGGTAAGGCCTCAGGGACATCCTCTCCCTTTCCCACATCACTGAGGTTCACTCAGAACCCTAAAAGCTACACAGGCTATTTGCACATATTCTCTCTTCAATGTCCACACCCCTCCTTCTTAGCTCCCCTTCCTCTCAAACACTTGCCCAGTTATTATATCCCCACTTATTTAAATATAATATCTATAATAAATTAAAATTCATTTAAATATAATATCTATATTATATAACATCTATATAAATGAGTAAAAGAGGAGGAAGAGTAAAGGTAAAACCCCTGGAGATAAACCTCTCCCTGCCCTCTTAGAGCACTTATTTCACATCCCCCCACTTTCTCCACCTGGAGACTTTCTGGGGACTTGCAGGGAAGAATGTGTTTCCACTGGAGTTCATCTAAGGAACAATCAGCTTAAGCAGTTGTATTCAAATAGTATTAATGTTTTCAAATCGACTTCCTATTTTCCTACTGGAAACCCTGCCAAACACACTCTTCAACAGACACTAAAATAATTTGGATAGTTGATATGCAGTCCAAATTTTTAGTGGAAAACTGCCAGATTTGACATCTGTGAGAAAGTGGGTAATTTTTATTATCCACAGAGAGCGAGCACTTGGTCCGATATTTTCTACCTCTACACATCTCTTTCTACTGGAACTGCTTTATGGTTTCACATGATCAATGGGCTGCCAGAAATTATTTAACCCCTTCACTGCTACCAGGACCCAAGACCCCACTGCCACCATTTTAACAATACTCATCTTATTTTCAACAGTAGGACGTTCTTATCTGTTACCTCTGATCCCTCTAACTACAGCAGTGCAGATTTTTTTTTTTTTTTTGGAGTATCTTCTGATTGTTATTTGCGAAGTATGAGAAGGAGCCTAGTCTCTTCTAAGCAAAGGGTTAATTCCCTGCTTCCTCTTGTCCCTTCTCTTGCTGGAAAGAGGGTCTCTGAGGGGGAGCTGGGGGAAGCAAGGATGGGAAAATGCTTTTGGAAAAGCAGACCTTCCTTCTGAGGAATCAGCTCCAGCCTGGAAAGGTTTTGTTCCTTGCATTTCATTTTGCTCAGGGCACCTTCTAATTTATTAATGGCTATAAATATTTGGTTCTGCCCCCACTCCACCTAACAGGTCTGGTCCCCCAGGACACTGAGGTGCTTGGAATTGTGGTGATTTACATGAGCACATAACCTGTAGGACTTCTCATGACTTCTAGCCTGACTTCTTCCAAGCAACATCACTTCTGGTTTAGAATGGATTTTACTGTCTCATTTGCAAGCTGAAGGAAAAGCAGAATATGAAAAATAAAGAAGAGATGAGATAATATACAGACCTTTTACCATGGTAGAGGTTTTGGTTGTTTGGTTTGGTTTTAGGGGTTTGTTTGTTTGTTTTTTAATAAAACAAGAAAACGCAAGATTTCTGTTTGAAACTGCCGGCTGAGGTTCCTTTAAATAAAAGAAAACAAATAGTCCCCAGCTGTCTGGGCTGCACTAAAGCAGCTCATCCTCTGAGTGATTTGTAATGCTGAAATGGTTTACCTCATTCACTACAAAGATTATCAAAGTTCACTTTGTAAGTGCACATGTATGTTTTATTTCTCAAAGATTACCAGTTTTCTTCATATTCCCACCTCATCCTGCTGGGAACAGGTGGCAAAACTCCTGGCACCAAAGCAATCTCAAAACCTACACTAAACAGGGATAATTTGTTGTTGCTGTCTTAGTGATCAAAAAGGAAGATCCTCCCGGCAGCTCTTTTTTTTTTCTTCTCTCCTTTTTTATTTAAATGTCGTATTTGAGGCCAAATCCAAAGCTAGTGAGTGAGAACTCCCGTGCTACTCATGGATTTTTACTGGCCAAATACCAGTGGCTGTGTCACAGTGCCTCTGGAGCACAGATCCAATCAGTGCTCAGTCATTCCAGCAAACCTGAGCACCAGACAGAGCTAATGGAGAGATCTTTTGATCTCTGGCATTTTTTTCTGTCTCAGAAATGAACAGAATGCTGGAAAATTAAGAACAAAGTGGCAACTGGGAAGCATCCTATTGCTGCACTTCTAGAAGACATAAGACACAAATGCACATATTTTATGATTCCTCACCCACACTTAAAAAAAAAAAAAAACAAAAACAAAAACAAAAACCCCAAAACCAAAACAACTTCTTGCTGTGTTATGTCTAATTTGCCTAATTCCTGAAAGAGGGCAAGGTTGGATTAGAAGTTGGGAAGAAATTTGTGACTCAGATGGTGGTAAAGTACTGGAGCAGACTGTCCAGAGAGGCTGTGGCTCCCCATCCCTGAAAGTGTCCAAGGTCAGCTTGGATGAGGCTCTGAGCAACCTGCTCTGGTGGAAGGTGCCCCTGCCCAAGGGGTACCCTTGATCTTTAAGGCCCCTTCCAACCCAAACAATTCCACTATTCTATTATTCTAATTTTGACTGCTCAAAACCAGGGCCAAAGGTATTTCATTTGCATTTATCTTACTGTCCTAATGCTGTGCAAACTAGAGTAATTTTTCAAGTTTCATACCTGGAGTCAGCTAAGGATCTCACAGGACTCAAACAGCTAAAGCTCTGTTTCTGCACATGGAAAGCTCTACTGCAAATCCTTGCAACCTTTAATTGCCATGCTGCCAAATGCCTTAAACTAAAAACCAGAACTGATAGACGGGAGTCTCCCACTGGCTTGGGTAGAGCATGGATCAGGCTGTAAATTCCCAGCAAATTTCCAGACCAGCATCACCATTATGGATGTTGCAGATTGGTAAATCGAGCAGCAAATCAATCCCTTGGTGACAGTACAGCAGGACTGTCACTAGAACTAGAACCAGGACCTGCCCTCCTGGACTCCTGCTTGACTGAAAGAGCTCTTTTTCATTTCAGAAATGCCAGTGAGAGCAGGAGACATCCCCACTAAGTGCTGTGTCCTGTCAGCTCATGTTTCTCGCACTGGACACTTCCAGAGAACCTGGCACATGCAAGTTTTAGGCCAAGTAGAAATAAATATATTTGGCAATGGCAGGGCCTGGAAATAGTTCGTGCCCCAGCAACTACAGCAGTTCACAAAATTAATAAGGAATATGAAGATTGCCTTCAATCTTCATATTGCCTTCTTCCTCTCCTGGAAGGAGAATGAAGAAATAAATACCAGGATGGAAATTGAGCTCTAATCTGTATGCTGTTCCTTTACTTGGGATTTCAGGAGAAAGGGACCTGAAAGGACCACTGACTTCTTTTTTTCTGATACCTTAGGAGTTTTCTACTGCACAAAATTATCCACATGTATCAATCAGAAATTCTAAAATGTTTCCATCAACTGTGCCTTTTTCTTAAATCCAAAAAAGGAACATCTACAAAAAAACCAAGTTATTTTCTTGGCAAGCTTGTAAACCTTCTATATTAGCAGCTTTAGGATGTGGGCACAGCATCACAACATTTGCCAAGAGCTGCCAGGGTGGAGTGCAGCATTAGAGAGCTGAGAGCAGACCTCTGAATTTCACTTACTGCTCCTTCTTCAGGGAAATCCCAGGACAGCTCTGAAGCCTTTCTTTACTTTGGAATTAATAGTATTCAACTGCTGCCAGGAGGGAGATGCCAAAACGCCACACTCTTCATGGACACTCCATAATACTTAGATACAGAACTGATAGGTTTTCTAAAATCATAAGGCTTCAAGATAGTTTTGAATTTTGAGGAAGAGTCAGCTTTTAGGACATTTTTTAAACACTAGGAACCAGCTGAAATGCCAGAAGAGAATATGCAAACAGCCAGAGTCTGTGACACATTTGGGGTTTGTGATGACAGTCACATTTAGTTATGAACCCCCTCTTTTTAAAGTATCTATATATAAAACTAGTAAACAATATGACTGTAAGATTAAAGCTAAATTATTTCCAAAAGGTTGTTATTGCAGAATTACTCTTTTACTCTTCAAAAAGGCAAATAATTAAGAATAAAGGAACATTATTCTTGCACAGCTGGTATTTCCTTAGCTCTGGATGTCTAACACTGTGCAGATAGACAGAATATATCTTTACAGTGTAACAAAGTCTTTCAGTACATCATCACCTCCTTCTATGTATTAAAATAGTATCTCCCCATGAATATCTCCACAAGTGGAATCTTCTAATCTTATGTGTTTGTATTAACTTTGTCTTTATACCAGTCAAGTGTACACAAGCATGAGGGTGTCAATATATCTCAAGTAAATGTATTTGTGCATATTTGTACACACACACTCACTGTGTATGGAGGAACTCCAGTTGCATGAGCAACAATATGACACACAGTAATTAGTTCTGTGCCCACACAGAGCTGCATTACCTTCAAGGGTACTTCACATCATCTGTATTTTTGTGCTTTAAACAATACTTTTAAAATTACTTTACCAGATACCATCACACTTGTACTACAGCCATAATGGAAAAGAACAGTAAGCATGATGATAAATACATCAGCTAATGGGTAATAGGCTGTACAGCTCTGCAGAAGGATTATTACAGGCACAATGCCACAGATTTATTTATGGCCTAAAGCAGTGCATGTCATAAACATACATAGTTTTAGAAGGTGGAGTCATCTGACCCAATCTGGCAGAGCTTTCACATGGGAATGGCCAGGACTCCACATTACCCATGAATTAATGCTTTTATTGGCAAAAAGTGTCTCCTATGTATATTCCTCAATGAGAACAATGTGAAGCAGTTTCCAGGGGCTCACATAAACTCTCTTTCCTTTTGAAAAACTGGCTGAGTAACAAAGTCACTTCTTTTTAGAGCTCAGCTTCATTTCTTCAGCCCGTCCAACCACGCCAGCCTGCACACTGGGCTCATGTGGCCACTTCAGCAAAGGGCCCCAAAATTCAGGGCTGGAACACAGTGGCTTAATACTGAGCTCCTACAAAGCAAGGTAACTCACATGTGCACCACAATGGAAAATGTAAATACAGGGACACAGCATCGTCTCTGTGTCCATTCATTAGTAATGCTGCTACAGGTTGAGAGGCAGCATGCTCTTTCCCAATGAACCATGAACAAAGGAAGAAGGAAAAGCTCACTGGCAGCTCAGCTCTGCCCCATTCAGCTCACATTTCCATCCCTCAGGCAGCAGCTCTGCCTGCCCTGAGTCCCTGGAAATGCCCAGGTCAGGTTTGAGCACACACTGTTCCCTGCTGCATCCCCTGAGACCACAGAGCACACGACTCTGCATGCACCAAGTAGGGTCCATGGGTTGGATTAAATGTGCATTAAAAAACTGTTACAATATTCTACTGACATCATGTTTCTGAAGTTTGAGGGTTGGGTTCAGACTTTATCCTTTCAGCTGCCCATATGATGACAGGGACAAGTAAGTAACACCTCTTTCTAGGGGTGCTAAACCAGACCACTGCCAACACGATGAAGATTTCAGCTGGAGTCCCACCATAAAGCCATAAAACACATGATGTAAGCACACAACTGCCTCAGAGTTCATAAAACCAGTCTTGTCCTACTCTTACCACAGCAGAAGTCATCCTTCTCATCATCCCTTGCTCTCCTCATTTCTCCCAGCCTAATGCCATTTAACTTTTTTCTTTTCAATTCTGCACAGCACCACCCTCCAACACCTAATAACTATTTTCAGAAATGAACACCAAGTCTTCTTCATAGCTCTCCTCATAACCAAAAACACACTACAAGACTTCAAAAGGCTTCTACATTATCTTTCAAAACTCCTTTTAAAATCCTCCTCCACTGAAATGACTATAGAAAAACTGACAACTTGGACTAGTAACATAATAAAAACTCTAAATCATGCTGAACACTATTGTACCGTTCTTTCCTTATTTTCATAATTTGACCTAGATAAATTTTTTAAGAAGCATTAGGCAAAACCAACTGAAAGCTACTTGGATCTTGCAAAGTAACTAATTAGAAATGTGCATTTTGATAGAACATACACAACTACTACGACAATCATCTTTCAAAGGTAAACTGCCCAGTTCAAACCCATACCTTGTGGTGCTGCATGACATGAGAGTGGCTTCCCCTGCAAAGCTGTGCCTCACAACTCGACTGACATGAACAAGCAATGTCCAAAGATCCCCAAACATCTCCAACTCAAAACTACACACCCTAAGGTTTAATCCCTGTCTCCACACAGGCTCTGCTCTCAGCCTTAACGCACAAGGCAAAGACTTGCTGTTGCTCAGGTTAAGGCACAGCTGATCCCCACACTCCCCACAGAGCCCAGAAAGTTTCAGCTTTGCCCTCTATCCATTGGGGAGGGATCCTGCCCAGCTCCTCACCTCCCAAAGGTAGTGCAGAAGGAGTTTCATCGTCTGTGGGGAAGCCAACTCCACCTCCCATGGCAGAACGCTTAAGTCATCCTGCTGCCAACCCCCATGAGGAGCAAGGCAGTGAAAACAAAGTGTCATTTTTGCCTAAAGTACAGGAGTATTTTGTGTTATCCTCCTCTGTGGTTACTGAGCCAAACACGCGTTAAACAAAAAAGAAATTATTTTTACTCTTGTTCTGTTTCCATGCAATGAAAATAATACATAATATTGGCTTGGCCTTAAAAATACTTCTTTTATGAAATGCATTCCATTTGTACTGACTTTGTGGAAGGTGCGTGGGTGTGTCAGAAAGAAGAATTTAATCCCAAACCCTTTTATTTCCCTATATACTTAACACAGAAACAATTCAAGCTTTGTTTGTTTAAAGGAACAAGTCCAGGTACAGACAGTTTGTAGAACAACACAAACACCTGAATCCCAAGATCTCAAAATCCAGGCAAGCCAATTCCATCTTCTTCAGTTTGGATGCTGCTTCAGCAAAGCACACAAATATGGCATGAAGCCCTGCTAAGTACCTTTCAGTGCTACCACAGCAAAACAAATACAGTAAAATAAAGTTATTTTGTGCGGGCTGTTGGGACATTCATTACCTGCACACATTTCCTTGGAAGTCTGGAGCAAAGCAGACACTGAGCCAACGTGGGGAGCTTGGATGTTTGTGTCCAGGGGACCACCATGCCTCAGTGCCTCGCTCATCTTTCCCAGCTCTCCTTTCTTCCCGACTCCACAGCACCTTTGTTTCCTTCCATTTATCCTCCTCCTCCCCTCCCTCTCTCTCTCCTGGTGGCCATTAACTACGCTGACAGTTTGACAGGCTGAAATAAGGAAATAAAACACTTAAACATTGTTTCCTCATGTATGCATTCATCTTCTCTGCCAAACACAGATATTGAGGAGATACTTCACTCCTCCTGTCAGCTCACTGAATTATAGCCCAGCTCTCACAGCAACAAAACTCTCGAGTCCAGCACATGCAGCTCGATCTCCCTTCCTATCAGAAGGCCATTTCCCTGCCTTTACCAGGAGCTCCTTATGTTTATACCCTTTAGTACCACCTTTTCATATGCCTAGGGTTGAATTTCTGTTAAAAAACAGAATCTCAAGCTTCTTCTACTGAAAATGCTCAGATTATCACGACAGCTCCACTCCTTGCTTGGATTACAACGAGCCTACTTCAGGAATAAAATAAACTACATTGCGTTAAACTTTGTGTCATTCTTATAACCCGTTACAGCAGCTGAGCAAACCAAAACCCAGCTTTGCTTCACCAGGTTTATTAGCCTCTTTTATTTAAGCATTTTCTCCTGGTTGACAGCAAACATGCTGCTGGAGACCAGAGGCATCCCACCCTTTCCATAAAAACCACTGCTCCCTGCTTGCAGGAGCCAAGGCTGTGCAGCTCCCCAGGGAAAGCTGCAGTGATACTGTCACTGCTCATTACCTCCAGTGGGTGTTGCTGTGAACAAGCCTATGGGAAAAATGCAGGGAGGAAAAAAATCCAAGGATTACAGACAGCCATAAACATGTCCCATGTCTGGGAAGTTTGGCCACGCAACCAAGAAGGAAAAGCTTGGTAAAAAAACCCAAATAATAGTACTGCCTTGCCATTTGCCACCATTTTTCACTTAGATAAACATGAGGATCTTTTGTGTTACCTGCTGTGTTAAGTGGAGGTAGGATGAAAAAATCCAAAAAACAACACTACAATGTCCATAAGGGAAAATCTGTCTAAGTGATGCTGTTGAGATTTCATTCTCTCTTTAAACATTTTTTTCTATTTCTAAGAGTTGCTATTAAACAACAGAAAACACTAAAAGCTGATCACCCTAAAGAGCAAGCAGAGCCTGAGTGGAAAAGAAAAGAATGTGTTCATCTAGAGACACTAAAGGCTTAGCTACTGCTTTTCCATATTGACTGTCCAAGAGAGCAGAATTTCAACTTGTTACACCCATTCCTTCTGTTATCCTCCAAAGACTATTAATAAAAGCAGTAGCCTGTTAGGTGATGGTGCTTGCTGAGAGGGTTTGAATTTCAAGAATGAAAATGAAAGAAAACATCAATAAAGCAAGAGGAAACTCAAGCTCCTTACTATTTCCTCCACACGAGCGTATAGAAGAGTCTGATCAGCCAAACCCACCATTAACTCTTTACTGACAACCGGCAAAGAACTGCCTACAAACATCTCAGATTCACTTGGGTTTCATCAGTGGGAACTATAAAGAGCTCTCAGCACACTGCTGGAAGGCACCAATCTTTTTCCACTGCCATGATTTTATACTGCCAGAGAAAAGCATCACAGGATCACAGAATGGCCTGGGTTGGAAGGGACCCCAAGATCATCTTGCTCCAACCCCCCTGCCATGGGACACTTTCCACCAGACCAGGTTTCTCCTTGGAGATCCCACCCACATGAGACCAAGGATATTTGTCAGGGAGATATTTCCACCAGGAAGGCAGACTGTGGCTCAGGGCTGTGTCATGGGTGGGTGATGCTGGAAAACAAGGGGTTCTTTACAAAGAGAAAAAAGTCTCAGAAACATAAATTATTGCTCAGTCCGTCCTCTAAGTAGCACAAAGCCAAACAAAATTCAGCTTGATTACATTTCAATAGTGCTTCAGTGAAACTGTCACTTGTGTGCTTTTTGCTTGCCATTTCCTTTCAGGGTCCAAATGCCTAATTTAGGCCACACCTTCACAATGTACCAAAACTTTCACAGTTTTTGGAAGACATACATTTAATTTTCCCTTCTAGCTGTACGTTTACATCAGAACAAACAAAAAATGATCTTCAAAAGCAACTCAAGCCATGATGAACACCTGCTTAAGGTTTGATTAGGAGAGTTAGGAGTAAACTTTTCAGCAACAATTCATTTTGACAAACATTAAATTCAGGAAGGACCATCTCTCACAACCAGTAATGCCAAAAAAGTCGGTATTTCTCACTCCTGCAAAAATGCTCTGCTTGTATTATCAATGCCAAATGGGTTTTCAAAGTCAAAATGGTAAGTGAAATGAAACAGGGCTTTACAATCCCTGTTGAAATCAACATCACTTTTCATAGCAAATGTCAACAACTCGCAGTATTAATTACAACCACCATCATCCCCAAAAGAACTGGAAGGACAAAATCCATACAGTTGGAGGGAGGTGGGGGAAAAAAAAAATCAAAAATCAGTGCTCTGAGTTACGATGAGTCTCAGACAAAAAAAGTCTCTTCAGGAGAAACTTCAGGAACTTAAGACCTACATAATTTCTTTCACTTATTCCTTAGGACTGCTCTCACTGCTTTAACCGCCTTTTTCCATGCCTTACCCCTTGCTGCTTCTCTCCTCCTCTTTTTCTTCCACTTCCTTCTATCCCAAGGCTGTTCTGGTCAGGATTAGAAAAAACAAGGTAGAACCAGTTAGCTTCTTCCTTCTCTCTTCACACAACTTCTGGATGAAGAGAAGAAGAAACCTTTTCCCAGGGGAAGGCACTGAGCTCTCTGAGACCCTGGAGGTCACAGCAACCAGCAATGGGTATCCTCTTGCAGGCTGGTGTCTCTGGTTATAAGATGGACAAAACCCCAGAGATACAAAAATGTGTATGAACAAAATAAAGCCCCTTGCTCAAAAGACTGTTTTCTATGTTTACAAGTATTTAAATTAACATGGCTGATGGAGTAATGAGAGCCAGGTAGAAGATGGCACTTCCCTCTGATGCTGAGATAATTAAAAGGGCAAGGTATTAACTAGCTTTGGAAAGAAAAAAGTTATTGTGGTTGTTCTGGGGATTATGGTTCTGTCTTGATCCTACCTTCACTAATCACTGCATTTAGTCATTAGACACTTTGCCCATTCCCTGGAATCCACATCTGCTGATTACTGTTTGCTGATCTACTCTGCAGACAGGATTTGAAACGCAGGGATAGTGCTAAAATGCCCTTTAGAAAGGCCAGATAATGCCATTTCTGCATTGTACTACAGGAAAGAAATTTTTTCAGAGATACTGGTGTCAGCTACATCCTCATCATCTTTTTACTAATGTGCTCCTCATGCACAGTAGAGTCCTGCAGATCAAATGTTTTATTCATCAGTCAAATAAGTATTTACTACTTCTTAAAAAATACCTGAGGTGAAAAAAACAAAAGCATAACACTGCCACCTCCCCCCCTTCCAAAAATAATTCTGAATTAAACATTACGTGATGGTTACAAATGCTGGCACAATGGATAGAAAATACAAGTCACAGAATGATTATTGATGAAGCAAATAATGTTAGTACACATCTATCCAGTTAATACATACCTTATTAGCATACATTTATCTGAGATGAAAAACCATGTAAACATGCCATATTTTATGCAAATCACAAGCAGATCTCAAAGCTTCTGGAAAATTGTCATTACAGCCTTCAGTACTGCAAAATGTAGGTGCTCCCTTTTCATAGTCACTGTATGCAATAATGTTTACAAAAGTAAGCTGTTGGAATAAATGAACTTACAGAAGTGATGTACCTCACTCACAGCACATAAAAGAAATAGGGTGGCAGGCCCCTGTGCTATAAATTCATCAGTGGTTATATATTCCATATTATGTAGCTGGTAGCAACAGCATCATTTGTGTCTTGTAGTACCCTGCAAACAACCCCATTTGTACAATGCCTATTGTGTTTGCGCACACAAAACTCTCATAAATTCTGGACACTAAACAGTGTCAGTAGATGAAAGCCAACTTCCCCACAATGTTCTGCACGTTGCACTTGGTGTGTTTTTAAAGAAAAGGCAGTCACGAGAGAAGGGTTCTCTGAATTCAGCTGTTTGCCCATGTTGGAGACTGATGACACCAGCAAATCTGTAAAAAATGTCATCTTTCCTCACAATGAAAAGGTGTGATTAAACTAATCTGGAAGCATGGCACCTATCCATAAATGTTGCCATTTTTAACATTACGTTTCTTTATTAATTACAGAAGAACTAACAGCGAGGGAAATACCCCATGTTAGAGAGAAGCCCACTGCATACAACTCCTTACCTGCCTTTTGCTCTCCTGCTGACAGAACAGGTAGGGCAGTGACAAACATGTACTCATCCTCATCTGTCACCCTGAATTAGCAATTTGGAAGACAAAACTCTCAGGAAGCCAGGTGACATCTGCAAACATGCAGATTTGTCCTGATGCTGCCTGGAGCACCTGGATGCTGTTATGCACAGCCAGCTCCTGCTCTCACCAAATTCACACATATGAGCTGCCTCTGCTTCCATTTCACTTGATGGCATGCAGAAGCCATCAAGTCATCCCAGTTTTAGAGTAAAACACGTCTAAAATACAAGTTATTGGAACTCAGCCCACACTGATGTAACCCTCGGGAAAGCTGGTCTTCCTGGGGGATTGTTCCCAGAGAACAGTGCTCCAGTGGGAATACTGGCCAGAAGGAGATGCAGCACACCTGCCATGCCTGGGGGCTGGAGGCACAGAGATCTCCACAGTGAGATTGCTGGTCTTTCCTCATACACCATCTCAGGACTTCCCAAGGGCCTGGTTCCATCCCTCTGAGCAGCTCAGGTCCAAAGTGAGCCCCAGTGGAAAGCCAGGCTCACTGCTGGACACAGATGCTTCCTGCAGAAAGCTGCCCATCCATTCCCATGGCTCACTCAGCCATCACATCTTCTTAAAAGAGGAGAGCTTATCAGGACAAGCTCGCTCTCTCTCTCATGAGATTTTAAATGTTCTCTCACTATTTCCAGGGCAGGAGCATTGCAAGACACACTGTTGCTGCCTCATGCTGTAGGACAGCTGCTCTCCTGGCCAGCACACAGGGGGCTGCACCAGAGACCTCAAAGTGAGCATCAGCAAACACAGCTGAGAGCAAAGAGCAGAGAACCCCTGGTAACTAATGCTAATGAAGATTTCTATGGCAGCTCATGGAACAGTATTGTTACTGAGCAAATTAAAAGAAAAATAAAGATGTGGTCTGCTCACCAGTACCCTAACAGCACAGAGAACCCAAAAGCTCAGAAGTGTAAGACATCAGGTATATGGCAGTCTGCCCCTAAAAGTACAGTATTCATCAACATAAACCTGATTTTATTAGTGTTTTGTATATATACATATATCAAAGGGGGCAGAGAGAAGGGTATTCTTTATTATTATAAAAGAAGAAACATGTCAAATATTCAACTGTACTTTGGTTGATGTGGCAACATCAAATATAATACAGCCCAAGGTGCTCATTGTATCAAGATAAAAACTGGTACAGGACAATATTTTTTTATCTGTACAGAACAGAAAAGGTGGCTTAGTAATAAAATCACTATTTAAAATTTTATTTGTTAAGCAGTTATTACAGCATTCATTTCAATATGCTTCCCTTAATATCAATATATGCTTCAATAATCAATATAAGTTCATTCTGTCATTCTACTCTTTTTCTAGTTGACTGATAAGCAAAGAGCACCTCCCCTTTAGCAATGCCTTTACAATTAATTTTTAGCCTTTGAGTGGCACAAAGCTATCTCACCCCAGCGAACCCAAGGAGGAAAAATTCTGACTCACATATTTTGAGTTCTTCCCTGCTTTTCTCTCCCTGATAAGAAAAATGTTTTCTGCAGTTCTGAGCAAATGCAGTTTGCTTTCCACTAATATTGGTGGTTCCAGGAGAAAAAGATTTGGTAGCACTGTTTCCTCAGAAGAACAGCAATCACCATCAAGGCCACAATTCTGACCACAGTCCCCTCACACAAGCCATCTGGATGGCTCCCAAGGAAGAAACAGGACCAGAAAAAGCACAATACAACATCCAAATCCTGAATTCCCTTCTCAAGTGACTGAAAAATATTTTCCCAATGTGCTTGGCTGTTATCCTTTGGGTCCTTAACCTGTAATTTGGGGAAGAAAGACTCTGTCATAGACCATCCTTAAAATATCACTACTTCCATTAAACCCTAGACCTGCTTCCTAAACTCTGTGCTGACTCCAAGGATCCTCACTCTGAGCTGTTATTCCTGCACTGATATCACCAGTTGTCTTAACTGAGAAATCCAATTATCATCACACTTCTGAAAATAAACTTTAATTATAGGCAAGTGTGATGATTCTATAAATTTTGATGATTATCAGAGTGAACTACAGCACAACCAATAGCATTAAGAATATAGCTGAAAATTCTCATAGGGCAGGGCCCAGATCTTTGAAGTTGGTGAAAAGATTCTCATTGATGTTAGAAGTCTTTGGACCTTAATTAGACACAATGACTTAAAGTAATTACTGCAATTCAAATAAATATTTTATCATTGTTGTTACAAGTTCTATTAGTAATAATACAATTAGAGTGCATTAAGGATGCTTTGAATAAAGGTACTAAAGGCAAGTAACAAGCATAATCTTAGAAATAATGTAACATGTTAGTCTGGCATCATGATACTCTGTCAGTAATCTTTTGCAACACTAGGAAGTTGTCCCAGTTATTTACATAATATTTTTATATCAGAAAAATTGTAGTAGCAAAGAAGTCAACAAAATATTCAAAGTCTAAAGAGTTCTCTTTGTTTTAAAAACAAGAGTCTGAGCTAGAATAGCAGCTTTATTTTTATTTATTTGCTTATTTTTGTGGGCTGACATTGTGCTCCCATGCTGCTATTGAAAACCTCTCCAGCTAAGGAAATTTAGTGGAGATTTACTTTCACTTTATTTATTCCTTGACACACAACTATGATGTTTTCTGGACAATGAAGAAAACCCAAACACCACCATATCCAAAGGAAGGATCTGTCTCCTTATCCATCCCATTTAAGTTAATGAGAAAAATGTAACTGTGACTTTACTGAGAGTAAATAATAAACTGTTGCAGATGGTAGGACTAACAGTGCATAGTCTCATGGCCATTACTTAGACTACCTAGTAGGTAGTAGATTATCTTTGGTTTTCTTTCTTTTCTTTCTCCAGGGCACAGTCATGTAGTTCTGCTCCTCATTATTCTTGGAAGCTGTAAATTTAAACACAAACTCATTGCCTCTACAGGGGTTGCAGGTGAGAAACATGCAATGAGATTTACTCCATTTATTTTTTCCCTATTGAATTCTGTAGAACTGTATTTTTAAAAGATTCTCCTCCCCCAAAATCATCCTCACTAACTCCAAATTGTTTGGACCTGCTCTGCAACCCCTCTGGTTTGGCTAGAAATATCTCTTGCTGCCAGCAAGGCACCCACATCTGGGTGGTCCCCAAAATGGTGTGGGGCCACTAGAGGATTTCCTAATTTGAGTGAGGGTGCTCCTGGGCAGTGGTGGGACAGCAGCCAGGCAGCTCCAGGCACCAGCTGAATTCCATCCACTTTTATTAGCAGCTGCTTCTCCGCTGCCTGCAGCTCCTCAATTACAGGAGCAAGGCTGCCTCAAAGGCTAACGAGGGAGGCATGCTCTTCTCTGCTTGCAGGAGCAGCAAATACCTCAGGAAAAGAAAACTGACCCTTTTATTGCTAAGGAGATGCTAATTCCACCTTCAGCCTGAAGCTTCCAGCTCCACTTCTTTGCTTGGTCTTACTACCCAATAAATTTTTGTGGGTGGCCAGTGGAGACCCACACTGAAATATATGGTATGGAAGTGTGACACTTGAACACAAGATGCAGGAACACACGGGGTTTTGTCATGCCTGGTGGCTTGGGAAGGGCTTGCAGCCCCTCTCCTGATCTTTGCACATCCAAGCTGCACAAAAGAGGGCTGGGAGGAAACAAGTTAAGGGCTGCTCATCTCTATGTAGGCTGGCAGAGCTGAAGAGATCCCAGTGCAACTAAGCAACTATGGAGACAGATGTAAGCTACTAATTAATACAGCCAGAAGTGAACCAAAGAGAAAAGGATGCAAGAAACTTCTGTGGAAGGCAGAGCTAATGACTTGGAGGAGAGGAGGCCACCTTTGATACCACAAGAGACTTTGGGAAAGAACCAAAACCTCTGACCTGCCACCGCTGAAAGGAGTAAAACAATCCTGGTAAATCCATTTAGCGACACCCTCACGGTCAACACTACTGTATGGATGGGCTGCTTTGGAAAATTAAATTTACAGTAAAAATATTTAAAACAGCCATACCCTTGTTTGCTTTAAAAAAACAATCAGGCCAGCATTACTAGCAATTTTTATATTCATTCAAGCAAATATTAAGGTTGCGACTAAATATACTGAATAAATGTTACAAAGGCTGCAAAGCATCAGTGTCAGCCAATTGGCATTAGGAAACGCTCTTGTTAAAATGTAACTGATAGCAAATGACTTACCCTGTTATATTGTCAAGCTTTAATAGTCTGCTATATTTAGTCAAGCTGATACAGTATGCCTGGGAGAGCCTTATGTTTTGTAAATATTAGTCCTTCAGTGGATTCACTGGATTACCTGCATTTTATTATTCAGCACAGCCCAGCTGTACTGCATTTGGTTGAAAATTGACATTGCTAGCAAGGAAGAGACATGCAGCAGTGCTGACTTCTTGCCTAATATTTCCTTGCTTGGATTTACACAACGAAGAAAACAGCTGCAGGTCATATCATTACTGTGGGCAACCAAGAACTCACTTATATCACAAAAACTCTCAGCATAGCTTAGTCTCAAATTAGGTTCTCATAATCAACTGAATTCACAGTGCTAAGACTTCCTTAAAAGACTTCCAAATAATTAAATCACATTCTTGCCTGGGCTAAGATGTTCAAATTTAGGAACTAATTCCAAAGTTCATTTCCAATTTTAACCAAATGTATCATAGCTGCACTTCTTAAACTTTGCATAATACTTTGGTGATTTCATATGTAAATCAAATCAATCAATAAGCCCTGTGAAGCCCTATATATGTATATACAAGTGTATTACTTAAATCTAAATCATAACTCACTGATATTTCTTATATTTATAATGTATATTTATAATCTCAACCTGTTAATCTTTAGACTTTTATCCACAGAATTTCACAATGAAATTTATTATTGGCTATGCTAATATAACAGCAGTATTTTCTTCTCAGGAGTTTGCCATGCATAAAAAAGAAATTGATTACAAAAAAAAATTATGGTTTTTAAGCATTGCACTTCACAGCACCAGACACAAGAACAAATACAATACTTCAGGTCATGCACATAGGCAGACAGGCACTTCAGAACTGCAAGGGATAAGATTTTGAAACGAATCAAGAACTTGATCAACTTGAAGAAGCATGAGTTGAATCTGATTTTCAGAGAGTGCTGAGTATCCCTCTGTAAGACAATTTCAGTTCTGGAGTTTCCTTCCCACCATCATCTCCATGTACAGACATGTACAGTTTGGTTTTCCAAACCTGTTTGGACCTTGAAATGCAGCAGCACTCACAAGGTCCCCAGCAGAAGAATCATGGCTGGACAGACATCACAGCATTGAAATTACAGCCTTTTTGTCATGATACATCAGTAGCCTGTCATGCAAGAAACATAGATCAAGTAAAACATTAGCTAAATGAAATAACACATACATCCACAACACTGGTACCTCGGGCAATAAATTTTGCAAGAAAAATAGATTACAAAGCACTTCTTTTTTGCCCAAATCCATTGTTTTCCAACAAGCCTGACATTCCTAAATTATTCCCAAGTCATTTCTGAAATGGGATTTGGGCTTATAAATCACACTGTATCTTGAAAAATGTTGTTGGTTCCTCCGCCGAATAAATCACCATTTGATTGACACAAAACCAAACAGAAGCAAAAGAACCCAAAAAAGGACAAGTGACTTGGGAGAATGAGGATCACTATTTGTGCACACACCACAGCCCACAGGTGATTCAGAGCTGTGAATCTTCAAGCTCAAGTATATTTTTATAGCTTTGTTAGCTCACAAGACTGGAGCTGCCTTGAGAAAACATATGTATACACATTAATGTTATAGGGTCAATAGGCTTATAGTGACATGCCAAAACAGCCTACAAAAAACCCCAAACCTCAGCCAGAAGCAGCAATTCTCAAATACACATGGCCCAAGAACAGCTTGTCAAGGAAATATATCTTCTGCTGACAATAAGGGCTTAATGAATACATCAATATATCCCAGGACTACTACAGACTCACGTACTGGAGTAGGAAAAATAATGGACATTTCCTGTATTTCATAGCAACAAAGGAAGAAAGGAAACAAAACACCAGACATGCAAACCTAAGGACACTCCTCCCTACACACTTCAGCAGGAGATGGTGCAAAAGTCACAACCAGGAGAGCCACCACCCCAGGAAATAAACCAAATGCCACGAGAACTAGGCTGGTTTAGCCCCATCCTTGGTGGGGAATGCTTCACTCACACGGGCACTTCTGTTCACACAAGCCACGAGGCATTTTGGCATTCCCAGGAATAAGGTAACTGGAAACTTGTGGTCTGCCTCCCTCAGTTCTCATTCTTGCACTTGACACAGTTATAGGACAGACAGATGACCTGGTCTTGTTCAGCTGAATCTTTTTTCATCCACAAAGCACCAACTGCTAAGGATGTCAGTCAATTAAGTTTTGGTTAGCTTCTGGCATTTATATACTATCATTTATGAAAAAAAGATAAAAAAAACCATTTCCAACAGCCTTTAATACATAATGATAAATTTTAATCCCTCCTTTGGATGAAATTCCTCGGTACTGTTCAGTTGCTGATCAAAAGCTGAACAGGGATCCTACTTGGATGGACAGACACTCAAAATTCTTCTTCAGGGGCAGGCCAACTCCATAACTACAGAGTTCATGCAGACACAATCGCTGCTCTGCCTCCATCACTTTGCATCAAAAACTTTCCAGCTTCTTTTACAGCCCCTCAGCTCCCAGAGCAATTGCAGGAAAGGACAGGAGCCCTCTCCCTTGGCTCCCCTCTCCTTGCACTCTACCCACACTGCACATCTCCACAAAGCACATCTCCATTTAGTGGCAGCACATTTCACCTCCCTTACTCAAAAATAGGATTCAGAACTGAACGTGGGTGAAATATTTTGGTGGCTCCCTTGTATCTTCAGGGTATTAATTAAAATCCCTCCTTTCTCAAATGTCTTGTAACATCTGTGCCTTGTTCTTCCAGGGGAAAACTCGTGCCCAAATCTGACCACATCAAAGACCACAGACTCGCTGCAAAGTTCAGAAGAGCACTGCTCCTGCTAGCAGGGGCAGCTTTCTTTGCACAGCACTTGTGGAAAAACTATGGGAAATTTGGATTGCCGACTTCTTACCCCAGCTCCATTTTCAAAATAGCTGTAGGAGAGAAAAAGAACAGCCTCCATTAAAAATAATGTGGTTTGAGTGCCACAGGACATTTCCAAGAACTGCAGCTGCAAGTACTCAATGTACTTTGGTGTACAGAGGGTAAGGCAGGCTCATATCTCAGAGGGCATGAGAGGCTTGACATAAAGCCTGCAAGTGCCCCAAGGATCCTGGCAGAAAAGTGCTTCAGAAGGGCAAATCCTCTCTACTGCAAGTTCAACATCTGAGCCTGCTTCCTATTATTCCCTTTTAATTGGGAATAATACTTCTTTACATTATTAGTTTAGGTAATGGTTAAGAAGAAAACCTATTTAAAAAATACATATATGGCATAGAGAAAATTTGCAATTCAAATTGATATTTTTAATCTTAAAAGTACTTTGGTGGATGGAGTGAAAAATAGAAAGAAGAACAAGTCCCATAAATCTGTCACTCGCACAGCACATCACTCACAGCTTTCCCCAGCCTACTGAGAAGGAGAGCCATACAGCTTTAAAATGACTTCATTCCCATATTTACATATTTTTTAATAGGGCTATGATGAATCTCCTTCCGCTTGACTCCTATTTCGAGCTGTGATATTTTAATCTCCATTCTTGCTGCAACTTAGCAGATGAATGTGCAGTGTGACAGAGCTCAGAGGAAACAGTATAAATAAAGCAAAGTGGAGCTATGACATCTCACATTTTATAGCTTTTTTATTGTAGCCTAAGCACAAACAGAGCACAGCTGTGTTATACATACTGCTGTGAGCACTCCCCCAGCTCCAGCCCCCCACTGCTTTTAAAGAGACACAGCCCCCACGGAGCATCCTCTGCCTACCACCACTGCTGCTCAAGGCACAGCTAACAGAAGCAAAAACACCCCCTCCACCCCTCTCACTGCCTCCCTTCCTTTGTTTTCCCCTTTTTATCCTTCTCCTGGTCTGCCCCTTTGCCCTGCTCTCCCCTGGCCCAGGTTTGACCCGTGGTCCCCAGCGCGCACACACGGCCAGGGCTGTGCTGCTGCCCACTGAGGGATGCCTTTCTTCCTGCCCTGCTGTAATTTGCCCTCTCTGAGTACACAGACACACACATGCAGAGCACAGAAGCAACCTGCAAAAGCAGCACTTTGATAAAAGGCTTGTAACTGGCTGGAAGTGCCCAAAACATTTCCATCTCTTAACAGTGCTGTTTTACAGACTGAGCTCTCCCATTTCTCATCACTTCCTGATTGGTTTTTTTCTCTCCACAGAAGTCAGCCAAAAAGAAGGAAAACTCACTAACCTTACTCCTGCCTATTTAAAAACAAACTATCATGATGAGTTCCTAGACAAAAAAAAGCCTCTTTTAACCTCAGTAATTTATGAGATACCACAACAGTTCTCAGCACAATCATCACCACAGATTCCACAAAAATTATGTCGTTTGAAGCCTTAGACAAGAAAATCACAACGCACATGGACACTTCATGACTTTAAAAACATAAGGGCCAACCCAATAGCCAGCAATTTCCCACACAGTCTCCAAGAATGCTGTTTATCCTTGAGGCTTGTTGAAAAGTTTTACAGTTGGACTAGATTTTAAAGGCCTTTTTCGACCTAGATGATTCTGTGAAAGTGCTTCTCCATCTCTAATTTCAGTATCATTAAGACAGTCACATTTAACATAAAATGTGTTCTGCTCTTCTTTGGTCCTTCCTTCCCCTACCCATTAAAAAAAAAAAAAAAAAAGAAAATCCAAAACCAACACATCATGGCATTGCAATGGTAATGGTCCCAGTGAGCTTGAGAACTGCAACAATCCAACTTGTCCAAACACAGGGCCAAAGGCCATTCAGGGAAGCTCTTGGGCTGAGGAGAACCATGTTGTATCTTCAGGGTATTAATTAATGGCTGAGGAGAACCATGTTGCACGTCTCATCTCCCCAACTTGCTGCTCACCCTCTCCAACAGCAAAGGAAATTCCAGGGGTCACCAGTGCCCACCTAAGGGCTACAACCAAATTCTTCTGGCCATCCTCTGCTCTCCCTCTACATCCCACTGATTCTTGAGGGGAATTTCTCCTTCACTGCTGCCTCAAACATTTTCTGCAGCTTTTTTTCCCCCTCCCTAGGGTTCCATGTAGACTGGGATAAATCATCAAGCAGTGCTCATGCAAATGAAAGAAAGTTGTTAAAAATAGCAAAATAAAACTGTGTTAGATATTCATCAACAACTGTATTTAAAAACTTTTTAGAAAAAGAGAAATTAAAAACCACCCAGAAAGCCTGATGAAATTGTTTACATGTGGGAAGCTGATTAAACCAACAAGTTTTCAAAGCTGGGATCTCAGGATTCTCAAGTCTGCCTGGAGTCATCCCTTGACTCAACTCGTGGATTACTCAGCCACCAGCCTCATACAAAGTTCTGGTTAGAAAACATCAGGAGTTTGTTAGTTTGTTTGGGGTTTTTTTTGGTTTTTTTTTTTCTGGTTTTTTTGTTTTTTTTTTTTTTTTTTATTAGTGGAATTCCTTTTTTTTGCAAGCAGATTATCACATGTTAAAAAAAACCCAAAACAAAACAGGTGATATCAAGATTTACTTGTCTGTTCCCTGAAAACCCCTTGAGCTGAAAGGGGAGCAGGAAAAACCAATCTCAGTCCCAGAAGCTCAACAGGACTCAGCAAAGCCACCAACAAGAGGTTCCTACAGGCTTCCCCCTACCAGAACCCAGGTAGAAAGCAAATGTACACTCCATGCTGACACTACAGTCACCACCAGAACTTGCTCCCTCTGAATGAGTGAAGACTGAAAGAGGAGGGCCATAAATTACTTTTATTGAGTGAGAAAATAGACAAAAGAAAAGATTTAAGAGATTAAAAAAACAACAGCCAAAAAATAATATTTTTTCACTACCTACCAACAGCTACCTCCTGTTGAGTTTTTAACTATATTTTTTCAAATTCATATATGCCACCTTCCATAACAATACCAGCACCAGCTTCACTTCCCTGAGGATTGCTCCTTGGTACATTTTAGGATTGCTGCAAAGCTCAAACACCTAAAGCACTGGTCAGTGCCACTGAAAATCAGCACTGGAAGTATTAGAACAAAAATAAACGAGACATTGCAATGAAGCCTGGAAATTCAGACTTCCTTACAGCCCTTTGGGGCTCTCTGAGCTCCACCTGGAAAAGATCCTGAAGATACTTTCAACCACAATACTGGGCATGTTTTGAATGAGTGTGACAACATGGTGGCAGAGATTTAATGACAGCAGTGGGAACTGACCCCTTAGGCACTACACTGAACACTATCTCTGACAAGGACTCTCAACTTTGAAAGCTTAAGCCAAACCAAGTGATCTGCAGCTCCAAATCAGACCTCCCCCTTCAGAATTGGCCTGATGGAAATTACAATCAGTATGAGATAAAACCTTCTTTGAGCTTCCAGTTCATACTTCTGGATCTCAAATTTCTTTGCATGAACTTCCTGCAGAACCATTGGTTTGATTAGCATGATCTAAAATGCCTGATAAATTTTAAAAAAAAAGCAACAAGAACAACACAGAAAACCCACCCCAACCAAAAAGCATGAACAAACAGAAAATTCTGTCATGGCACGTGCAACACTTCATCAACACAGGTGTGGCCATGTTGAAGCATCACCAACTCATTCCCAGGCTGGTGCAATACTGTGTACTGATGGTGTAGCTCTCCCCTACTGATTCTGAAGGGTAAATACAGCTGTGACCCCAGCTTCTAAAGAAAACTTTTTAGACCATGAAAGAGATTTTCCTCATAGGGCACAGCACCTCTTGCCAGGAGCTTCCAGGCAAATCAGGTGGAAGAAGCTCCAGGCAGGAGCTGGGAGTACCTGCTCTAAAAAACAAAGAGGCAGACCAACGGGCTTTTCTTTTTTTCCTCCTTGTTGTTTAGTTTTCAGTCACAACAAATGAATGAAACAAACCAAAGAAAAGAAGTAAGCTGAGAAAAAACAAAGTAAAATTAGTAACAGGCTAACAGCATATACCCACTGCCTGGGGCAGCATACGGCTGATGGATGATGACAGCCAACAGACAAATCTTCCATCCCTGCCTCCTAAACAAATTAGTTATCTCATCAATATCCTCACTGCATCCACATTCCCCAGCAGCTGCTGCTGCCACACAGCTGCTGCTGAACTTGAGGGGAATGGCTGGCTTTGTCTCCTGGTTTGCCAAATCCTGTGGGCATTTTGGGTTTGCCACCCTTTGAAAGGCACATTTAACCTGGTAACAAGATTTTTTTGTCTTTGTTGTTTTTAACTCTACATTTTTTAAAAAGCCTGCAGAGCTGTGTTTAAAGATGACAGCCACCTGCATGGCACACTCTGAACTCCTAGAAGTCTGCAGAACTTGAACCTTCAGGGCCTTGCCAATTAAAGTCTGAGTTCAGAGACCTTAAGCTTGAAGAGGACAGCAGGACTTCTCTTCAGTCTGAGATCTGGCTCTAAATTCCCTTTTGCTCATTACTCCAGAAGTTCCTGTCTTAAAAGGACTGCAAGCAAGCAGTTTCAAAAATAAAACTATTTTTGGATATTCAATACGTCTTGGTTGCCCCCATCCCCAAACTTTTCTGAGCCCCATGTAGTACTGGCACTTAAAGCACTTCCAAAACAAAAAACCAGCATCATTACCTTCACTTCCAAAACTCATCAGAACAATAGTGTGATTCAAACACATTCCAATCTGGATGGATCAAATTTCAAAAACACTCAACACAAACCAGGGCAAAATGATTTGTTGTAAGAAGTCTGGATTACAAAGCATCCAAGCAAACACACAAGACCAGCAGCTATAGCAAGTTTTCTGACTTCCATTTCACTTCAGGCGGAATTTGGGGAAAAAGGGGGAGTTCATAGCCTTTGAAAGAAGGGGAGGCAGCTCAGGAGGACTATAAGGATATTTTGAGAAAGATCTTCAAATAGTAAAGCTGGCTACATTTTTTTATGTCAGCAGTTACATTAACAAACTTATCAATGACTTGCATTATTGAATATTGAATATTTATTTCAAGTTATCACCTTCCACCTGAAAACATGCAGTGTAGGGAACAACTTCTTTCTGAAGCAACCCACTGCATCTGTGTACAGATCATAGAGTCATCAGAGAATGGCTTGGGTTGGAAGGGAGCCTGAAGATCATCCAGCTCCAACAAAACCCCACCCTGCCATGGACAGGGATGCCAGGTCCAGCCTGACCTTCCTTGAATGCTCCCAGGAATCTACAATTTCTCTGAGATCTAAATCTCTCCTCCTTTAAAACCATTCCCCCTTGTCCTATCACTATCAGTCCATGTAAAAAGTCACTCACATTTTCAGAAGGCATGGGAAGGCTGCTCTTTCCATCTCTCCTCCAGGCTGAAGAGCCCCAATTCCCCAGCCTTTCCTCGCAGGACAGCTGCTCCATCACTCTGATCATCATGGCAGCTCCTCAGGACCCATTCTAAAGGTCCCTCCTGTGCTGGGGCCCCTGGGCTGGATGCAGCACTGCAGGTGGGTGTCACAGCACCTGTCCCAGTCCAGATGGCCACCAGACAGAGAGTGCCACCACACAAGTCCAGAAAGCTCCAACCCATACACAGTAACACCACATCACTTCAGAAGGCTGCAGGCAAATGCCCTTTACTGTTCTTCAGCCCAGCCTTTCATACCCTGGTGTTGATGCAGTGCACCTGTGTGCCCTCTGTCCCCTCTGTGACTGGTCACACACCTCTGCACCCCCTGGCTCATTGCCTGCAATGCTGGGCACCTGCTTTTCACAGCTGCAGCCCATCAGGGATGGGGCTGGGCACAGCCCCACTCCCAGCACCACTAACCCTGTGCCTACACTTCTCTTCAGGGCTGCTCTCAATGCTCTGTTTTCCTCTGTGCAGTCTGGGATTGCCCCAGCCCAGGTGCAGGATTGTTGAACTTCGTGATGTTCCCTTGATGTTCCAATTCTTGAGTTTGTCTGAGGTCTGTGTGGATGGCATCCCTCCCTTCCACTGTGTCAGCTGCCCTGCTCACCTTCTGTCACCTGCAAACTGCTGAGGGTGCACTCCATCTCACTGTGTCACTGATAAAGATATTAAAGAGCCCTGGTCCCAAAGCAGAGACCTGAGGGACCTGTCTTAATGTCCTAATTGCAGGAATTTACCAAATATTCACTAGAAAGCTTCATGGTTGCATTAGAATTTTTTCATCCACAAAAAAACCTAAAGGTGTTCACAGCAGTTACTGATGATTAATTGCACCGACTCAGCCTTTCTAGTTGCTAGCAGCTGAAATTTAAAGTTTATGTCTGGACCAGTGTCTTCTCTTGGGGTCAGCTAAACCAACAAAAGATGTGTTTTCTCCTGTTTGCTTCCATAATTGACTCCATGAAAAATTCACAGCACTTCCTTGTGCTCCAGTGTAACATGCAAATTTCTTCTTAACCCTGTAACAATTGGCACAGTGTCGTGGTTTGACACTGGCCAAACACCAGGCACCCACAAAAATAATTTCAAATATGTACCAGGTAACAATAGAAATACAAATTTTGCTACTACATGTGATTTTCTCATTATCTCCCCCACACTTTTTTTTTTTTTGTGTGTTTTTTTGGGGGGTGTTTTGGTTTGGTTTGGTTTTTGTTTTGGTTTTTTGGCTTTTTTTTGTGGTTTGGTTTTCTTGTTTTGGTGTTCTGTCATGTGTGTCATTATCATGTCCCACCCCCAATTATTTAACCACATCATAGGCATATTCCCTTTAGCACTTCATCATACACAAAAATGTTCTATTGCTTCATAAACTCCATCACAATGAACATAATCCTTTAGTTAAGTGCCAATTAATTATTAAAAACATTCATTGAGGATTAACAATCATGAAATAGATACAGTTCTATTATGTAGTTGCTAATCCCCAATAAATCTACTCCTAATAGACAGCATTTTGGTAAGAGAGCTAGTCTACTTAAACTAATGCCTTATATTTAATTAGATAATTATTGCATGTTAAAAAATACATTCATTAGTTTTATAGCTATGTAATAAGCATATTTCTAATAGAGAGATTAGCAATCCTCAGAAACTAGATTTTTTTAGTAATCCCTTGTATTAGCATCCAAGAACTACTCTGCAACATGAGTATATAGCAACTATGCTGCATCTTTCCTACTGATGCAAACACAGGCCAAGAAGGGGTTAATGCTCCCTAATCCACACTTTTTTGGGCCCCAGGATGAGGACAGGGGAGTGTGAAGTACAAATATTGCCTGTATTACCTTGAAGCACCTGAGATCACACCTCTCCAGAAAGGAGCCCCACCATTCCTAACATGGCCAAACAGCAGGCTTGGTTCTAAGGAAGAGGGCTTGTTCTGAAATGGGTAAGTGGATCCAACAAGATAAATCTATCTCACAAAAAAGAGATCACTAGGACTTCCAGCTCCTTGGAATAAGGCTAAATGCGTTATTTAAAGAGATTTGTTTCTTGCCATTTTGTTTCACATCCTTTAGTTTTGCCATCTTCTTTAAAAAAAAAATAAAAAAAAGAAAAAAGAAAAAGAAAAAAAGACAGTGAGGCATATCCTGTTGTTCTTCTGGTACCAAACTCCAGTTAGGCACACTGCCTCAGCTGGAGCTGTGAGGGCTATCTCATGAAGCAGTAGAAATATAAACACATATCCTGCACCTCTGGAAATCTGTTCTGCCAGCTGATGGTCAGTATCATCACCTGACAAAGGCTGTTTGTGGGATGGAGTTTCAGATGACCCTGATACACTCCCACAGTCAAATCTGTCTTGCCATTTTTGCCCTGCACTTCAGTGATGAGCTGACTTTAGTGAGTGCTCTCTTTGAGGAGGTGTCAGTTCTTGAACCAGAGCCAGTGCATTGCAGCTCAGCAATAGTAGACCTTGTTTTCTTATGGTGTAGGGAACACATCTGTAATTCTGTAAATCTGTGACTGCTTACACTCCCTTTTGGAACCAAAAGTGGAGAAAAAGGAAGACAGTAGTCAGACAGCATCAAAAAGCACAGATTTTGGCTACTATTTTAAGGTCTGTATTGACACTGTAAGTGATCCATGTTCCTTCTTTAAAGTGATGCTACAGCAGCTCAAAGTTAACTTCAGTATGTTTTTTAAAATGTCACAAAAGTCCACTTAACTTGGCAAAAGTAATTAATCTTTAATATGAAGATGGAACTGCTCTAGATTTCAGCTACAGGGTTATAGTCACTGCACCGCTCATTCTGATGCAAATATTCATTTTGTACACTTCATAAATGCCCTAAATTTTAAGAGTAACATTCAGTAATAAAAGAGAGTAAACATTACCAGCACGTTCTGAATTTTCAGAATAGCAGATGCTCCAACAAGATTAGTAAGAATTCTTTCAGGACCAGCAGTTTTTCTGTAAATTCTGCTGTTACACCAATGATGGGAAAGAAGTAATTTCTTCTTCAGAAGACAATCCTTCCCCATTTCTCAGGTCTTCCCTATTTCTCCAGGGTCTGATTAAGACTCAACTCCTCAGTTATCCCACACTTCCTTTAATGTTTTTTTAAGATAAACTTTTAATTTCAAAAGGGAAAAAAAGTCCTATAAAGTAACTAGTGAGTAATATCTGCTTGAACAACTGTCTGCTCAACACAGCTGTCAAGGAAAAGTGAATTTCTCAGCAGTACCCAAAGGGGAATTGATACCTAGTGCTGTGCTGCTGCTCTGCCTGCTCAGCTGGACAAGTGACCCCACGCCAACAGCAAGCACGTGGGAAGGAGGGAAGGAACAGGGAAAGGAGGGAATTACAGGGCTGCCTGAATGTGCTCCCACCTGCTGCCTGGACAGCCCCAGCAGCACCACAAGGGATATGGGAAAGGCACAGTTATCCTGGGACAAGGTCAGGGCTGCACAGCACTCACACCAGCGAGGGAAGGAGCTGTCTTTGTCTCTCCTGGTTTACCGTACCACAAACCCTCTCACTCTGCCTTCACTCCCAATAGCTTATCCAGAGTTTTCCCAATGAGGAGGCCTTCACCCTAAACTCCATGGCATTGGGAAAAAAAGAGGGAGAGAAAAAAAAAAACCAAAAAAGACTGCAGGCCTGGGATACTGCTGGAATAAAACAAAGTCACCTTATGGTTAGAGTAGAGCAAGAGAAGAAAGAATCCAGCCTTTCCAACCTTCTACTCCACAGGGCCCTGCTTTGGGCACAGCCCTGCTCTGCCCAGCAGCATCCACGCCAACACCAAGGACCTGCTTGGAGATGAGAGCACAAGGACAGGGGACATTTCTCAGTTACAGCTGTGTGAGTGACTGGTGACTGCAGCTGGGGGTCTGCCATCTCACCTTACACAGAGCAGGAAAATGGGTCAGATGGAACGGGTTTGGTTAAGCATCCAAACCGAAAAGGTGCTATTTTCTTTTAGATTATATAGTCTTTACTGGCAGTAAGGTTACTGGTGCAAGGCTTTCTAGCTTTAAAATGTACCAGGGACATGCCCTCTGAGGGTCAGGCCTTCATTTGCTGATGTTAATTCTCAGCTGCCTGTTATTCGTCCTTCATTGTGGCCCCTGTCTCAGCTGGGCACGCTCCCGATTCCCCGCTAGATCCAGACGGCGCATGTAAATAGTGTTTATGTTAAGGAAGTCATGTTCTGTGTGACTGGAGCACACAGAAACTGATGTTGTTGTCACTTTAGATTAAGCTCTCGTTTTAGCAGAGGAGGCAATTGGAGCAGGCAGCTGAGTGGCCGAATGAAATATTCAGCTCATTTCGTTTAAAGCTGCCCCGTCCCCATTGTTCAGGCTGGCAGGGCTGATTAACCCTTGCTGGTGCTGTCACAACAATGCTCACTCTGCCTCCAGACCCCAGCACTCAGGCAGGTTTCAAAGGTCAGCAAGGTGATATTTGCCAGGGCTTTTTCCTCACAATTAATGAACTTCAAGGAAAAGGCAAATTAACCCTTCAGGCCTCCATTGCTTTGTAGAGAAGGGAAATTAAACAGTACTTAGTGGTGGTCAAGGATGTTCTCCATGCTCAAGGCAAGCAGGAACACTGCTCCCCTTAACCACAGACTGGCACCTGTTCTGACACCTGTGAACATCCTGCTAGCCTTGAGCTAACCCCAAGCACTTAATGAGCTCTTCCCCATGTAGAATTACACGGTTGTTTTGGGGATTTTTTTGCAGAAATTGTTGACGGCAAACAATATGCCAAAATAAACCTAAGATCTAGGCAAGAAGAAGCCGTGGCCAGCACTGCTGTGAGTGTTCAGCTGTGGTCCACATGTGCAGAGAGTCTGTCAGTCTGTCTGTCTAGAGCACAGCAGCCCAAAACTCCCAGCACTGCTGCCATGGGGCTGCTTGCCTACAGCCATCCCAAAACCTCCTTGGGAAGTGCCTTGGCCACAGCACCACTGAACCGAGCACAGCCTTTCCTCCCAGGAAACAATCTTCAGGAGTGAGGACAGCCTTTCCTCCCAGGGGACAATCTTCAGGAGTGAGGACAGCCTTTCCTCCCAGGAAACAATGTTCAGGAGTGAGGACAGCCTTTCCTCCCAGGGGACAATCTTCAGGAGTTTGCTGGGATGCAGTTGCTGCTACAGGAGAAGCAGTGAACACTTAAATATGCGATGCCCAATGCCGCAAGACCAGAAAGGAGAATTATTAAACGGCCTCCCTTCAGCTTGACTTGTTGCAAAGATTCTGTTTATGGAATGGTCTATTGAAGGTGACAGGCACCTTCAAACCCAGCTGAACTTGTGCCAGCACCAAGTGCTCTGTCACCTACTGCCTGATGCTTCAGAGGGTGCAGCAGTACCTGCTCACAGCACGGGGCTCGGGCTCCTCAGCTCCAGACAGAATTAGAAACAAGACACTGAATATTCTTGGCAAAAGTGTCAGTAACAGCCCCAGATACTCTGAGTTAAGGCCATCATAAACTACAATATCAAGGGTAATAGCATTTTATTTTTAATGTGAGGTTTGGTATTTTAAAACAGCTAAAACACAGGAGACAAATTTTCTTAAAATCACTCTGACAAGTACTGCACCAATTCCTCCATTTAATCTGTATTTTGCACTAAATTGCCAAAAAAAAGTGTATCTATTAAAAATATCAGTAGTTATACAAACTACAGTCATACTGATAGCAGATAACCACAAAAGTACCTCTGTTGTGGAGCAGCTGAAATCTTAACTCCCCACCCCCCAAGACACTGAACTACATGTATATACTCATCTCTCTCTACTGCTAAGGCATTTCTCCAGGATACAAGAGAATTGGGTACCACTGATAAATGGATATACCTCGTAAAATAATACTTATACTACCTAAATTACTAATTTCCAATAGCCTTGCAGCTACCTTTTACTATGACATTTTACAGCACAGTTCATATGAGAATATCCTGTAAGAGCACTCATGATAATACTCTCTACTTGCATATATGGCATTATTTTCCAGCTTTTCTGTAATGATTTCTACAGAGTCAAAATCTCATCAATTGGATGTTTGCTTTACTGGTTATCTAGATAAATATGCAGTTATCTATGAATGACTTGTGAATGCAGATAATAGTGAGTTAACAGGAGAATATAAACATGACATCTTAGGTGTAATTATTGTACACACAGTTTAACTACTAGCACTTTTTTTTTTCCATTTGGTACATTGGAGAATATATTACCTGATTCCAATACTCTGTCCATATCTGCTTAAAATTTAGGGTCCAACTCAAGAAGATCCTTCAGTGCTGTTTAAGTACCCTAATACCTCCAAATAAAATATACATCTGTCACACTGAAACAAAGAAGTACTACATGTTATAATGAGACCTATTTCTTCAAAGACTAGCCTCTTAAACCTCACAAGCAATGAATGGAAACGCCTTTTAGTAATCCCTTTTGATGCCTTCCTGAACAAGAAGCCATGCAAGATGTACACAGACGTAGCTAAGCTCCTATAATCAGTCTAAATATGAGTGGTTGTAAAACCAAGTTTATGTTATGCATGAACATATTTTAGACCTATGCACTGGGAACAGTGAAGTGCTTGACATCTGAAGTTAGACAGTGGTGAATTGTAGCATGCACACATCACTCTCATCTGCATAAATATCTATTTTCAGAATCACCAAGGCTCAAACACCCCCAGCTTTCCACTAATTTAAAAGCATCATTCATTTGAAACGTTAGGATAAAGCCCAAAAGGCAGCTTACCCACCAAAACCCAGCTTTGACAGTACTGTGATTTCATATTTCCCCCTCTCACCACATTTTGATAAAAAACCCCAAAACAAACAACACATACAGCAGGAAAACCCACACACAAAAGCATACCCTGACACCTGACCACCTACACCTCCAGAAGACCCCCACCTCAGGGTGGCCAGAATGGAGACGGGTGGGCTCTGCGGAGCCGGGGGGAAATAAAACACAAAACATCCTGCAGGAAACACAACTTATTCCAGAGGCAGAGCTGTCCCCTGCACGAGCCAGGCAGGCTCCAGCATTCCAGCATGGTGCTGTGGGAGCCAGAGGTGCTGCTTTGGCAGGGGAGTCTCAGGGCTCCTCAGTGCCACGGTCATTAAAAGCGCGGCACCTTCTGAAGGAATCGAGTTATTAACCTCCCTGACCCCAGACAAATTTAAACCCCACTAACTGCACATTCCTCTGAGGAATCAAGGCACGTGTTTGTAAATTGCTTGGATATTCAGCATGATGAAAGATGTTACATAAATGACAGTTATTAATATAATAGTGGCAAATGGGTCAGGAGGAAGATTTCAGTACTGATTAGGCTGTTGTTTCTAGCCAGCATCAAATATTGCTCAAGTTTGGATACTGATGTCTTAAAAGAATATATATGATAGTCACCTCTTTAAAACTACAAATCCATTTGAAATTACAAATTGTTTCTCTAGTTTGAAGAAAATCTTGGAATATACTCTTCAAAGAAAAAGTTCAAACCAAAATGATAATAGTTCCTTATATTTGGTGCAGTCTAGGATTAAAGATTTGCGTTTGGACTGTAATATTGTCGTCTACTGATTACTGCTAAAGAAATCCCCCAGCAACGTTTGCAAAGCAAATTTTCCCAAAGCAAAGAGAAAAAGGCATGGTATGCCCAGATGCCCGAGAGAAAAAGGCATCCTCACTGCCCAGGAAGATGTTGTAATGATATAAATTAAACTGCCATTTTTCTGGAAGAAAACAATAAAAGCAAACAAAACAAACAAACAGAGTAAAAGCAACCTGAAACATGCACCACAAAGAAAGTTTCCCCTTGCAACCCAGCTAGAGGTCTTGTGTCCCTACAGAGCACTCCACTGGCACGGATGGAGGTGCAGAAGGGTAAGTTCAACATCCAAATTCACTAAAGATCCCATCCCTGGTGTTATTAGCTTCATTAGGACTGTTGCCTGACCAAGTTCAACAACCATACGTAAACAAAACTATGTGAACATACTCACAGACACCAACTTCCCTGCAATTCCAAGCACCCAGCAATCATTTACAGATCATGGACAGGCAGCACTTTCCCAACCCTGTTCCGAAATCAATTGTGACCATCAAGCAATGGCACCACTTCACAAAAAGAAATTAAGTGGATTTGCTCTCAGATTGGAAGTCAAGGAAGGCACCAAAAGTAAAGGGCTTGTAATTACTCACATGGCAATTTGGCAAAGCAGAAACTGCCTGGAAGGGTTCCCCCAGCTCAGAGGTGGAGGCCTTGACAACTGGGGTCACAAGCCTAACCAAAATTAAACCAGAGAAGTTGGGCTCACAGACCAAAACGTGACTCCTGGGCCTGCCAACAGGGGAAAACTGTAGAAGCTAGTCCAAGGTAAAGGTCTGGCTCTTGGTGGATACAGGGAGTTTTACACAGTATGTGAGAAATGAGGCAGTAACTGGTTATTCACACAGAAAGAGGGCATCTTTTTTCAACATTTCTCCTGGAATGGTTATCCAAAAATACCAGCAGTCTGGTTACAACTGACTTTTTTGGTCAAAAATGGGGTGAAGAAGATGTCAAAAGTCAAATGCCATTCATCAAATTATCAACATTAACGCCCAAAATATTATAGTATTTTCAGTGTAGAAATGAACTCCCAGGAGATTATGTTACTGTTAAAGCTCTTAACCCCTTCAAGCGGTTCCCTGCAAGGTAAAAAAAAAAAAAAAACCAAAAAAACCCACAAAGATCTCACATACCTATGCTCAAATCTGAGGTGATTCATGGGGATATTTGAGAAGAACCAGCACTTAGCATCCTTCCTGTCACAGGAACGTGGTGAGGGGTGTTTTCTGCTAATTGTATTTCTACCAAAGCATGCCACAAAGAAAGAGGCACTTCAGAGAGATTGTTCAGGTCAGCTTCATCAATTTTCTAGGTCAATAAAAAAAACTTAGCCCCACCCCCAAAGTCAAGATACTAAAGAGCAGTTCCAGAATTTTGTGACTATACTTCATCCTCAAAGCTGTATATCAGGATATGTGGAAGGCCAAGGAATCCAGATTTACAGAACATTTAGTTCTGTATTAGAAACTTTTTGGTGTAACCAGGCCAATGACAGAGTGAGCCTGGTCAATTTATGGGTTTTGGTGGAAAGTATGCCAAGTGTGGTGGTGGTTTCAGCTGAGTTTCATTTGAGGGTTTGAGTTTTACTCAAAGCCTGAACTCTAAGGGAAACTAAAGGGACATGAAACCATGCACCACGAAACTGAAATAAGGTTTGCATGAACACTGAAAAGACAGGTTCATGAAGTGGGGAAAAGGCAAAAGCCCCAACCAACAAACAGGCCTAGGGCTTCAAATTCACCATACATATAGTGCTAATTCCAGTCTTCACTACTGTTATTTCTGAGAAGTGATTCCTCATACTTTACACCCAACTGAGAAATTCAAGGTCAAGAGAAATTACTTGCATTCATGAAGGTTTCCAGATTTTTAGTTGGGAGGACGTGGCTCCATATCATCCATTTTCAGTCAAGAGTTCAGATTAAAATAACAGCGGTTTATTTATTCAGGTTTAAACTTCTAAACATTTATCCTCACATCCCTCTTTCTTTTGAGATATACCCAGTATCATCATCCTCGATGACAAGTGAAAACAATGCATCATGAATCTATAATAACCTCTTCATTTGGTTTGCAACATGGATTTTTGTCTGGTTAAATGTCTCAATTACTCCCACTTATAGGTTATCCACATATGGACTGAGAGCTGAACCCATTTGAGAATTAGCTTTTAACAGCTGACCTGGTGCCTCAGCAAGTGTTTTGCACAGTCTCCTGGGAAAAAGCACATTCATGAGCAAGCCTGGAATCACAAACCGGATCTCAGGAAAGGCAAAGCATGTTGCTGCTGATCACACAGAGAATTCAACTACCCTACTGCTACAATGCTGCTCAGTGGCCAAGTGACAGAACAGCATTAAATATTATTTGCAGAGAGAGCCATCTGCCTGCCATCACACAGGAGGGTGAAATCACTTGCAAGTAAGACTGGAAAGAGATTAGAGTTTCATACGAGAAATGCAAAGGCGGAGGAAAGACGAAAGCCAGCAAAAAGTAAAACAAAAATTAATTACTTAGAGATTAGCATCCAAGCCTGCTATTGGATCTATTAGCACGATATCCCAAATAATTATAGGGTTTCCCACTACCCTCACACTAACTACTACTGCATTTTTCTAAATTGCTATGTTATATAAAACACCGGGTATTTTTAATGTCCCTCTAGTATCTGAGCAATTATATGCATTATAGTTCTGTATTTTCACACCATTGAGGAATGATGGCTTCAATTCACCACCTCTGTGCTGATGACTCCCACATCTCACTCCCAACCAATCTTGTTCTATCTAAACACATATTTCAGCCAGTTTTGCTTCAACTTACAACTGTTAAAATCTTTTTCTCTGTCTGCTACTAAAGACTCAACAGCAGTGACTTTCAGACATGCTGATGGGACAGAACTTTTTCCTTTTTTTATATTTGCATTTTAAAAAAAAGAGACTATAAAATGGATATCTACAGTCAAAAGCATTAGGAAAGATCAGAGTGCTTCTAGGCTCAGTATGTAAACTTCTCAATAAATGATTTTTTAAAAAATCATCATTATGGGTTTTAACATTCCCATCAATGATCCCCATCATTCCATCAGGTGTGCTGATGCTCCAAGGATGTATCACACAGGCCATGGCAGAGACAGGAAATTTTTCTGCCTAGCTACTAATCCCATAGGTTTTCCACCCAGACAGGGTAAGTAGCTGCCTAAATTTCAGTTCCCACTTAAGGAATGCTTATTATGTTGTTCCCTCATCGATTCTAGCATGCACAGCTTGCTAAGGAGTTCACCCTGTTCTCAACCTGGAACTGTGAGGGAAGAACAGACTCAATAAAGGCTCAGAGGTTTTGTTCAAATGGGTGCAGAGAGAGAATTTAAGCTTCACACATCCTATCTAAGCGGTCCAAAAAGAGAGAAAGAAATCTAAAACTCTGGACTTGCACACAATTTTTCCAGCTCTCCCGTCTGTTACACAGACTAGACATTTTGCAGATTTCTTGGAGAACTTCCTGGCAACCACAAGCAATCACCAGGGCAGGATGCATATGTGTTAAACTGAAATCTTAAACAAAATCATCTTTTTGAGCTTCAAACTTTTTTTTTTTAACTGTGAGTTCTGGAAAGTGGCTTATTATTATTTTATTTTGCTGCAGCTAGTTCAGCCATTCTCCCCCACTACAGAGACAAGAGGGCTCCAAGGCTTAGGGGTCACCATTGATGTTTTACATGGCCCTTCTTGGAAGAAATTGCACTGGCCTTTTTTTCTGGACATCTTATTTCTATTATGGCGATTTTTCTTTGACCCTATGCTGTTGTGGTTTAGATCCAAATGAAGATTACAACTCATTTTTCTCATTTTAGGCACACCCACCTAAACAGTGAGACTCTTCCTGATTGTTAAATCAAACAACCTGGGGTCCACAAGGTCAACAGCCCAGTTTGTTCCAGAGCTGTTAATCAAGCAAGAATTAATACACTAAGCATAGGGGAAGTTGTCAGTGAAGAGCCAATAAAAGGACTTCACCTCTTTGTGAATCCCTAATAGGTTAACAGCTTTCTCTTGGATGGATAGTGGGTACCATGAAACAAAGTGTGACCCCACATCACTGGTAATGTGTAGTTTGTTGTTTTTATGTTCAAGGACACCGTGGAAATTCACAGCTTTCACCAAGCTTTCTCCTCAATGATACACCCATTTCTAGGGAGCCACGATGAGGGCATGAGGAATGGACTGGGAATCACTTGTATATAATATAAATGCCCTCCCCTGTCACAGGCAGCACCTCACAACTGCTGCCACGAGAAACACGAAATTATTCACAGTGCTGAAAAACCCAGGGCATTACCAAAGTACATTCTGCAAAATTACTCAGCATCATTAATAAATTTGTTATTAATTCATGGAACAAATCACCTTAAAAGCCCTGATGAGTTTATGGGTCTTAAGCAATAAGTGTGTTCTCAGTGTGCTGTTATTCACCCCATTATATAAGCAGGTAAACAGTGAGAGAATATCATTTCCTTTAGCTACACATGGGGTTGCTGAATTTGATATACTTACATCCCACTTGCACTAAAGAAAATGAGAAGGGATTAAGCTGCTTGCAGAAAGCAACACAGAGGGAGCTGCTGCCTGTGATGGGATAAGACCTCAGGCGATAATTCTGTGCCCACTCAGGCTCTCTGCAGCTCTCCACTTGTCCTGGGAGTCGAGCATTTAAACAAAAATAAAAGGGGCGAAAATGATCTGCAAGTGTTAAAACCAAGCGTAACCAGAACCAGCCTTCACTAGAGAGTGAGAGAGCAGTGAACCAAAAAGGGAGAAAGTCAGAGTCACCCCATAATCACTAGAAAAAAAGACCAAAGGAGGACCAACTTTTGTCCCACAACCCAAATTTCTACAGATACACGTGTTACAAAGGACTCACTCTGAAATGAGGAAATTCCCACTGGCAGCCCAGTCTGAAATATTATCTCTAAAAATCAAGGACAGAGCCAAATGCCATCGGGCCTCTGGTGGATCCCATAAAAGCTCCCAAGGTCTCAAACAAAAAAATACAAATTCTAAGCTCTCCTCAATTCCTCTTCAAGGCCAGCAACTAGCCAGTAAGTAAACTTGAATAACTAATGGAAATCAGGAGATCTGTGACAAGCTGCTCAATAATTCTTTGCTAAAGGGAAAGAAGAAATAAAATAATTTATGTGTATTCTCTGTGATCCCGCTGTAAAAGTCTCAGGCAAAATACACAAATCATTATTTTATTTAAAAGAAAGAGGGAACAAAAAGGTAATAATCATAGTTATTTGATCTAATTATTCCTAAAGGAATCCATAAGAGACTAGAAAATGTTTAAAAACCACCAGTCCTGATTTGCTACCTGGGGAGAATAAAAAACATCCTAGAAGGAAACACAGGTGAAAAAAAAAATGAAATTAGCATCTCCAAATTGTTTAAAAAAGGATCTCCAGCCTAAAGAGAATCGACAGCATAGCTTTAAGGACAGATAAATGGCTGCCTCAAGGATCTGTCTTACCTCTTCTTTTTTTTTAAGTAATACCTTAATTTGCATAGTAATAACCCAATTATTGTAAGATTAAGTGACAGAAATCTCATTATTACCGTTCCTACAAAACAGTTGATATTCCATTCAGTACCTTTTAATGTTACACACCTTAAAACATAATTATTCCAATATATGCTCATTCATCTTTAATGCAATTTCTTTAATAATAATTTAAAAAAGACTCTTCTGTAATTGTTAGGGGTTTTTTTTTGGTTGAATATATTATTGTTAAAACACGATTTTCCTCCTCCAGGCTGCTATAGAAACAAGCAAAGCCAACCAGCTGCTTGGGGGCACGCTCCCTCCCCTCTTCCCAAGAGGGAGTCCACCAAGAGGCCTAAAGCACATATGTTAAAATATGTTGCAACAACTCTCTCTCTCCATCTCCCCACTCCCTGCTTCTTCCCACGCTGAGAGCTGGTCATAAGACAAGCTTGCAAACAAAATCAAACATACAGCAGGCTTCTGGGAGTTATTTGTGCTCAGGGACTGCTGCTATGGGGAGAGGGGGAAGGGTTGTGGGTCCGGGGCCGTGGGAGGAGGAATCAGAGCCTCACCTGCTGCAGGCACCCTCAGCTCCAATTACAGGGCTAATAAATGGGATAAGTGGCCAGTTACCAGATTAAGGACAGAAAGGAAATGGGGGAAGGAGATAGGGCTGGCTCCATCAGAAGGACGCAGCCTCACACATGTTCTGCCTCAAAAACATGTCATGAGCAGTCAGAAGGGCAGAAGGAGCAGCCACCACCTGGCCAGCCCCATCCAGCTCCAGGTAGGGCTGGGGAGCCTTTTTTTCACAGGCAAACCTTCCTCACTGCTTCCTCAAACCCTACACAGGCTGGAACCAAGCGAGGGCTGGCAGCACTGGGTGTCTGTCAGGAGCCTGGACAAATCCAGCCCCTGCTCCAAGTCCAGTGCCTTCCACAGCCACTTGAAGGGGCTGGGAAGGAAAGGATTGTAAACAGCCACTCTTCTATACACAGTCCCCCTCCCAATATACCCAGAGCAGCTCTCCAGGAAAAGTTGGTGGGAGACATTCTTCGTGAAAACACACAAATCCAGCTCGCTTGGCACTCGCTCCATCTCTTATCCCACCATCACCAAAAGCAGTAAATACAAGATGCAATTTCACAGGAGTTATTTACTGTTTAATTTTTGTGAAAGCCTTCTGTCAAAATGGCACGAAGGAGAAGCAATTTGGCTGAGCTCCGATCCCCAAAGTCCTTTACAAGCACCGAGACACGGCAGGTCCCATTAAAAAGGGAAAGTTGCTGGAAACCATCCCTGGGTGGAAGAATTCCAGTGTTTTTCAGTGCTGGGAACACAGCTTGCTGATCTTGGAGGTGAGTGAGGCAGCCTACCTCCTGCCTCCAATCCCTGGGGGGCTCCAGAACCTCCAGAACCTCTCAGTGCTGCCCTGGATTCCACACCTCGTGCCAGCACCAAGCCAGCAGGGAAAGGACATCCCTGGCACTGCCACTGCCCTGCAGGGAGCACAAGCTCCAGGGCAGGACAGCTGGGCTTCTGCTCTGAAGATTTTGACCACTTCCCTCATGGTTCTGGTTGTGAAGAGTTTCCAATTATACCATATTCCATGGAAAGCAAATTAAAATGACTGTCTTTACTTGAAAACAAAATAAAGCAGTGAATATGCTAATGATTTTTCCTTACATTCTTATCTCATTTCATGCCTTTAAACAGAAAACCTTGTGAATCTTACTATGAAAATTATCAACAAAGACTAAAGAGCCTTCCATCTTACACCAAAACTTGGAGGGCTGAGTTTATACCATCCTGACCCAATCTGACTGAAATTGAAAACTTTTTCCTCTTCCATTAATAGCTTTTCCAATTCAGCAGTTCAAAGCCACAATCTCTCACAGCCTATGCAAGGATTTGGGATCATTTTATAAATCTGTGTGGCAAATGAACATGAAAGAGAAACTCTCCTTATGGCTGGGAACTATCCTTTGGGGGGAAAAATGTTATTAGCTTTTTAGAGAGCATTTGCAAGGGTAATTTGCACTACAGCATTTCTTTTTATTGGCCTTGCAAGCAAGTGTTGAAACAATTTGTCTTATCATATATATTCACTTTAAATAGGGACCTCATGTGAAATGTTCCTCTTGAAACAAGGAACAATGGGTTTGAAAACCAACACTAAAAATGGTTGAGTGTGGCAATAATTTATTTCATCAAAAATACTCAAAGGGGAAGAGGAGAGCAAGAAGGAAAGGATAAATGAATGAGGGAAGGGAAAGCTTCTGATTTAGCCTGTCAGAACTTAAGGCAGCCATGCCAAAGCTCCCAGTTTGGTCCAGCAATTTCACAGGTATTACAACAGGAGGGTAAATCGCTACTCCTGGACATAATTTGTATTTTATTACTTCTTAAGAATCCTCAACCAAAACCAGGGTCTCAGCATGTGAGATTCTGCACAAACAAACAGTGCAGAAGCACCTTTACTGCCCACAGCCAGTTCCCAACAGACAGCTCCAAGTCAGGACTTCCAGGAGCTCTCATGGGCAGCAGCTGAGGATGCAGCATTTGACACGGGGAGCACAGAAGTCACTGGAAATCATTCCCCTCTTTCAGTGTGCATGAAAGAAGCAAAGCAGCAGCAGACTGCTCCTGAAAAAGTAAAACTGAAACCTCTGAGTCACCTCACCCTGCTCTGTGGGACAGTTCTTAGAGCAGAACACTCTGAGCAAAGAGAATTGATGTCTTTTATGCTCTTCTGATAGAACAAAGTGCAGACTGCAGATCTTCACTCTGAAAGTGGCATTTCATTCCACCAGGGCAAATAACTTCCATGGAAAGGAAGGAAAAAAATTCTTCATGACAAGGAAACAATACCACTTTTGCAGTGAGGTTACACATCATTTGGATTGCAAGTACTTTCTTCTGCATAAAATCAGCACAAAAAAGACCACTGGAAGTACAGTAAGAAATAATAAAATCAAAGGTTCTGTGTGTTTCTAGTGCTGATTCACCCCTACAGCAAGAATTCAATTTGCAGATGAGGGCCCCAAAAGGCAGCTTGCTACTGCAGCTCCCTTCCCCTTCCTCTGGAGCCCGAGGGATTCCCAAGGGGTGCTGAGAGTCTGCTGCTCACAGGCCCAAACAATTTACTCCTTCTGTTCCTGCAACTCTTCTATCTCCCATCTCGGTGGTGTCGTGCGTACAGTAACCAAAATTTAGGTAGTGTCAGTACTTAATCTGCATTTTTAAATTAAATGTGTTTTAATTGAAAAAGAAAAATTAATGGAACCGAGCTAGTTTCAACAGCAAAGTTCTCAAGCCCAGAATAACTGAGTTAAAAAAACCAAACCAACAAAAAAAAAAAAAAAACCAAAAAAAAAAACACACACACACACAAAAAAACTCCAGAAAAACCCCCAAAACCCACGACAGGTGAGGATGGTTGCTCACCCAAGCTGTGAGTTCAAACCCCTGCTCAAGATGAGAGACCACAATTCCACATGTCCTGTGGCAGAATGTTAACCCCTGGGCTATGAACTGCTCCAAAGTCTTTCTCTCGAGGTTAGATTTGACTTCTGGGAGGATGACCTTTTGGGGTTTTTTTTAAGTGAAGATTCCTGAAAGCTTTCTTTTCATTCTGATTCAGAAAAAGACAAGAACAGAGGGGACGTTTTAGAGGTTACTGAAAAGTACAACAGGCCAATACTTTCAACTTCCACAGATAAACACAGCAGCATTTAAATCAGTATAACCCCCTTGATTTAATTATTTTTCAGCTTAACCCGATAGAAACAGAAATTATTTAGGCTTATGTTCAATGAAAACTGAGAAGTGAATCTGACCAGCAAAAGAACAATAGTTTTTCAAAAATTGAAGAATGTCAAGAATTGCCACTTCTTTACTTGCAGTAGTAAGGAAAGGCTACTCTGCCTCATGTCATCAGCTTGGAAGCACTACAATTTATACATTGACATCCTCATTGAGATTACCTTCAGAGACAGAAATTGTCTCTCAAACTGACCCACTTAGGAGTATATGAAATAAAGCAAAATTCACACAGCTAAGAGTATGGGAAAAGACAGACTTAGTAAAATGAATGAATAAACCCTCAAAACATTGTACACATATTTTTATTGATGCTTTCGTAAGTACCATCAAACTGAAAAGTTAGACCCTGCCTTAGTATTTAGCTGTGACACAAACAGGCCCCTATTCAGCAAGTTTTGGGTTTTAAACATTTGAGTGAATGCTTGTTGAAGTCCTTGAAGTTAGCCAGCTTCTTAAGTACTCTGCTGAATCAGGGCCAAAGTCAAAGTGTTGACATGGTATGATGTAAAAGCTTAATATCAAAGGAATAATGATACCAGCACAAAGCACATTCAGCTGAATTCCCCTGTCATTAAGCTACACATATACATATAATTTCTGGAGACATCTGATCTAATGAAACCCTAAGGTCAAGCAGACTGTTCCCCTCTATTTCCATGTGAAAACAACATTACTGCTTTCTGACTACCAAAGTTCTCTCAAGACTAAACCTGCTTGAGAGGGATTTGTCCACACATACAAGGACTTAAATGTTTATCTAAAAATCTGAACAAAAAAAAAAATTACCCATGACCCTTACAGATATGTGATTAAAAAATGTAGAATAATTAAATTAAATCCTACATGATACTTCATTTAAATCTGCAAATGACTTGATAAAAATCTATCTTTCTGTATCTTCCTTCTCAGATGATTTGATTACAAAAAGTAAGACAAAATCCCTCATCATTAAATGTCTCAAAGCAAACTGAAGAGCTGACAGAGAAAGCTGAGCTCTGACTGTTCTGAATATCCACGGTATTTGTACAACGTGTTGTAATAGTAACAGTCTTTAACTACTCACACGTGGCTGAAACATTTAGGTTTGAATCACACAAAGGACAAGTTTTGATGCAATATATAATATATTCTCACTAGTGCATGGCTTACATCATGATCTGGGGACTTTGGTATCACACAATGTGTCACTTCCTATGAAATAAAATCTGGGAATTATTGAAGCCATTGTCATCTCATATGACAAAAAAAATCAATGTTAAGTGTGCCTTTAAAACATTTATCAGTCACATGTGTCAAGAAGCAAGGGAGGAGGAATATTTCATGTGAGTAAAATGCAGCTAAGTTAACTTGACAAGAACATGTATTCACTTAAGAATGGGATATGTCCCTCTTGGCATGGACATCATACTGTGCAGAGTCTCCAAGAATTTAATTAGAGCTGTAATATAGTAATTAACTACTGCATATCGAAACCTTTTGTAATTTTTTTAAATTTTTTTTTCAATAGTGTGTGAAGAAAGAGAAATTACCTTGATGAAAAAACCCCAAACCAACAGCACATAAAAACAGAAGCTACTGTAAATCCACAGGCATGAAAGGGTGTGTGGTGAGCTTTGTCATCTTTTTGTTCCATCACTGACCTCACCTGCACCCTCGTGACACCTTCTCTGAGCTACTAAAATGATGCAATGAAGTCTAATTTGTATTTGATAGTTCTCCATAAATAATTTCACTTCTTTACAGGAAATACCCCCTGCTTCCCAAAATCAACGGGGTAAATTCTCCCAGCCTCTAAAAAGGTATGTTCCAGAACTTCTCAACCTAAGTCATAAGTAATGCTGGGTTTATACAGATAATAAAAATCATTCCAAACCTGGGTTCAAACACAAAAACCAGGGACTTGAAAGCACTGAAAACCCTTTCTTTTATAAGGTACCTGTCTCTTAGGCCTTTGCTTGGCTTCCACAAACACCAGTACACAATCTCTGGTGGAGAGTCTCTAAATAATCCAGATAAAGTGGGAATAATCCAGATGCAGTGGGAGTGAGCCTAACCCGAGCCAAACCTGAACTCCCTTTTCTCCTGTTCATGCCAAAAGCATGAGAAAGGGAGAGAGTTTTCAATCACACTTTATAGATGCTCCACGGACCTGCAAATTCACCTTGACTTCAGGAGATCTTTGTACTCAGCTCTGACCCCCAAATAACCAGCAAATCATGGACTCAGTCCTTTCCTCAGAACTCTTCAAAATGTCATGCTTAGGAAAACACTATCAGGATTCAATGGATACAGAGGAAAAACAGAGACATGTATTATTGCAACTTGATCCTTGTTTGGGTGGGTGATCTTAACCACTCCTGTTGTAACTTCTCCACCCACAAGACAGGAATAACAGTAACTTACCTCTTTGATAAAGTATTTTTGGTGAGTAAAAAGCACCACGAAGGTGCTGAATTCCATTACTAAGTGCTATTATAGCCCAAGTGGCATTTGGCAAAAATAAAGAGACTATAAAGCATCCATGCTCTGATTCATTGTAACTTAGCTCCAGAGGGCATTCCTTTGGACTGCCTTTGCCTTCTTCACTCAGCAGCACAGAGCACAAACACTACACTACAGACAATGAATGTTAATATGTTCAGATAAATGCACCTGTGAAACATTTGCAGGCGTGATGGTGACACAGAGCACAGAGGAGCGGGTTACCACATGTCAGCTGAGCTGCGTGGATGTTCTCAGCCTGCTGAAACTGCCTCTGGAAATCTTTTAAACTGTGATCACTCAATCACTGAAAAAGCAGCTCCTGCATGAAGCTTTCAAAGCCGGAATCCTCACTGATGGTGGAGTCTCAATTCATAACTTTTCTGCTGGGATGGATGCGCTCCAGCCCTTACTTGGAATGCCAAACAACAGACTTGGTGAAGCAGGGCCAGAGTTAGAAACAAAAAAACCTACCCAATTTCCCCATGATGATTCCCATTATTCTTTTTATGTTTCCTTGAGATCAGATTTCCCAGGACAAGAAAAGCAAGTGGCCATTAGCAGAGGGAAGGACATTCACTGCCACCAGGCAGGGAATTTGAGGCTTCCCCAAGGGACTCCCCAGCCAGCAGGAGCCCCGAGGGGGATGGACAAAACCCCACAGGAACAGATTTCCTGAAGGATGCTGAAGGAGACATTTTCAGTGTGCAGGGACACCTGGACTGCCTCTGGGCACTTATGGGGTAAAGGCTGCTGGGCCTGGGCCCAAACTGTGTGACATCAACAAGGGGAAGGCATGGGAAGAGCCTGGGATCATGGAAAGGGGGTCACTCCACCACCCATCCTTCCTGAATTGCCACTGCTCATTCCTTCTGCATCCCCTCTCCCTCTTCCACCTCCGCCAAATCCAGCTGTATTCCACCTCAAAAAACAAACAGAAACAAAACCTCCCACCTCCCATACACAAAACAGGATGTACAGGGAAGTAAAGCATTTCTGATTCCCTTCACAGGGGATCAGAACCAGGGCTGTTCCCTTGACTTTACATCAAAAGCTAATCCTCCCACCTCCTCCTCATAGACAGGCAACTTCTGCAGACTCTTCCTCATTACATAAGGCACATGCATAATCCTTCCCCTCCCACAGAGCATCTCAAGAAACACAATCCTCCGCCTCCCCCTCAATCACATCAAGTCTAATCCCAACACTTCTGGCATTCCCAGCTAAATAGCCATCAGTACAGTGAGAGCAAATGGAATGAAGCACCAACTCTGCACATGGTTATAGCCACGGCCTCACAGCTGAACCTCCCCGTTTTCTACTCAGCCTTCAACATTCTGCTTCATACTTGCAATTTTAAATTCTTTTCCTGTATAAGTTCTGCCAGGTCTTTTACTTTTTCTCTGTAGCTTCTTTTGTGAGGGATGAGAGGGAGAGAGGGTGTTTTTTTATTAGTGAATAGCAGATTTTGTTTTGTTGGTGGCATTTTATGGCCATGTTTTAGAAACAAGTTCACAGTAAGTTCAGAGGAAAGGAATTTTCAAAGAAAATCTAGCACAAACCATTGTGGGGAATTATATGGAAAGTTGACAAAATTACGATAAATAATGAAAAAACAATTAAATGTGAGGAAACACTGCATCAGTATTTATCACATTGTTCGCTTTTCTTATGGAAAATGCTTTATCGTCCACGGTTTCTGAAAGAGATCTTAACCCAGGCTATGGAAGCAGAATGCTGCATATATAATGGGCTTGAAACATATTTTTTATATATATGGGAAAAAAAAGAAAATGGCAAATATGTCTGTATGAGATAAGGCTTTCAGAACAAAATATAATACATGGAAATCCTTTCTTGAAGTGCTTTGTGGTCTTGGAGGTAGGAAACTTGAAACAGTTACAGTAAACACAAGTCTAAACAAGGTGTGAAAAATCGGGGCAGAGGCAGAAACAAAACCTGAAGTAAGCAGTTAAAAGAAGTAAGAGAAGTGATGTCTTACATGGTCATGGCTAATCTATTTACAGTTACTTTAAATTCCATTTAAGAACTCAGTTGCAAATAAATAGAGAATGTCTACACCCAGCATTTAGGAAAAGTAGTTAGGAAAGGAAGAATAAGTGGAGAGACAGGCACTCAGAACTTCTAGCTCTAACTCCAGGCTCCCTGTATGGAACTGGCTAAGCTGTACCACCTCTTAGACCAGCTCCTTCCCTGAATAACAGGGTGAGAGCATTTTCCTCTCCAGCATACTATCAAAATGAATTAACTAAATTATATTAACTAAGGCTCCCTCCCTGTCCTCCTGCAAATCTTCTGTCAAGCTCCTTACTTGCCTTGATGTCTACAAAGGCTCTCCTGACTGCTGGGCAGCTGGTGTATTAGGAGACCAGCCCATTATATCTGTATCTACATTAGAGAACAATTTGGTGCAACAAAGGCAGAGCACAACACCACTGCAGTTGTTGCCAGGCACCTCCCTCCATAATAATAATAATAATAATAATAATAATAATAATAATAATAATAATAATAATATATTATGTGGGCTCAGGCTGACTACTGACTGGATTCAGCCCTGTGTGCTGTACTGAGTCTTGTGGGTGGCTCATTTTTGTCCCAAGGACCAGCCACTGGTTTAGATCCGTGTATTTCTCTCAGTGCTCAGAGTACCTGAGGTGTGTTTCAGCACAGGAAGTTCTGCTTTGATTTCCTTCAGAGGAATCTAGTTCAACACAAACCAAAGCCACTCTTCAATCCAAGCTGGCATATGCTAAGTAAAAAAGACAAGGGAGATTTTCTTCAAAACCACAGAAGTGGTCCCAACCAAAATGCTAAAATCGAAATGCTAGTAGCCTATGCTGACTACTGTAATTTTTCTTTATGCATTCCCCTGTCTCCTTATCCATATTCTGGTTGTTTTCTTAGTTAGTCTTCAAGATACATTAAGGTTTCACCCCATGTAGGGTTTTGGTGGTGAAAATTGCTCCTGGCTGCAGTTTACAAGGACTCACAAGCAGCTGCAATGGCACAAGGTGAAGTGCAAATAATTGATGTGCAAAGGCAGAAAGAAACCTGTGTTTATTAACTAGTTTCCTCACTGCACTGTGAAGTGGTTTAAGACAGTAAACTTTTGGGATGCAGTCAGACACTGTGTTGAAGAATTATTTGGCTTATTATCTGTACTATAAAATTAAGTTTCTAAACAATAATGTCTTTAAATATTAGTGTTAATAATCTGTCTTCTTCTTTTGCTGGTATGCTTTATCTTCCAACTTATTTTCTTCCTGAAAATAATTTTACCTATGGATCCTAGCCTTGTTGCAGGGTTTTTCCCATGTGTTGAAGGAACAGATAACAAATATAACTGTAAAGAGTATTGTTTGCTATGTTCTATTTTGTATATTAAACAATTACTTGGAGAGCTACTGTGTAAAAGACATTTGATAATGAAAGGGTAGACAGTATTTAGTAAGCACAGAAAAAGGATGACTCCTTGATAGAAGCCAACCAACATTTTAAGTAGCAAGGCTTCAATTTTTTTGTTACTGTGCTTTTAATTGCAAGAGGTGTCGACTTCTATTCTTGTGGAGAAATCAGTCAGGAATCAACAATAATGAGGAGTATATTCAAAAAGGTTACTTCAAGCTCCAGGAAGCTAATCTTCTTTGGTTATTCATAACTACTAAAGAGATAAAAGCTTATTCACAGAATAATTCAGAGCACCTAAGCTAAACACTGTCTCTGAGCCACCTTCCACCCACATCCTTCCCCACTGAGATGGGCACAGATGAAAGCCAGCCTTAAGTCAGTCTTTAGGAATAACCCCTGTTTGTGAACAGCATTTCCATATACTTCATCTCTCTAATCAGAGGGTTTAAAACACATTGTTTTATTTTGAACTGCAAGTGCTTCAATTGTGTCAGTCAAATCCCACTGAAATATTCTCAAATTTTAACACTTCATTTGGCCTTGCCATTAAAAGTGCTTCAATAACTCTGTAAAGCAGAAGTATTTCAGTTTTGAGAGGGACAAATTTGTATCCATTTGCAGAATAATATTTACTTTACCTATATTCTTGTGGACTCCTGCTACTCATATTCAGCTGAGGTCCTCATATATACTGTTTCAGCTTAAGGCAAATCAGAATTGACCTGATCACAACCAGATTTCAGAGATACTTTGCTGTTATTACCTTGTAGTCAGTCCCTGTGCATTGGCATCCATATAATAAGTTTATGGTTAAACAGAGTCTTAATACCTTAAAAATGTTCTAATGCCCTAGACAAATATTGTTCTAATATGTTATACCTTAAAGGTAGATACAAGGAACAGTAAAATCTTGGAGATGCTTCTTGTGGGAGCACTGTGCAAAAGATGAGTGGCTCTGTGTTAACAGGGATCAACCAGCAAACTCAGATAAGGAGTCAGCAATGCTAGACCTTTAAGTCTTGGAAATACTATTTTTTAGTTTGTTTTCACTTTTGGGTCAAGTTATTTTTGTAAATAAGAATAAATTCTATTTAAAGTAGGTATTAAATTAACCACTTTTAATCTTTTAGGGACCAAAGAAGCCTTAAAAAGCAGAGGAATTGTAAAAAGTATTTCACTTTCATGTTTCTAATCATTATTGTCTTTCTTGCTTCTAAAATCAAGCCACTTTTTCTCATCATTTCTTGAGAACTCAGAACAAAATATTTCCAGACCAAAATCCTTGTGTGACCCAGAAACATCAGTACTTTCCAAAAATATTATGACATGCTAACCTGTTAATGCAGACCTGATGCTTTACCTACATTTCACTAAATCACACCAAAACGGTCCATTGTGGCAGTGTCATTGAACATGTTGCCAAACTTCCTTTATTAGAGACATTCACAAGAACAAAGCCTTCAATGAATTAAGTATTAACTAATCATCTCACTGTTTAATCAGATTGTTTGCACTACTTAAAATAGTTACTGAATTTGCAAGGCATGGGGGTTTTTTTCTATTTATTTTATTTTTATTTATTATTATAATTTTATATTTTCCATAGATAATACAGGGTCCAGTTGACTTCCAAGTCATCTGAGAGACTCAGTACTGGTTTGGTAAATGTGAGGATTGAAAAATCTCTGTACTTCTCCCACTGTATCAGGCTTTCCCTCCTTTGAATTAATGTCAGAGCTGAGCTTTTAATGCATGGCCTTGGCTTGATTTATGAGTACATTTAAGGAATGTGAGGTCACTCAAGCTAGCAAACCAGCTGGCCTCCATGCAACAGAGTACAACAAAAACTTTAGGGGGGAAAAAGTCTCCCTGGAATTACTTCGAACAATGCATAAAAGAAATATTTTAAATTTTACTTTAAAACACATAAATAAAACTATATAGTCATGTTTGAAAATGCAGACCTATTTTAAACAGTAGCCACAGATGCACCAGATAAAATGGGATTTTTCCCCATTTTGTCCCTACAGAGCAGTATCCACAGTCAGGGCTACTTTATTGCCTCTGAAAACAAATATCTAAGGGAAAGAGACTCCCTTTAAACTAAAAAATGAATAAAACTTTGTCAGTTCTGCGCTGTAACATCATTTGGAACAGAGGACAAAAAGCCTTTCCAACACAATACAATACCCCAAGTTGTAAATGCTGCTGTCTGCAAGGCTTTACTCAGGTGAATACTGTACAGACACTGAAGATGCCACCAGCTCCAGTAAATCATCAGCTTGTGAAAAATCAGGGCTAATCTAAAAAGACCACAGGGCAGGCTAGAGGAAGTCAGTATTTAAGGGCTCCTCTTCACTCAGTGAAGAAAAAGAGACACGGGATGAAGACAACATCAGTTTTCTACCTTCTTCAATTTACAGATTTACTTGAAGTATTCCAGTGAAGTGCAGAAGCCTTCCAGCAAATCTGCCTTAGTTTTTGCAACACCCTCCTAAGACAACAGTCAGAGCCTGCCAGTTTCCTGATAAATCAGCCATACATGGCCAGCCACTCTGGAGCTATACATTGCCATTCAGGGAGACAGCAGAGGAGGTCTAGACAACCCTGCTTCTCCTGGGACAAAGCACTGCAAAGAACATACATATTTACACAGACCTACTGTTGTCAAATATTGTGATTTTGCCATGAGATTCATAGCAGGCATCTCCCTTACAGTTCTGCTCTGCTTATTGGAGAATATCAGCTCCAATTTAACAAAGAAATGGAGCTACAAGCTGTGATGCTTAAAAAAACCCACCCTTGAAAGTGTGAACCCTGACAACTCCAATGCAAGAAAAATATAGAAGGGGATTGTTTTTTTTTTATCTTACAATTTCTAAACGATTTTGTGGCCTGTTTCAACTGGTAATATTCACACAGATGGGTTAAATGTCACTTTGCACTCTGAATTAGCTCCCCTAAAATCTGTTCTCCAAGCCTTGTCACTCACCTGAGCAATGCTCCTGGTTTTAAATGGGCCTCCATAAGTGACCAGACTAGGTTACTTCTGCACGCTGATGAGCGTTACGTAGGAGGTGCCGATACTCCCACATCCCTTTAAAAAGAAGATTAGGCACTAAGATAAGTGAAAACTTCTGTTCAAATTGGCTCAAGTCCTTCTCCTATTTTAATTGGTGGCAGAACTCCCACTTACTTCAAAGGTCCAGGACAGGCACACTGTATTAATTAGGACAGTGCAAAAACTCTCATTACAAAACCGAAGCGTGTGGCGCTCACCTGATTTAAAACAAAAAAAAACCAAAACAAAATAAAACCCAGCCTTGGATTTGCATCTTGAAGAACACTGGGCACTATGACTTGGGTACAGAAGTCCCAGGCATTTTGGATTTTGAACTAAAAAGGACGTAAGGACGAGATTATGAGTTTATTCATTACTCATTTGTTATAAGCTTGAAAGGGAGGCTCGTTTACAGTCAGATTTCATATACATGAGAATAAAACTTGACCAAACAGTAGGTCATACTTGCACAGCTCTACTTACACTGAAGAGGGCTGCAGCTTTTTCATTTTAAAGGAACTTGGGCCTTTGCACCAGTCTCTGCAAAAGGAAAGAGCCCCCTTTGCAGGATGTGAGCTGAAATCCCAGCGCTGCCACATCAGGCTCCTCTGACAGCCAATCCCCAGTGCAGGGCAAGTACAATTCATTTCATTTATCCTCCTGGCTCATCCCCACTCCTAGAAGATGGTGACATCAGGCTGGTCCCTCTGAAAATGCCCTCCTTGCCACATCAATGAAACCTGGGAGCTGCCCTAGGCAGGGCAGCAGCAATTCCCAGTGCTGACAGTGCAGGGGCTGAGCCCGAGCTGCTGCTCCCCAGACCAAGTGGTGACACATCCAGCTCAGCCTCTCTTCTGAAGAGATCGGGGAGCAAGCAGGCTAATGTCAGGCTGAATATTTTTAATATTTATAATGAATAAAATTATATGCTTGGAATGCAACATTCAGCATAACAGCATTAAAAGCTAAATTTTTATTTGGATTATATTCATGGTAATAATAAGGAATGTATGGGTTTTTTTGTGACATAAAGGTTAAAGAGTCTGTAACCTCTAATTTGACAGGAACTCTATTATCACTCTCTGGAAAATTAGACAAGATAGAATATTAAGACATCCAAAAACTGACACAAATAGAAAACTAGGTCTCTCACTTGCTCTTCTTTCTTTAAACAAGGAAGATGATTATATGCTGTTTGACATTCCATTTTCAGGGCAACTAAAGAGATGCCGGGAGTCACACTTCATTTATTCTTCCAAATGCCACCACTGAAAAAAAAAAATGTGTTGGTATTTGAAGGCACCATACTCCCACAAACAGCGGCCAGAATTAACCTTGTCTTCCTGATGGATTCATTTGTGAAGTCCCTCAGTTTAGTTTCTCAAGATGAAATTAAAAATACCCTCATGGCTGAATGCAAGCACTTAAAGCACACACACTACATGGTGGGCCAAAACTCCCCAGGGTGTAGCCTCGCTGAACTCATTGTATTAGACAAGTCAAGGGGAAATATGTTCTTGTAGAGATTTCCAGCCTCAAGATATTTGGATTTGCTTAAGGTTAGCATCTGAACTTTTACATAACTATTCTGACTGAAGCTCACAAAATTTTGAGGTTCACAACCAGCTCTGAAACTGAGAGCAAAAAAAAAAAAAAATTACTTTTTTTTACTCTTTCATGATTCCCAGTAAGATGTTGTGCTTTACAGCGCGAATAAAACAATGTTGTTTTATATCTTGTCATCCCAGTGAACAAAGGCATAATGTTGCACACATTTCTGTAAACAAACAAACAAACACACACCCCCCCCATGGTTTTGTTGGAATTTTATCAATCCAAAATAGGCAAAAATAAAATTCAATTTTTGCAAATCTACTCAAAGCTGACACGAAAAAATTAGAATCATTAGTGAGTTTTTTAGTCTGTTCTTACTCAGGCAAAAGTCCCATTGAAATGAAGCCAATATTACTTCAAAATCTGAATACTGTTTCATTCAGCTTTTCAGCACCAAGATGAAGCTTTACTTACAACCATCTGTCATGGGTATAATCTCATAGCACTGATACCCATTTCTCTTAAATATAACCTTTCTTCATAAACTCTTTATCTACCTCTGGGGTATACACAAAGCCCAAAAAACACAAACGAAAAATCACTATTTTCACTATTATTGTATATGAACAATAATAATACCTTGCAGTGTAATAAAAATGCATCCCAGATAGCTTATCTAGGCTGAAACACACACGACAATACAGTACCATGAAGACAGAGATTAAGACTTGTTTTGGCACATCTTGAAAGAACGCATGAACCAGGGGGATGGTGGAGAAGAAGACAATGTTGCATTTTTAGATTTCAACACATTGTGAGGTTTCTCAAATGGCAGCTCCTCTATTGCCATTAAAAATCCACTATGTATGCATATCTGAGTATTAATAAGATGGAGTTTACAATGTACTTTCAATGGGAAAAACCACAGAGAGGTGGAAAAGCATTGTTAGAATGGTGTCCAGTGATGAAGCATGATCATCCTTGAGAGCTTGCATTCCTCAGTACCCAAGCATTTCACACTGTTCTTGCTAAGGTGTGACAAAAAGCTCAGAATTCTGGACAAAACAGAGAAATAGGGGGTGATGGTGACTGGAATGAGGAGACAGCACAGGCACTGAACTGGTGCCATCCCACTGGGGCTGCATTTCTACCTGGGCTACTGGGACACTTCTTTCTCTCAGACCAAGCAGTGGATGGTGCCAAACTCAATTACCCAAATGCTTGTGCAGTTCAAGGCATGGACAGAGACATTTATTTGCCCTCTGACCTGTCTGACTGGAATCCATCCATCCACCCATGAGCAGGATGCTCTGTCCACCTGCAGTGCTGGGACACAGTAATTTAGTTTGTTACTTCCAGGCTAGTCTGAGCATGCCCTTCCCTGCAGACATGCCCCTCACTGAAAAATAACCAGTCAAGGTCAAAAGAGAAATTTCAAGTAGTGTTATATTAAGTGCTATATTGATTGGTTGTTTTTATTTTCACACATAAGATCCTAAATAATGTATTATCTTTCAGCATACCAAAACCTAGAAGTCATCACCAACTGCCCAGAACAAAAAGCAGGACAAAAGAGTTGTTTAGGGGAAAGATGACTCTTGATATTTGGCATGTCTAAAATTTTTGACTCAAAACAGATTTTTTTTACATCTGTCATGATTTTTGGAGATGTGGAATGACTACACTGTTAATGATAATTTTTGGAACCTAAAGGCCTGGTTTTCATCTTCAGTGACAGCACAAAACTAAGAGGTTGGTTCGGGATTTTTTTGCAAGAACATCATTTAAAAACAGATACTGCCAACTCCGAGATAAGCAGCTGCAAAACCACAATGTTTTAATTTTACAAGTCCGTATCAGACATCATACACTTCCTGAGGATTCTGGGAAGTGTAGTCTCCTAGCCTAGTTTTCTCCTAAAATGAATAAATTTAAGACAAACCATCCAGGTATTTCTGTTGGTAAACACGAGGCAAATATTGCCCCCTGAAATTACGTTTACAGCTGAAGGGAAGGAAACCAAGTGAGCCTATTCCTCTGGTGTAAACACATTATCCCCTTGTTTAAAGGGACGAGGTCGCCTCTCCCTTTTGCTCAAATACATAAAACAATTTATCTCATCTATTTGCCAGGATACTGGGTAATATCTCCAGGGCTGGCTAGCAGCTGGTTTAATTGCAAGCCAGTTTTACGTCACGCACAGGGAGAGGGGGAATTTGGAAAGCACTCAGAAGAGGGCACGAGGAGAAAATAGGTCAGGTAGCTTACAAACGTGCCAGAAACAGAGACTAATAGTTCTACTTTTTATTCTGTAATAAAATTAATGTTGCCCCAGCAGCATGCTATTTGGTACATCCATCTAATCTATTAAACAAACAAGAAGACAAAGGATTAGCTGAAGATAGCACTCCTGTGTATTTGTGAACTAGTTTCTCGTAATTAACAGAATTGATGGTAAATATAATTTTGTTTTTACTTTTTCTTCATTTTCACATACAAATGTGCAATATTATATATCAACTAGGAAAAAAAATCTGCTAAACTGATTATGAAACTACAAACCTATGATTTATTTATATGTTTAGTAACAGCATTTTCCTTTTCGCTGTTTCCTTCACATACTAAAAAGAAAGGGCAGAACAGGAGGAGATATGCACAATTTCACCCACCAGAACTTCACATTAGACCCCACAATGTGCACACAGCAAAGCAAACAGTGTAAAAAACATGAAAGGGAAGAAAACGCTGGACAACTCTGAACAAAAGCAATCTCAAGTACAAAGACTTGAGATCTTTTTTAAGATCTTTGCAAGCAGAGAGGAAAATAAGTGCTTCAAAATGGGGGCAAAGTGAAGAGGATTCTTCATAAACACTGACTGGAAGCCTTCAGACACTAAAGACCCACATTATAGACCAATCCTATAAACTCCCCCAAACCTCATCTCTCTGAATGCTTGAATTAATTTTTCTCCTGTCACTGGGAATTAAGTTTACTTGGTCAATCAAAACTTTCTGATTCTCTGCAAGAATTTTCAGCCTTCAGTACAGTTTGTAAGCAGCTCTGCAGAACAGGCCCTTTGAAACCATAAAAGAAGGCAGGGGTAAATGGCACTACTGCAGCAGGGAGAGTCCTGCAGAGAGGAAATTCAACAAAAGATGCATTATGCTGTTAACAATAAGAAAACAGCTCTATGATTTCCTCTTATTTCTAATATTTATATTGGCTTGGTGCCCCAAAAATCCCAGTAAGTCCTCCTGCATCTCAAAATCTGAATGGAGTTTATAGACAAAATTTAAAGACTACAGGTAAAATGTTTTTTCCTCTAAAAATACTATCACTGGCATTTGAAAAATTATTTTCCCTGCTTTGCCTCACGGGCACAGTGGACAAGTGTGTTCAGTTTAAGATTCCCAAATTTATCATATCTGCTGCAATGACAGCATACTCACATGATGACAGCAGCCAAGATATCAGTGCTGATTCATATCTGCATGAAACTCACTCTCCGGTTCATAAAATTCTTCTGATCTTTTTGTTAAGTTTGAGGTCTGCTGGAATCTAAAAGCTCAAAGTGAAAAACAGCCTGTGTCTATTCTGGGGCTGAGCTACAAGAAAAAACTGAGTTCCACAGCTTTCCCCCCAAACAGTAACACATTCAGTTTTATTTATAACTCTCACCTATTTTGGAAATTTTTGCGAACCTGGCCTGACTTTCAAATCAGTAATTCAGTTTAAAACTAGGGAATGCTCCTCTCTTTTATGCCTCCATACAATTGCTTTGAGAAGGTTAATAAACAACAAAGATATTAATAGCATACCATGACATGACCTGCGAATGTCACAAGGTGATTATTACATTCTAAAAAAACAGGGGTAAATAGACAAAATCCACTACCAACTGCTCCTGTTAAGCAGGAAACAGAGGAAGGAACAGATAATGTCTATATGCTGGAGATTATAAAAGGTTCTGGAAACTGCAGTATGACTTTGGCATGGGTCACACCGAGTTGTGAATGTTTTCAAGGAGGTCCCATCAGGCCTTGGAGCTAACGATCCTCTTTCAAATCTGTCTGCTTCTTCCTTTTAATCTTCCTTTTCTGTTGTTTTTGCTGGAGAGAAAACAACAAGGCATGATGCTGTGGGAGAGATGCCAATACTCAGCTCCTGCTGAGAAGTGGAGGGAAAAAAAAAAAAGTGTTGGAGCTGGAGCTGCTGAATCCTGCTCACTTTGTGCAGAGGAATTAAACAGCATCTCCCTCCACTGCCTAAATAGGGCAAATCTGCTTTACCTGGGTGAGAGGATGTCTTTCACCGAGGGTGTGAAGTGAAATGACGTGTGTTTGAGGTAGGAGGGGAGCTGCCAGTTTAACTCTTGCTGCCTTAGCAGGGGAGGTGGGGATTGCCCTGCCCTAGTCCCTCCACACCTGCCTCCTCAGGGAGCTGCAGCAGCTGCTCCACTGTGGAACATCCCCAGTGCTCACACCAGAGTCACAGACACACCTCTGATGGCAGAAGGAGCAACTGGATACGGACAAAAAAACCAACCAAACCAAACCAAAAATCCATTTTGTCTCATTTTTTGAGCAAAGGTTTGTGACGCAGTATGAAATGGAATCCTCACAATTCAGCCTTTAACTTTCTCCACCTGCTTTAGGCTTTTAATACAGTGTTTTTAACTGAGAGGATGACACAGGGCACAGGAGACGTCTGAACAAAGCTGTTTGCTGCTCTTCTGTCTCCATCACAGGGTGTGGCTGGGAGTTTGGAAAACTGGAATTTCTACCGCATAGCACAACTGCCTCGAAGAACAAGCACCACATTCAGCACTTAGTCTTAAACACTGTTTTTCTAAAAAGAACCTCTTCATAAACTACAGCAAAAATTAGCAATACTGGCATCAATCATGTACTCTGAAGGCCTCAAATTTGTTTACATAGGAAAGCAAACACCATGATCCATATAAAAAAAACCTAGAGTGCACAGAGAAGTCAAGTATTTTCTCCTAATCTGGTGTTTTTTCCATGGCCCCACAGTTTCTTCATCCCCAAACACTGCCTCAGAGTGTAAGTAATTATGAATCTGGGAGTTTTGGAAACATTACAGCAGAAGAACTCATCTTCTGTGGAAGTCCACAGCATCTGCATTTACATGCTGAGAATATCATCATTATTCTGTTCCAAAAGAGAAGTGACCACCTTGCTCCAAAATCGGCTCCTTTCCAAGCAGTGAAAAGCAGAAAAGTGATTGTGATGCCTAGTCAGAAACAGACACACACATGCACAGAGCTCAGAAATAACATTTTCTTTTACAAATCCAGGCTAAGACAATAGAGTACATCCAAAGCCATGAGCAGCATCCTAATTTTTGGGGCACCTCCACGGGCCAGTGTCCAGGCACAAGCAATGCCAAACTCCCCCTCCACAGGCATGGTGACAATTTGCATGGATAAGCAAAAGTATTCAGCAGCTGCTGGATTTCACATCCAACTTTTCCACTTCCCCCCAGCCCCAGGTCAAGGCCAGAGCAGAAAAGCCAGCCAGTCAGACAGCACCATCCCACGGGCCACCAGCTGGACTGCCCAGAGGCACTCCAGCACCAGGAGGAGTTTTTCACCTTACCCTTTATGGAGGAAGTTACATCCTTCTCCCTCCCACCAGCTATTCATGGAACTTTTTGGAAGCAAACAGAAAAGGGAGGCTGGCAGGAAGGGCACCCACCACAGAGGTTTTGTCCTCCCTCTGACAGTAGAACCACAGCTCACAGCCAGGCTCTCTCACCTGGACTGCCAGTGAGCTCTGAGCTTCAAGGCTGGCAGCTGAAGTCACATCCCTCCTGTGTGACACACAGGGACACAGCAGAAAGGATTTTCCCTCTGAAAAAATGCTCTGGTTTTCCCTTTCCCCAATTCCCAAGCCCTCCCACGCAGTGGGAGCAAAGCTGTCTGTCCCCAGGGATTTGCACCCTTCCATGCCTGTCCCTGCCTCTCCACCCTGGATGATGTCTCTGTGAGAGGGTGGGCCTGATCCCAGATGCTACGTGTCATAGAGATGGGAGCAGAAGTCAGGAATAAAAAAGTGTTCAATGCATTACCTCTTTCTCATACATGTGTGAGCTCTTTCTCCATCCTGCAGCCAACATACAGGCTCCAGAAATGCAGTTTTCTTCACACCAGTTCAGCCCTCCTTTCCAAAAAAGAAAGAGGCTTAATTTGAAGCTCAGTTCAGTCAGGAAAGAAAAACAGTCCTTCAGCTGCAAAGGTTTTTCAAGCCATATGTAGTACTTTGGGGGTTGGCTTTTTCTTTGCATCGTTTACCCTGTGCCTGGTCAAATATTTTTTCTCCCTTGACTTTTCCAGGCCTCTTCCTCACCAGCCCACCAGTTTGTACTCACATGCCTGTTTTAATGAGCCTTCCTTATATCCCTCTCTTCAGACCAAGCTGTTTTAATATTTCTGGTTTACTCATTTCTTTTTAAATTCTAAGCAACTTAAAAAGCAATTATTTGCAGGACTAGCAAGAAGAAATGAAGTTTTTGAAATGAGCATCTGATCTATTTAACAAAAAAGAAAACAGCAGATAACTACAAGACTTACCTTAAGTTTTGACCAAGCTATGCAGGAGAAATCTTAACTTCAGTTATCATGCAATATGCAAATTTCAAGATGATATTTTAGCTGATGTTCAGCTGAAGCATGTGGCAGAAAACCTGGCTCACAGCAAAAAGCCAGCTTGCCAGGAAGGCTTCTGTGCCTGCTAATACAGAGATGCAGACAAAAGAGGTATCTGAGGTTCTGCAAAACCTAAATGAACAGACCTAATTTATCTAAGTCCTTGACAGCCCACTCAGTAAAAGCAGAGGTCTTAGGGCAGCAGGAGGGGGAGTCTTTACAAATACAGCACAGTTTTTTGCACCTTTGCATTCTGCTTCCAAAGGTTGAATGCTTTTGACTAGGAAGGAAGAATTCCACAGCAGAGATTTTAATTTGTTTGCCATCATTAGAACTGCTTAAAGCAACCCTTGCTTTTGCCTGGTTCTCCTTTGGAGCCTCCCATCCCAACACGCTGCCATTCTCTATTTTACACCTGTTGCATAATCTGCAAATACCAAACTAACTAGAAAGAGTCTCTGCAAAAGGGTGCTCTACACAAAATTCCCAGTGACTCCCTGCCTCATGGAAGCTGGCAGGCACTTACACACCCCAAGGACAACAGAGATCTTGAAAAAAGAGGTATCTGTCCTCCCTCCAATATGCTGGAGGGAAATCTGGGGAGTGAGCATATGTCAGGAAGAAAAAGAGAAACAAGTTCCTATTTTTTAAAGTGCTGTAAAATTGTCTGAGGAAGCTGTAGGTTAGCACCACTTCAAACTGTTGCTGCATTAGTTTTGCTTTTACTGTGGAACACCATGGGGTAAAACCTTAGTCTTCCTCTGGAAAAAAAAAACAAAAAACCAAAACAAACCTATACTGGTATCAGAAAAGGGTGAGGGGAGAAAAATGACAGCCACTGGCCTGCCCTTTAACCTTTCTAACAGAGCTGGTGGCCGCAATGAAGCTTAATCAATGCAATGGAAGTGACATTTCACAGTCAAATCAAATTAAATGGAAATGGAAGGAAAATCTGAGGTCCAACCTAAAGGCTGTTCCCTCTTGCACCGAGGTCATTGCCATGGCAACTAAATGCTACAAATGCGTAGAGTAAATCCTTAACAAATCTGTAGAAAGCATGTCCAATTGAATATGATAGTTTCTGTCACTGTACTTTGTACCTTTCAAAAGAAAGGCAGGCAATAAAACAAAGCACATCTTCGAGCCCATGTAGCAGAAAAGAAGTTCTGCCAGCAAGTACAGGGCACAGCAGTGCACTTCATCTTCCTCCTGTGCCTGGACATGGAGAAACTGAGCAGCTTTACTGCGAGACAGCAAGCGGGGAGCCACGGACAGGGACCATATTTAGTGTATTAGGGCATGGTGTGTTACATTTTTCAGTTTTGCTTCAACTGGAGAGCTGCAGAAACTCCCTTCTATCATTCCAAACGCCCTTAATCGTGGTTGGGAGCAATCCCTACTGCGGAGTGCCCACGGCTTCCACCATCCCACCCAGCTCCAGCATGCACCTCCCTCACCCTGCTGCCTTCTCTGAGGGCTTGGGGTGCTGAAGGGCTGATTAGAAAAAATCAGCAGCTGCTAGGAAAAACCAAGGATGCTCCCACCTTTCTGCTTTCTCCATCCAACTCCAAGGCAACGGGGCTGGAGCAGCTTCCCCTGACCTGCCCACGGCCCTCTCTGGGCACAAAGGCTGCTGGAAGAGGGGACATGAACCCATTTCATCCCTGCACACTGCAGCACCACGGGCAGCCCTCAGCCCTGCTCTCCGTGCGCAGCCCTGACTGACACACGGGCCAAGCCCACACCTCCCCGTGCCCCTGTGGAGAATTAAAGGTAATTACCAATTCCTACTGCCACTCAAGGCATGTATTTCACTCCTCAGCCTAACAGCTTCTGACAATGAAGGGCAATTTAAGAACCACATCAAAACACAACAGTCCCACGCTCACTCTCACTCTGCTATTTAATTTCAACATTTCCACCTGTGTAAGCAAAGAGATGAGGAGCGGGCAGGGCAGCACATGGGACTTTGCTTTTTCTTGCAAGACGTGGAGGACTTTTCACAGCGAGCTGTGACCTTCCCCAAACTTGTCATTTATCTGAGCTGCAGAAGGTGGCAACCACGCTCATGTCCTTGCAGGCAGTGAGGCTGTGGCTGTGCCGTGTGATGCAGTCACTGTGCATTACTGAGATGCCCAGAGCTGGCGTGCCCTGGGCTGGCAGCACGGCACTGATCCGAGGTGACATCTCCTGCTCGGGCACACACAGCCCCGGGACACCACACACCTTCCTGCACCACCAGCAATGCACACTAATGAACTCATTCTGGGGGAAATCGGCACCTCCTGAGCGGGTGGGGAGGAGACTTCCTCAGCACTTCAATCAGAAAAGGATTCTTCTTCTCTTGCCATCTTCTGCTGGCTTTTTCAGCTTTCACAAGCAGTGCTACTCCACACAGCATCTCCAGCCCAGACCATGGCCTTAGGATCTTTGTGTGATGCATCCCACACCGTGCCCATGAAACCACACACACTCCTCTGCAAAGGAACAACACAGCATCCACATGCCCCACCACGCTCACAGGAGACTCAATTATCCATAAGGAAATAAATTTATTCTTTCTGGTATTACATTCACTCAGTATTGCTGAATATTCTAATTTAGACCAGCCAACCCCTCTTTTTTATCACACATAACAGTGATATTTACAGATAATTTCAATTTTTTTTCACCCTTTGAGTGCTGCTGGATGCTTGTGGTCATTTTTTCGTGCTCACCTGAGTTGTAAATGCACTCAAAAAATTTGGTTGGCAGACCAGGCAAGATGGTTATGCTGGAAGAGTAGAAGTGACAATTTGCTGTAAAATATACATAAACTCTGGCTCAGAGACACAAAAGACCAAGGAAAATTGCCTTTATATTACCACTATTGTGTTTTTTATCTTTCCTTGAGGTTCCGTAGAAAAATAAACCGAAAAAGTATTTCAGAGGACCAGGTAGATCAGGAAAGCAGTAAATGAATGTATGGTGAGGGGAGATACAAGTACAAAGCTGCAGGCACTTGGTGCTGAGACCAGGGTTGTACCCACACAAGTGCTTTCTTAAACTTGGCAATAGAAATTGTTAATACCAAACCGTTGATACCAATTGTTAGCACCAATACCAACTGTTAATACCAAATAACACTGAATTTTATAGGGTTTCTAACCCTATAAAGAGGCAGCTGGGCTGGCAGTCAGGTGAACACCATCACTCAGGTCCCATCAGAGCATTTTAGCAGAGGAAAATACAGTGTTTAACCCTTAGGTCCTTAATCTCTGCTTTGGGTTAAAGGAAATGGAGAGGGTCTGACACAGAATGGAACATTACAGAACAGCCCCAGGGGAGAAAGAGCAAGGAAAAGTGGAAGACTCTGAATACAGAAAGAGATGAGATGCTGGGAAGAGACCCCTATTCCTATCCTATCAACACTCCTTGCACACAGCTGTTCTTCCTAAGAAAAAGAAGGAAAGGCCTGTGGGAAGCAACAGCTAGTGAATTATCTGCAGAGAGCTTTACAATTACATGAAAGGAAACTATTTAATAAAATCTCACCATTGTAACTGAACTCAGTGTTAATAACAAATGTAACTTTTTTTTAAAATTCCTGTATTTTCACATAAATATCTGTGGGATCTTCTTTAACATGCCTTGGTCTTGCCCTCTTAAAAGACAGGAGTGTCACAAAAAGCAGAATCTGCAATGTGATGGACAGTGACAAGCAAATAGGGATTTGGAAACAATTTTTATGTATTTTTTCAGTACTGTTTGATACATATTTTCTCATGTTATGTCTTTTATATTATTTTTGAGATCTAACAACTGCTTTTAATAAGCAACTGTTATTGCAAACATATAATTATACTAGGCCACAATCCAACAAAGCACTTAAAAGCACAGATTAAAGACACTGAAAACAATGGGATTATTTATGTGCTTAAGGTTAAGCATCTGCTGAAGGACTCAGATGGATCAAAGCCCTATTTCTATTACATCTACTGACAAAATATTATATATGTTAATTAAATGAAAAAATATATGTAAATTAACCGGCACATGAAAAATAGCACTTGCATAAATGTTTTTAATCCTATATAATTTGTAATCATAGAATATTTCAGTTAGTCAAAATGAAAAATAACTGCTAATATCAACCATTTTATCACAGAGTGACAAATTCCTGGAACCGAACAACTACAAAATAACTTGCCATGAGAGCCTTCACCTCATAAACCATCTCCTGAGCAAGTACTTCACCTTCTGAGGCAAAAAGGAAAAAATAAAGAGACAGAAAGCACATCTCATTTACCTTCAAACTTCAGTAATTCATGTAAGAGCTGGATTTGTTAATTTTTTATTTTAATCACAGTAGTTTTATTAGGAAGATCCACAAGTTATTTGCAGGTAGTGCCTAATAATCCTATTTTATCAAAACATTTTCCTTGTTTTTTTCCTTGTTCTTGAATTAAAGATGAAATGGACCACAATGCTTAACTCCCATTCTCTCCAGAATTATTTATTGTTTAACTGTAAACCCTTTCTTATTCTTCCGTTCACTAATAAAAAACCCATCTTGACTAAAAAAACTTGCAAATAATTATCTCCACTGTAAATTACTGTGTCTTTTATATGGACCATTTTAAATAAATAAAGCAATTTTTATGATATTTCAATTTGAAAAACCTAGAAAAGGTCTCTTGATAGAGTTGAACATTTTCCATTTTAAACATTAGCCTTAAAAAGCACTATTTGATATACAAAGACAAATTACCATCTGAAAATTACTTTCACCTGATGTTTCTTTTTAGTTTTATGGTGTTAAACTAGAAAAGGCCTTTCTTTTATTTCAGTACAATGTTGTGACAGATGAAACAAAAAAAAAACTTTCTAGAAATGGTTCTCCACTGAAAAACACAAATGTATTTAATTTCTCTTTAATCTGGAAATTACAAGTAAATTAAAAAATGTGATTCAATCAGAGTAACACTAAAAGTTGCAGTACTTTAAATTTGTTTTCATATTCACTTTTTCTGTTTGGGGGCTTTTTTTCCCCCTTGGAGGAAATTCAATATTACTACTACCTTAATCTTCCATAATAGCAAGTAACATTTACTTCAATATTTTAATATGAAATTGTGTATGGTTTAATATTGAAATAGAACCACAGGAAGAAGTATTAATTGTCTTATGTCGTTAAATTAAACATGTACTTGGAGAATTTTAGCCAAGAATTACACTCAATGCAAAGTTTTAAATGACAGTAAAACCCATGAAATGGCCTGATCACTCCTCCTTTTAATCAAATTTATGCCAGCTCACTGACTTTGCCTATGCCTTTACTTCAGTTTTGATTTTCTCTATGCAAATAAGGATTTCACTTGAATCCTTCAATAATGACCAACAGATAAAAGCAGAGAAATAATGACATACCTGAATAATCAGCTACTCCTGGAAATACTGGGTCAATTATGCCTTGTATCAGCATAGAGAAGAATTTAACATAACAATGTCTATCTATGGACCCAGAGAAACTTCAGGGATGGGGATACTGAATTCTGGAACGTAAATTCTGGAAACTACACTGAGACAAGAACAGAGAACAGAGGATCTTCTGATTAATCCAACTCTGCATTTTCTACATTCTACTTCCAGTGGCTGTTCGATAGCCACCAGAAGTTGCCACACCAAATACAAAAAACCAGACCTTTCTGACTTTCTGAAATGAGCACCTTCCCTACAAAAGTCGTAGTTCCAGTAGTAAAGAAGAAAGCACACAGAATTTTCACTTATTGGTTGAAATGCTTTTTGGTTTTTCAACGTGTTTTTTCATTTAGAAGGACACACTGTCATTCACTGAGGATGACAAGTCTACAGATGGGGATCATGCTATCACAGCTTTATCACCAATATTCTTCACTTTTTTTCTCTTCAAAACAAAGCAGGGCTACACCAATGGATTGCTGTGGGCATCTTTGTCCCCACACATTATGATAAATATCAGGTAGTGATGGAGGCCAGGAAAAAAACTGAGGAACTGCCCTTATTCTGCTTTGAAGGGATGACAGAAAACCCAGTGCTCTCACAGCACTGTGGAGTTAGTGCTGAAACATCTGAATGCAGCTAGAGAAGTGCATCTCAACTGTTTAGATGTACTGCTTAATTAAGCCATCAAAAAAAAAAAAAAAAAAAGGAAGGAAAATGGAAACAAGGAGAAACAAAAGCGAGGGAAACTTCTCCAGCAAGTTAAAGCACTCTTAATAAGTAACAACATGACATTAGTCATTAAGAAACAAGAACTCTAAATAATGCATTCCGAACCTATAGATCTAAACCAGAAGATAACAAAGCCTCATAAATCTGTTTGTTCATTAAGTTAAAAAAAGGCAGACTTTGTGTTGCTATCATGTCAGCTGGCACCAAACTGTACGCAATTTAGTGCAACTACAAAGTGAAGCCCATAGTCTACAATGGCAGGGTTTTTGATCACGCTAATTAACAGCCATTTTGTTTAAAATAAACAGATACGACTCTAATTGCCTTTTTTACATAAGAAAGGGAAGATCTTAAAAGTGAAAGCACGCAAAAGGGAAGATCAGACAGTCGCCTTTCAGACTGATAAGAAAACTCTGTGTGAAATGAGCGCAAATGAAGTTTGAGACGCTCTGGATTGACAGCAGGGAGACAGCACAGCAAAGAGGAGGAACGGCTTCCAAAGCTGGAAATGCATGGCCACAAGGAAAAGCTCTGTTTCACATCCTTATTTTCTCCAGTGTCCTTGTCTCCTGAGCTCCAGGCAGCAAGGAGCTCCCTCCTTTGCAGGGCTGGGAATGCTCCAGTGGTACCCGATCTCAGCAAATCACCAGATGACACAAGAAGCCTGGTTAGGATGTCTGTACAGACTCAGACAGGACAGGAAAATGTTGGAGGAAAGGAAGGAAAGCAGCATGGAAAAGCATGGGACACAATTCACTGTCCTAGCTAACTCCACTGAGCCTCTACTGCAGCCTGGAGTTGCAGTGAAGATCTCGTTTTTTCCTTCTCTGCCTCAATGTTGGTTGCTTCTACTTATTGCCTTTCAAATCTAAATTCAAAGATGCTTTTGAAGTGTGTTATAACACTGCAGAGTAAGGCAATGAAGTTAAAACTGAAGTTAAGTAAGGCAATGAAATTAAAAATTAAAAAATATTTATGTAAAAAAGTTCCCTCACCTTTCTCCCCACTAATAAAATCCACACTCCCCCTGCCAAAAAACCCCACTCTGGTAGGTTTTGGGATGCAAGCCAAGAATAACACCACTCAAAAATGCCTCCCTGTACTTTAGGAGTGTGACATCCCCACACTCACCTTAATAACACACCCTCTGCAGCATCCTTCCTCAGCAGCACCAATTCCTGCGTGCAGCAGCACATCCTCACTCTCTCCCTCGGTATTTCAGAGATAAGAGCAAGGCCCTTATTTTGAGGACACCACATGGATTGCATGCTTTCAGCATATACAGAATACCATTGAAAGTTCCAAAATCACAGGAAATTGCTCTGCTTAGGCACACCAAGCTTTTGTGCCATTGTGCTAATGGTACAGCAGGAGACTGAGTTTTTGCAGGACCTGGTCAAAGACGTGGCTGCAGCTCTCACTAGAATAAGGGTCTGTGAAAAACCTCTTCATTTCCCACTGCATCTGATGGATGAACTTCCTGCTTTTCCTAATCCCTCACACCATTTGCACACATGTAAATTTGTACATTTAAAGCAGCCCTGCTGGAGGATTTGCATGTAACAAAGGTTAAACACAGAGAAGACTGCCACACTTAAGCCACATTAATGAACACGCTGGTGTAAGAAATTTAGATACAACAATGAGATCTGACAGCACAGATTACAGCTCCTCAAACGTTGTTAGTTCCTCTTCTTGCTGGGACTACAGGAGTAAGTGACTCTGGAGTGCACAGGAGAGCCACTGAACACACAGATCTGCAGGGTGCACCTGACCTAAAGTTCCCATGAGGCACCACAACACCATCCACATACAAAGATTCTTCTGTTTTCAGCTGAAACTCTAAAGTAAAAATTATCCTACACGCATTTCTCAGAACACGGCTTTCCAAACCCAGCTTTAAACCCAACACTTCCAGCCAGCTTTAATGATAACTACATCACAGAATTTCATCACAAGAGCAATCTCCCTGGCCGTCAAATATTTTGTTAATATAACTCTGAACAGACAGGGATATCAGACATATTCCCTATCAAAAACAAACATCAGTATATACTGTAGGGGAACTGCATTACTACTGAAACAGTACAATGTATTGTACCACTGGCTGGGAATCTCAGACCAAACGACTTCAGCTTTCAGATCAGCAGCCAGAACTGACTACAGCCAGGCTAATTTGATTTAGACCAGGCCATGTTCTTGCTTTTCTAACATTAAAACCCCACAGAGTCATAAAAGACCAATGGTGGTGTTGCCCAAGAAAGGGCAGGCAGAAAGATGAAGCATCTTCCCAAACACAAACCAAGGTTGCCAAAATATTCCTTCAAGAAATACACTTTGGGAAATAAGACATTAAAAGGGGAGTGAGTTAGAAAACAAGATGGATTTTGGCATTAACCTACCACCAGAATCAGGTCAGAAATGATACTGGAGAGCCATGAGTGACACATACACGTGCAGCTGGTTTGTCATCTCACTGTGGCCAAAGTGACACCTTCAAATGCAGATCATGTCTATGGAGGTTATACACTGAATTTTAAAGGCAGTAATTACTGCACCACCATTATTGGGAAAACCTCTCACAATTTTTTGTACCAAAGGATTGTCCTCACCAAAGGGAAAAAAATGATTTGGCTAAAATTACAACTGCAGCTCCTCAAAGATCCTTGTGGGTCCCTTCCACCTTAGGGTATTCTATGGTTCTTCATTTTCAAAGTATCTATTTGACTTTTGAATCTAGAACCTACCAACTTTTCCTCTTGACTTCAGTTCCCCCTAAGTCACATGATGAAAAAAAATTACTTACCTATAAGGGTAATTTTAGCAAAGAGAACTGCAGTCCATAAAATAAATACAGAATAAGCACACAACCTTTCACATTCTCTCGTCTATGTGTGTGTGTGTGTCCACTCTGCTCTCTTCTAGGAGATATTTTGAGGGACAATTATGCTTTAAAGTCAGATGTTAAACTCTAACTAACCACTGCTATCAGCTGCATTTGTAAGAAGGCTTTCAGCAGCAATTTTATGCAGCACAACAAAAGACATAAACAATTTGCCTCCAAAGGTCTGGCTGCCCTTCTTAACTATCATACTTCTTCAAAGTATAACATAAAAATAACCCATCATAACAAGCAAATTCCTAAAAATTAAGTTCTGGGGGGAAAAAAGCATGGCAAATCTGGGTATTAAAATTTTTGAAATAAATTCAGAATTGAAGTCTCAAGTAAGTTGTATACTTTACTGTAATTCTGTGTCATGACTTTGTTATTAAAAGCGTAATTTACCTTACCAAGAAGTATGGCAATAACTGGGAATATAACACAAGTAGGATAAGAGTAAAACAAACTACAGGCAATCAATAAACAATAATGTATACTGCAAAGCAGGATTTTTGTTTTGTAGATAAAAGCTTTTCAAAGAATTCTTCCCATAGCAGGAGAAACACTCCATGGTTATTTAAAAAAAAAAAAAAAACAACGTAGCATATGTTTGGAACTTTGCAGAAATTCTCAATCCTGGAATTTGAAAGTTCTACGGAGTGCCACTGAATTTTTCATATTTAATGTTTTCCATTGGAAAAACCTTTGGGTTTAGTGTTTATTCAAACCCCCAAAGCAGTAAATCATGTTTTCATTCCAATACCTAAATAAATAAGAGGATTTTATTGAATGCAGAACGGTAAATGCGATTTTATGAAGTTACATCTACTACAGTGTCATCTCCATCAGGTTTTACATCAACACTGGAGAGACTGTGCCTATTTCTGTAATGGCCATTTTCATACTGTGCTTGAATAAATCCATCTGGGTGACACACCAACCATGGTACAGTTTCAGAATGTGGAATAAAACCAAGTTAGCGCAGTTATTTCTGTCAGGAGAAAGCCCTATTTTCATCTCAATTTCTGTCATGAGAAAACCCTGTTTTCATCTCAGCACTACAGCTGGATACTTACTGAGCCACAGCTATGGATAATATGTAAATTGTTGGTGTGGAGAGACAAGGGAAGGAAGGAAGGCCATCTCCCACCTATCCAGCTCGTTTATCCTGTGTCCTGAGCTCAGTAAGAACAAGAAAATGCCCCTGGCACCAAGCCAAGCCATGCACTGTCACCAGTCAGGGCTTCACAGCACAGTTTAACACTGCACAGATTTTTAAAAAAGGCCAAGTCATCACTGCTGGGCTGTGTGAGTCCCGCAGAGTTCTATCCCACATGCATCCAGCCAAGGGGGACCTTTCTGTACTTCCTATTATCTCCTTAATACACACACTGCAGCACTTGTGTTAGGGCAAGTTCCCATTATCCTACGGTGATATTTGCTGCCATAAACATGTTTTCTGCAGTTACACCGTTCAGGCTGGATTTCCCACATAACATGAGTTTTTGGCACAGGACAAAAGGAAAGCAGCAGTGAGCTTCAAGTGCACACACCAAACTCACTCATGGCAACAGTGGCAGGATCAGCAACAGAAGCAGCAGGTTGCATTTGCAAACCAAGGCACTCAGATAAGCCAGTCATGGAAAAAGGCATTTCACTGCAAATCGTTTACTGGCATTACATTTCAGCTCAAAACTATTGCTTAGTGAGTAGTTTGGGGTTTTTTTGTTTTGTGTTGGAAGGAGTATTTCAAAAGTGAGTCTTTGAAAATGAGGATGCTTTCTTATACTGGGGAGCAGTGTCCTACCAAAACCTCACAAAAGCTTTCACACACTAGGTAAGGAAAAGGGAAAACACAGGCTACTCCTGACAGCTGGATTCACAAAGTGTATTGCTGAATCAAACCCAAACTCCACATAAAATAAGTTTAATCACTTACTATATTCATCTATACCTTTAGTGTTCATATTCTCTACTGTGACACCAACCAGATTCCCCTGCAGTAGTTCCCCTCTATTAAAATTGCTGTTAAATGCAGCACTGCAGCCACTTTTTCTCACAGTGTCCTTTCCACTTTACTGTTCTCTCCAGCAGTCTGAATAACTCAACATATACCTTAACTGGCCTCCTGCTTTTCTGGAGATACAGCTCCTAGCAAATGCAATCCAGTACGGAATTTTTGCTCTCATCACTCAGCCAAGTGAAAAAAACAGAACTTCTCCTGTAAGCAACTCTTTTCTGAAGGAAAACAGGCAGGGGGGGGAAAAAAAAAAAAAAAGGTAATCAAACAAATAGTCAAGGAAATGCTTAAATGCTTTTTGTCAGAAATACATCTTTGGAGTCCCTTCTAGGTGGCTGGGCATGCATCACAGGTGGCTTCAGCAGATACTTTGGAAGCAAAACTATTTATTGTGAAGTATAACAGATTTAATTCTGAGTTGTTTTTTTCTTCTTTAATCTTTTCTCAAATAAAAAATGCTTATCCCTCTTACTCATATCATTTGGATTAGAATGCCTAAACATTTTGGCACTTCAGATATTTTTCATATGGTTTAAAACAACTTAAACATGAACATGTGAGAAGATTCATAGCCTTAGACCACACCTTCATGCAACAAAATTAGCTTCAAACGAGTTGCAGAATCTCTGCCTCTCACAGAATAACACCAGAAATACAGCAAATACCAAAATAATGTCTCCATCACTCTGTATACACACACACAAATATTTATATACACTCACACTTACATACTGTATACACACAGGCTTCTTGCACATTCTTCCATGAGATATTCACAAACTTCAGAAGCTGATTTGCATTTTTAAGATTTATTAAAATGGGCTTTATCAGTGATCCAGAGCTCACTGGAACAGCACTTACATAGGCAAACTGAAAAGTCATTCTTAAAGCACTTCAGCAGCACCTCAAAGGTCCCAGGAAAGATTCTACAGATCTCAAACTCTCAAAAGAACCTGAGCATGTAATACAGGAGGACTTTGCAGCATGTCAGGTCAAATATTAGTGAGAATGTTAATTTTGTTTCCATTTTTTCAGTGTAGTAAAGTGGAAAAATTGTAATGACATGCTGTGGCACAAGCATTGTCTCTTTAATGCAATTCTGGCTATACAGAAACATTTCTCACTCAAAGCAGTGATATTTTACATACTCCTCTTTCTCCTGATCTCATCTGAAGGTTCTTAGGTTTGAAAGATTTAGGATTTAGCCAAATGAAAATACAGATTAAAATTACATATTCGTGTTCCAGGTTGCATAAATTTGATAGTATCTCATCCCTGGAAATGCAGACACTTCTAGTGAGGAATCTAGGAGCTGATCAACAGCACACAATACTGCTGCAGCACAGTTCATAGCACGAAATTAATGCATTAGATGAAATTAAAAAATCTCATCTCTAAAAAACATCATCTAAAAGCAAGGATCCTGAGGAAAATAAAACTTGGCCTACTTTACCCCTCGTGGCTCTATGCCAGCAACTCTACATGACCCCTGTTTAGCCTCCAAGAGCATTTACAGGAACCTAAAAACCCTGGTCCATGTTCTGCAGCTCTGCTGAAGTCAGTGGCAGCTGTGTCTGTACAGCTGAGGGCAGAATCCAACCATGCCACCAACATCAGAGGGATGAAGCCAGCCCTCAGGGAAAGGCAAGGAGGCTGGAATCCAGCCAGGAAAGGGCTCCTCCCCAGAAAGAGGCTCCCCAACAAAAAGTGCAGCACATTTTAGTGGTGCTGCTGCAAGAGAGAGGAAATTCCAAGGGAAGGTGCTGTGCTGAGATGGTTCACACTCAGGATCATATGCAGAGCCATGCCTTATATATGAACACACCTACATGCATGCCTGGGTGTATTTTTATATATTACAGACACAGCCAAAGTCTCAACTCAGGAATTACTGCCAACAGCTCCCTCAGACCCTGTTCACTTCCATGCACCAGTCATGGCAGGTTACATTAAAATGTGTGCTTTGCAAAGAGCAGCCATTTTCTTTTCCCATTCAAAATACTAATTAAGACCTACAGATTTTTTTTCTGACTTCTTTTTCTCACTGTATTTACTTATCCTGTATTTATTTGTTTCTTTGGATGGTAACCTCTTATCACTCACACAAGGACAAACAAAATCTGCAGGGCAAATCAGGCACAGAAAACAGATGTTGTGATAACGATGCCTTGAGAGGCTACCTAGAAGAGAGGCTAGCTTGGGAATGCAATAAAAGGATCCCTGGTGCTCTACTGGTTAGGAAACTGCAAACCCTGATATTGGGCTTTTGGTGCCCAACACCTGTATTTGTACCTGGGCCATCCCTGTGCCTTCCCCTCTAGCTCTGCTTTGAGAAGAGGCAGTGCCTCTTCTGTTCCTTAATGACATCTATTTCTGCATTTCAGGCAGCAGTCTTCTCCTGCTCTGCACCTCCAGTTATTTCTCAAGACAAGGACAGCTGTTTCCAGCAGTGGTGAAGCACAGGGGAGGTGTGAGCCCAGCATTTGGGGCCAGACTCTGCACAGCTTTTCTGGGACTGCTGGAGCCACGCAGCAGAAAAGCATCAAACATTCAGGGGAATCCCCTTCTGTGACTTTTATTATTATCACAAAAAAGGGCAGTGATGATGTGTCTGTTTAGACACAGTCCTGGGCAGAGGGTGTTCTTTATTTTAGGTAAAGGCAGGAAATGAGTAATAGATTTCCCCTGCAGTCAAACTGGGGCTAGGGACTGGTTGGTTGAGTGAGCTTTAGCCTCTCAATATTTCACCTTTGTGCTAAATAGGGAAAACAACTATAATCCTAACTACTTTTATCATTTTTGGACATTTCAAGTTCAAAAAATATTAACTACCTGTGAGCCCCACCCTATTACTCTGTAAGGATCATCAGCTGGGATTTGAGGTAAAGCATGGTCTACAGAAACACATGGAAAGTTTGGGAAGTCACTGTTCCCTCATACAGCACTAATGCATTTTCCATATAATTTCCCACTATTATTAAAAGGAGTTCTGCTCCCTCAGTGGTAGAAGTGATGGGGTTGCTCATACATAGGTAGATAGATAGACAGGTAGAAGAAATCCCATCATAGATATACAGATATGATGATTTTTAATATACATAAATTTTGTTCAGAACAGGTCCAGATGCCCTTGCAACAAAGTCCCCACACACACAGCCACCTGTGCCTTGTTTGCTTGGCCTCCTCCTACCATTACTGCCCCTGATGGAGCCACACAACTGTTAAAAAAGCTTGAGAGGGGGAAGATGTTTTTGCATGCAAAGCAGCTGTTAGCTCACAGCACCAGCTCATCCTGAGGACTCCTTTTTACCTGGATGACAGCAGCCCCATTTCTGTGTGTGTTTAAACATTTAATATTTCCTGCAATATTGACAGTGATGGCTTTTTGCCTCACAGCACTGAGGAGCCACACCAGGCAACTTCTCCATGTAGAAAATCAAGCAAATGGAAAGAATAAAAGCTTAAGAAGCCAGCAATGAAAAGAGAATGCACAACTCAATAATTAACACGCTAAAGAAAGTCAGCTGAATGGGAGAATGAATTTGCAAAGAAATCTGGGGGGAAAAAAGGAAGTTGCTCCCATTCCAGAGGAATTTGAAAGTTTCCTGAACTAGTGTGTTAATTCTGTTTGGGCAACAACTGCTTAAACCCAAAATGTGATCAGATTCCGTGGCAGAGCAATAGTTAATTCTGACAGTGTGGATTTTCCCCTGTGTCTCTGCTTAGGCTGATGCACGTTGCCTGTGATGACACCCTCCTGTAGTGAAAGGTCACTTGGAAGGCTGTGCAGCTCCTGCCACACACTTGGGTCTTTCTGGAGCCCTCACTGCTCACCATGTTAGTGCTGGCTGGGTCACACCAGGCTTACACTTCAGGCTATGGCACCTGAGTCATTACTAAGTATTTACTACTGTCATGCTACTTATTTACAGTTTTGCCACTTATTAAAAAACAATAAAACAAGTTTTCTCCCAAAGTTATGCAGAATACAGAAACTGGGAAACGTATTAGGCTGATTAATAATTTGATTGACTTCCTCTCAGAAGAGCAGCCTCACCTTCAAGGTGGCAGCCCCATTTTCTACCCTCATTCTGTTTCATTCTTCTCTGCTTGCACAGCCAAGCTGGGTCTGTGGGGACTGGCTTTGTCCCATTTTCCTCAGAAGGTCACTGCGTGTTGAAGAACAAAGCTTCAGCTTCTCCTGAGCATTTGCACTGGATATTCTTTCCTGTCATTGGCACCCCTTTCCAGAAACACAACATTTTAACACATTTCCAGTATTTCTAGTAAACAAGTATCACCAGCTCTCAGCTTCTTCCCATGACCAAGCAGACAATAGACTCTTTTTTTCTGAACTTCTGTCTATTAATCAAATTTATAAATATTTCTATCATACTTGCACCCAAGGTTTCCTAATTTCTTACTCCTGAAGGGAAGTTATTCTTAATATGCAAACCTAAATGCCACTTATAACCTCCACAACTTTTCATAAACCAAAATTATTTTTACTTAATTTATCATAATTACCACCTAACATTGATGTCTAAAAATAACTCAGTAATGACCTTTAAGAAAAGCAGGAATTTTGGACTTTGAAGTAAAACACCAGAGATGGAAAGCTGAACTTTAGACATTCAAATGCATAAATAATATGTGCAATATTAAAAAAATCACAGCTCCTAAGAACAAGAACTCATGACATGGAGACCATGAACAGGCTTACAACCATTTATGTGCTTTGTGCTGCCCAAGCAGGAGCAAAACTACAGAACAACCTGTGAAATATCTGATAGGATGCCCAATTTCTCTAATTCTATTCTATTTCTTATATTCTAATATTCTATTTCTTATTTTCTATTATTTCTTATATTCTGTTTCTTATATTCTACTTCTTATATTCTTTTTTTGTCTTATATTCTATTTTATTTCTCCAATTTCTATTTTTGTTCTCTAACAAAATGGGCCTGACATCACCAACATGGAAACAACATGTCATTAAAAAACAACACACCAACCTAATGCGGGGTTAGTAAGAGCACTGTGATGGTGTTCCCTGCACAGGGAACTTCAGTGTGGCTTCCCTCCAGCTGAGGGACCATGGAAATATTGATCAATATCCATGTCCTTCTCTGTATACACCATGGTGCCCTCACCAAGAGAGAATGGTTGTGGAGGGGATTGACAGCAAGAATCATTTTGATTTTCCTTCATAGCTTTTCGTGTTTAAGAAAAAAAAATCACTTAGCCTTGTGTCTACTTCAGAGAGCTCATTTGAAAACCCACATCTTAAACCCTTTAAGAAGAAAGTTAGAAATCACCTGCAGAAGCAGAAATCCTCAGTCTCACCACCATGCTGGTGTCACTTCCCCGTTTGTACTGCTGACCCAGGACTTATTTTTTTTCCTCTCCTTCCCCTTTCTCACACCATGAGTGCTTCAGTGAGGCTGCTAGTCAAACATCTCCTCAAAGCTCCCAGTGCTGTTCTATGAAAGGATGAATAATCCAAGGAGAGGGATCAGCACAACCTGCCTCAGGGGCTCTGGGAGGGCCAGGAAGAGCAGGACGTCATTTTAACTGATTTGTTTGGAGTAAAAATTTTTTTAAAAGCGAGATTGAGGAATAGACAAAATAAATTTTTCGGTTTTCAGTAATCTTTTCCGCCACATAAATGCACAGCAGGCTCCCTAAGGTGGGAATCAGGCACACACAGCTGCAATGTTTGAAGAAAAATCACTCCAAAAAAACCTTTTAAGGGTGAATTCTCTCCTGAGAGTAAAGACCAGCATGAAACAGGCCACAAAACCTTTGTGATTTCTTATCACAAGCCTAGCAAGTTTTTTCCTCAAGTCCTTGGATTCTGAAGCCACTGATTGCATAGGAATATCAGTTTCCATTAAAAGAAAAAAACTACCTGCCAATGATGTGTGTTTGCAGGATTATGCCCATAACATTCACATGAAATTTAAGGAACATGGATGTTAAGCTGTGCTTTTAGAACTACATGACCTGAAAGTTTAGATATTACTAAGTTTCTGCTTTTCAAAAGTACTTTTTAAAGTTCCTCTAACTTTTACCTTGTTGTATTTTCCTTTTTGCTCTGGGTAACTACAAAATCATAAGCAGCCAGGAATATCAGTAATTCCTAAAAATAGCAATACTATCCTCCTTTCCAAATTTAGAAAGATACGGCATTTCTCATGAAAATGGAGAAATAAAGCATTCACTAAAGGTGGAGTGTCCTATTTTCAGCTTTTTAGTCAGCTTTTTTTTTCCTTCTCAACTCCTCTTTTCATATTTCTATCCCTAATCCTTATTTCCTTGCTCCTATTTTTTACTCTGGGGAGTAACTATCACCATTACTCACATTGCCCATCTCTTTCCAGTTTCCCCTCATTTTCATTTCATTCTCCTTTGCTTCCTTCCACTTCAAGCTCCTTCTCCCCAGCTCAGCTTTTCCCAGTAAAGCTGCCTTGGAGCAGCACACTTCTCCAGCTTTATTTAAGTCCCCCTTCAGTGATCATAAAAAGGCATAAACATATTGCTGGGGAAAAAAGAAAAAAAAAACTGTTACAGCTGATTAGAAAGAAATCAGATGATAAATTTATGTATAAAATAAGGTCAGACTCAGTTGTCAGTCTGATAAAAAATAAGGAACGAGCATTCCTGGAGATGTAGAAGGGCTATTTAAACTTAAAGTATTAATATTTTTCATTTCCAGAGGCTTTGCTTAAATATTCTTTTTAAGCACGCTGTCAGTGAGGTTCCAAAGTATTTACAATCCTAAACTCAAAAGACAGCTTTCATTTCTGGTTCTGTAAAATAACTTCTGTTCAGCTGAAACAAAAGGTTGTCCCCCCATGAAAGAATAAAAAAACACCTTCCCCAAAATGTTTTTATTTGATGAGAAATAACTGTAGCCCTCAAACCAATCAGCAAATTGAAAAATCTAATTTTGTGTAAAGTGTCCTGGATCCCTTTGGGATGAAGAGCACTGTATCAGCTGTAGAAATAAATACCCAACATTTATGGAATATCAAAGGAGCCCCTGCATTGTGCACTAGATCTTCCTTCCTCCCAAACAATATTAATGTTAAGGAAAGTATCTGTGACTCCAGTGGATGACAAATCACTTTCCTTTTCTAAATATTTCCTTGTTGCTGTGCCATCCCTTCATCTACCATCTCTCCACCACCAATGCCCTCGCCCTTCCTCCAGGCACCGTGTGACAGTGACATCTTTTCTGTCATCCCTTTCACAAAAGATTACCCAGACCTCTGGAATCATCTCAAAGTCCACCTTCTTTCCCCTCTTTTTTTAGGGAAGGCAGCACTGCGTGAAGGGGAGCAGGTGCTTCCCTACTCCGGTTTTTCTGCTCTCTCTCTCCCAGGTGAGCTACCCCAGCCCGGTGCAGAATTCCCTTTCTCCCAGCACACTGTCTGAGCATGGGGCTGTGATCAGCACCTGGCCAAGCCACCACCTGAGCATGCCCAGCAGAAATCCTGCTGCATCCACACTCACACAGCCAGGGATGCACTTCCAGGTCCTCCAAAGAGTTCCTAGCAGCAAGCTACTCAACAAAGCCTGGAAACCCTCACTGAAATAAAAATAAAAATGAGCATGGAGAAGAGTGACAGCCCTTCACTTCCCCAAACAGAAGTCAACACGCCAACATCCACACCTCCTGCCTTCACTGATGTCAATGGAAATGATTTCACCTGTAATTTTCAGTCTCATTTCTGTCTTCACATGCTAAAGAAGGTCTGTCAAACAAAAAATATACTCACCAGCACTGTCTCTGAACTGTTTGTCCCTCTGACTCCCTCTCCTCTGCCCTTGCAGCAGACGTGGCTGGTGATGCTTGTTAAGTATCCCCTCCTTCCCTCACAGACACCCTCCATCCAGAGCAGATGAGCACACAATGCTGTCCCTGAACAGAAGGAAATTTACTGTATAGCCAGTGATTATCAGTAAATATTACCAATCCCACAGAGGACGGGGAAATCGCTGTTACAAAATCAAAGTACGAAAGTGCAGTCCTTTGTGTAAAAGGGAGAGGAAAAAGTAACATTTCTAATTGAAAATTAAAGCAAGAAGCACGATACTAGCAAAGTACATTTATTGTGTTAATGTACCATTTGTCTTCTGGGCAAGTTACTAAAGGTCATTTGTTCTTCATAGCAAGTGTTGAAAATAGTTTATGTTGCGGGTCTAACTTAAAGGAACAATGTCAAAACCCTCGGGCCCAAAATGACCTTTTTATGCCAACACAGAGATCTAAATCTCTTACTGTGGATAGCAGTGATGTTTGCATTTCCCTCTGTCCCCCTCCCTTCCCCGTGTAACCTCCCCTGCTTTCCCAGGAGATACCTCAGCCCAGCAGACAGTTTTTGTGCCCACTCCACACCTCGTGCTGCTCCTCCCCTGCTCTGCCCATCCTGCCACACACCCAAAACAAGCTGCTGCTGATGTGCCTGCTTCCCAACCTGCCCTCCCAACAAGTGAGAGAGGGAAACCTACCCCTGCCCTGCCTGCTGGAAGACAAGGAGCACACGCTGCCATGTGCCCTAGAAGGCAGAATATGCTAACACAGGCAGTTCTTGCAGAACACCATGACAATGCTGTCTTCCTCCCTGAACAGAGGTTGTCACAGAAGGGCCTGGCTGTAAAAGAGGGAGGATCAGGGTTGCTGATGGTGAAATAATATGTGTGCAGTAAATGTGTGTAATAGTATTAATGATGGTGAAGTACATGTGTGTGGAGAAGCAGACACACATACAGAGGGATTTGAATATAAAGGCTCTGGGTGGTTACAGGCTGGCAAAACACCTGGGGCCTCATGTGATTGATGTAAAACCAGCCCATCTTTGGTACTGCACAGGTGCTCTCCCCCAGGTGTTAGTGTAAGACCATGGTGGTGGCTTGTCCTCCTGCTCAGTGCACTCACGTCATCCTCAACTCTAATCTGAGCACCTGCAGATGTGGGGCACAAAGAGACACTGAGCAGCACTTCAGAAGAAGGAACTATCCTAAAACACATTCTGGAACTGTAAACACCTTTTCATTTCCAGGGAGAAGTGCACTGGGTGGGCTGCACCCCTGCTCCCTGCTCTGCTGCCACTCTCTTCTGTGGGAGAAAAAGATTTTTCTGTCTCCACAGCCTTCATTCCCACACTTGTGAGCCACACCTGGGACTTGTGACGTATGATACATCACATACATGGGCCATGTGAGAGCACAGGCAGCGTGTCACGTTCTGCCACCCCACGCAGGTCCCACGGGGCTCCATTTGGAGATGTGCCTTTTCCAGGCTGGATCCCGCAAGGTGAACGCTCCCATGAACCAGCGCTCAGCAGGCTCAGCATAACCTTTCAGGAGGCACCCAGCACTTTGCAGGATTTAAATGCAAAAGCCTCAAAAAGGCAAAGCTCATTTTCCTGAATTCCCAGCTCTGGCTGCCATTTGTGACAGACTTCACACATTTATGTGCTGCCCTGTCACATTTGGGTGGCAAAAAAATGGCAAAGTATAGATGCCGTGACAAGTAGATGAGACATGTTTTTCCTCTTTAGTGTTCTTAGGCTCAGATTTCCCTTCAACACATAGAGGAAGAGAAAAAAACCCTTGGGGCAGACAGAAACAGTTTAAGAGTTTAGTTACTCTGTTATTGTGAAAAGGATTTTTAAAAAATTAAAAATTCAAACATGATGAAATATAGAGCAGTGCTGGACTTTCTGAAATTCAAAGTGGAGGCTTTTGTACGTGTAGACTAATGTAATAAATAAAAATATGCACAGGCATATACTCTAATACATATTTTTAAAGAGAAATCTTATGAGTGAATTTCTATATTAGATGCATGAACTATATTAACAAGTTTCCTCTTTTTTCAGCTGGTTGGAAAGACATGAACAGAAAGATACAGGAACAATTCAGACAAGACTGTCACCCCTTTTTATGGTTCCCACCAAATCCAATATTTCTTTTTATTAATGTAAGGATCCAAGACTAAACCACTTACCTAGCTAGCTAACAGGTTCTCTTTAAAGTATATTTACTTCAAAGTATATTTAATATTGTATTTATTTGAGGTATATTTAATATGAGATATACAGTTAAAAATATATAAGGTGCAATTTTAAGTGTGGGAGATAAAAGCAGGATCTCATATCTGAACCTAGTTCCTAAGTAGCTGAGATTCTTGTTTTGATTTTGCACTTAATTGTGGCCATTAATGTTACAAGAGAAGTGCTCAGCTTACAGATGGAAAAATCTCCCCGCAAGGGCTCTACAAGAACAGTCACTATCAGACTTCACAGGGTCCATTGGCTGGCTCACAAGAGTATGAAATATTGCCCCATAAAATACATATACATAAATAAACTTACAGTTAGATTTAACCACACCGTTGGTGTCCCTTTTGCACTGAGGATAGGCACTTGTGTTAGTCACAAGCAAGTACTGACACACATCAAAATTCAGAGTTACCACTTGGATGGCATCCCCTTGACTCAGCCATGCCACAGGATTTCCTTTAATGGGCAAATTACAAACTTGAGTAAATTCTCTCCTCCACAGCCATAGTGTACACCAATTATCCAATAGTAACTCTGACCTTAATCAAGCTTCAATATGAAAATTTTATTTCACCTTAATCTCCCATGTCTGTAGTAAAGCAAAATGTCCAAGTCAAATCCAAGGATTGCAAATAGGTTATTTTTAATTGTGAGATATTAAATATTCTAGCTGAAATCCTGGCTCCTTTGAATACCACAGCAAATATCCCATTCACTTCAACACTGCCAAGACTTTTACCATGGAGAATGGCCTGGAATTCAGTTTGTAGAGGTGAAGCAATAAAGAGTCTGAATCAAGTCTCACTGAAGCCCATGGACAGACTCCTATTCATAGCAATGGAGTGGATCAGACTCTGTCTTGGCACAGTTAGGAGCTGTACCCTCAGAGATAGTGAAAGAATTGTTGTAAATGCCAGACAGAATTAGGAAGTACAAGAACACCCAGTACTTTATACGGCATTTTACAACAAGTTCAAAGCTCTGAACTGGACATAAAGTTAAACAAATTGCAATTAGATTAAGAATCAGTCATTTCAATGTATTAAAAACCCAAGGTAAGTTTTCCTATAATGCTTGAAGTAGACAGTGCAGAGTAACAATTGACTTAAATGTAAAAGTAAACCTGTAAGACAGAGAGAAAAAGACAGAAAACAGAATAACCGCGGGGTGGGGAATAAAACCATGAATTAAAGCAGTAACTCTAGCCTTCAGTGATGGCTCTACAATTACAACTATGTTTTTGGCTCCTGTGTCCATTGCAGTCAATTATGCTATATTGAAAGGTGAAACACACTCCTGTCTGGATGAAGACAAGAAGATTCCTAATTGACACTGCCATGAAGAATGTTCGCAACACAGAACTGAGTTTCCATCCTTGGTCTATTTATTTAATCTAAAAGATAGAAACAGCCATAAAGAATATTTCACAATGAGTGGCTTTGCTTGCAAAGGCTTCCCTGTGGCAAAGCAGACTCTGCTACTGTGCTATTTATTTTGTGTTTCATGATATTGGTAGGACTGCACTGAAATCTGCCCAAGCAAGTGGCCATGTGCTTGGAGTTAGTTTAATCCTCCTCATCCTACTCTCCATAACAAGTTTATTGCTTTGAAATGATGCATTGTGGACAGCAATGGCTGCAGTGTGCAGTTGACACATGACAGCAGGAAAAAGGAAAAAAGACATGTGGACAGAGGACTGAAGAAAGGCAGAGGGGCAAAACACTGTGAGCACCAAGCCTACAATTTTTTATTAGGAAATATCTTATTAGGAAATAACACGCTCCCTATGAAGAACTGCCATGTACATGCAAAGAATACTTCTCCTGGAACATGCTGTAAACAGCAAATAAACTCTTCCAGCTCGGATCAGTGTGCCAGTCAGAGAGCACAGAGGGACCATAAACTCAAAGCAGCCTGCAGGCTGGGAAAAGCAGAGATCCCACTCCCTGTGCCTGCATGGAACAGCAGATGATCCACACGGAGCAGTGAGAGGTGATCCCATCTGACCTGGAGGCACAGCAGAGATGCAGTGGAAGAAATTTTTGCGGGGCTATGGTATAGGGGACCATAAATCTGTCATTCCTCACACCAGCTTGGCACCTATTCACAGGATCACTGAACACCTCAAGCTGGAAGAGACCTATAAGGATTGCTGAGTCCAGCTCCCTGCTCATTGCAGGGCTGCCTCACACTAAACCATGGGCTGAAAGCTCCACACAGACAGCCCTTGGGCTCTGACACAGTACCATGGCCACTTCTTTGGGGAGCCTGTTCCACACACTGACCACCCTCTGAGCAAAGAACCTTTTCCTAATGTCCAACCTGAACTTCCCCTGGCACTTTGCATTCACAGCCTCCTCTTCTGTTGCAACCACAAAGTCACAGAAAGCCCTGGCTTGGAAGGCACATCTGATTCCAAGCCCTCCTCAATGTACAGAGACATCTTCCACTGCCCAGAGCTCCATCCAGCCTGCCCTTGGGCACTTCCAGGGATCCAGGGCAGCCACAGCTTCTCTGGGTATCCTCTGCCAGGGCCTCACCACCCTCACAGGGAAGAATTTCTTCCTAATATCCAATCCAAACCCACTCTCTGTCAGTGTGAAGCCATTCTGCCCTGTCCTGTCATTCCAGGCTCCTCTCAGCTACTGGAAGGCTGCAAATAATCAAGAGGTTCATTTTATTCTTTCCCCCTTTTTCTGGCAGCCTGGATTCCAGTTCCACAATCAGGAACATTTTCCATTGCTCTGTTAGATCAAAAGGAGACGCTCTTCCTGCTAAACTCATTCAGTGTTTGAGGTGTTGGATTTAGATACCTTCACCCTTCTTAAATGCTCCACGCTGACTCCCTGAGGGAAGAAGAGCACAAGCCCAGTTTCCCATGAAAAAGATGACAGCACACACTGGTACCCAGAGTGAGGCAGATGTCTGCAGCCAAGAATCCCATCTGAATAACCCACTGAAGGATAAAAACTGAAAAATGTACAACTCCATAAAAGGAATGTACCACACTAACAAAGTCAACCAGAAAGGGCATAGGGGAAATTGAGACAGCTAAGAAGGAATTTGAAATGTACATGTTTGGAGAGGTTAAAAAAGGAAAGAAGAAGGATAAGCCAGTCTTCAATTAGATATAAATATTGAAAACATTTCCTTTCTCCAGTGGCAAAACAATTTTCAAGAAACATGTTTGTCTAACAATTTCAAATTAAAAAAAAAAGGCAAGTGGAAAAAGGTAAACTTAATTCAAAATGTAAGCAAAACTTTCAATTACAGCTATTTGAAATTCCAACCTCTGGACCTGAAAGAGGGTCCAAATGCATTTTGGGACCATTTTTCAGAACACTAAAATCCAGGAAAGTCAAGGAAGGGTACTCTCTCATCTGCTAAGTACACTTGGCAAAAACAAATAAAGACCCATAAAAGAAACCAGAAAACTCCTCCCTGTGCACAATGGAGCAGGAAATGGCAAAGGAATAAGTTGTTTATTTGGGGACCTGCATTTTTTGAGCAGCTGTTGTGCTCACTGCTTATATTTGAGGCTAACCTCTGCTGTGGCAGTGGTGGATTGCACATGGGGCAGAGAGAAAGCCTGAGTGCTTTTGGATCACCACCTCCTACCACAAAACACCACCAGAAACAGCCTCTGATAACTGCTCTAAAAAACTTCAGAGAAAGAAAAAAAGATGTCTGGATAAAAGCACCCAGGGGAGCAGTCCAGGGTTCTGACAGTTTGTTTGCTGAAATGGATGCCTAATCTGTCTTTTACAGCTCGGGGAGGACATTTCTGCAGACCTTCCCAACTTCCAGCACTAGCTACAGTGGGACCTTATTAGCAGACATGGCTGGGAGAAATGAAAATTACAAAAAAAAAAAAAAAGAAATGCAGTAGAAAGGAAAAACTTGAGCTATGCAGGCTCTCCCGACATGCAGCCACTGTTATTTAGATTTGAAATAGGCCAAATCACTGACCACATGGACATATGGACTGAGCAGCTGCTGAGCAACCAATGATAACCCTGCAAAAAAGATTTACCTGAAGGATGCTGACTCTAAATTGTATTGGCCAACTTTGCTGCTTTTACATACAGGGAAGGGAAAAGGGAAGAGGAGGACTGTGCTCTACACCAGCAATCCATCACACAAAATTGTATTCTTAGGGCAAATCCAAAAGAAAACGAGGATGGATTTCAGAATTGATACCCAGTATGAATCTGTAATTTTTTAAGTCATTCTTATTTTCAAAACCTACTTCTGCCATAAACTGATGAGGGTTGAATGTCTTTTACTTAATTAGGGGTAGGAAAAATTGTAGGATGATTTACCAAGAACAGTCACAGCCAACTGAGCTTTGCTGGCATGGAGGTCAACGGGAATGTCAACACTGGCTGCAGACACAGGGAAGTCAAGTACTGGCAAGGAGTTTGGAATGGGACATGAAATACTTTGAAGAGCAGCTACCTTCCTCCACCAGCAGCCCTGCAGGGCTCACAGCAAAGTGTGGTGCTGCTCTGTATTTCTGTAGCACGGCTCAGCCCTGAGTAAATAACACTAAACAATAATTCTTGCTTCGGAATTCATTATACAGAAGGTTCCAAATAGAACAGGAAAGATAAATAAGCCCCTCAAACCTAGCCATTTACAGTTGTGCAGCATTAAAATCACACCTAGCAAAGCTGCATGCATTAAGGCAAATAATAATAATAATCTGAATTAAACTAAATAAAACTTGTCAGAATGGAAAGAAAACAAATCCAAAGCCTTGACATCAACATAAAACCAGATTTCTGCCCATTCCTTTCATAATGGCTTTTCTATTGCACTTTGTCCTGACCTTTTATTACTTTCCCAACACTGAAGAATATTGCTTTTCAAAACTCTTCATGTCTTTGCTACCCCTGCCATTATTTCCACTCCTATTGTTGAGAGCTGTTAGTCACTTTTGTTCCAAGGTGCACAGCAGCACTCCACCTTAAAAAAAGAGGCAAGAATACATGTACTTTTTGAGGGGAAAAAAAATACAAGTGTTTTCCAGTCTCTTCTAAAGACCAATGCCAAATTTTGTTATAAAATTAAATAATAAAGTAACTAAATGAATAAATAATAGTTTAATAAATACACTGGGAGGCTGAAAAGCATGAAATCAATTTCCTGCTGGTAAGAAGGGAAAAAGACACTTTTATATGACTTGACTGGACTTAAATAGACATTGTCCTGATCCTGTGATTGTTCCATGCTCAGAACATCTATTGAATTCAGATTGAGCTCCAAAACCAGATCAATTAGAGTACCAGAGTTGTTTGGGAAAGGCCTGCCCATCACTTTGAGAAAACAAACTGGACAGACATGGAAAAAGAATGCAAGCCCATAACTGCTCTACAAGATCAAACAAAGGGGTCTGTGCAAATCCCAGAGCCCAAAAAGCAGCACACACCATCCTAATGGAACTTAAACCCAGGTCCTGCTCACAGATGAGCAGGACTTTGTTACTAACTTCTGTGCATGACCTAAAATGAGTCAGGGCAGGTTTCAGGAGGAAAAGCTCAAGTGTTGATGCTGAGTTAGAGACACGACCTTAATTTGCACCATGTGTTCATAACCTGCCTGAAGAGCACACAGCCCAGCAGCTTTTTGCACCACCAGAAGGCCTGGCAGGACCATTCTGTCCTGAAGCAGCAGCAAAACTCTGGCTCCAGTCCAGAGCAACTGAGACTAGCACAAAACCAAATCTGCTTCCAGGCCTGCAGCTGGATCCGAGGGGACAAACCCTGCACTGCTATGGAGCCCTGCTGATTTCAGCCCTGCATAACCAGGGGCACAGCTGCAAAATCTAGATCCTTCACTCCTAGGAAATACTGTAAGAGCTCATTCAAAACTGAGAACATAAAGGTACATTAAAAAAAAATAGTTTAGCTTTTTTTTGTCCTGTTGTTTACAAATGCAACTAACTGCACAATAATTAATCCCTTACCAGTATTTCCCTGCTGCACAATCAGTTTTCTGGATCAGTTTTACACAGCAGGAGATGCTTAAAAAGTCTCACCTTGGTTTTATTAAGGTCTCAGAGGAACAGTACTCATACCTGAGCACACTTGAGTACAAGAGCAAGCAGCCTGGTGTAGGATATTCATTCTTTAGCCCATTTTAATGGGCTCTGACTCAAGCAGTCAAGTTCTCAGTTTGCTTCATAATGACAGCTGGTTCTGCAAACATAAGTCTAATAATAAAAGATAACAATGGCATTTAGTATACTGGGTTCTTTCGTTTTTTTTAATGGCAGCACACGTCATCAAGTAGTTCAAAGCTATTTCAACTTCAAGTAGGAAATTCTCACCATGAAGAGTATCAGCAGTTCAGCTACACTCAATTCTCACAACCATATAAAGCAGATTTCAGAAGAATTTCAAGGGGTTGGACAAAAAGTCTCACACAGTCAGGGAAAAAGCCCATGCATTCCCTTCTCTGGCAGTAATTGAGAACATATACCCAGGGAAAGACCAAGGAAGGGAGTCAGAGTGGTTCTTCCTTGGGTATATCTTCTTGCAACTTATAGTTCACACCTTACTTAGAACTCCAAGAGCCTCAAGGCTTTGTCCACATCTTTGTACACAACATCCCTGGTGTACTTCCCATTCATCCATCCACTGCTCCATTTGCTTTCTAGCACATTTATTCTTTAGACCATCCATAACCTCTTGTGACAAAGCTTCACAGTGCATAAAAAATAAAAAAAAAAAAAGCCACTCAGTTCGTGGCCCCAAAGTGGACCCAACTATAATTGTACATTCAAGACTGGGTAAAGCCCCACAGTCAGGTTCCCCCAAAGTCTTTTCTCAGGTATTAATGCAAAGCAGGCATTCACAGCTCCTGCTGGGCAGCTCCAGACCCCACCACTAGCTGTGGGCTTGGAATATTCCCCATATACCACCAGGAATATTCCCCATGTACCATCAGGCTTCCACAAGGGCAGAGACGCAGCACTCTTGAAGTCACTTCAATATGCAGGATGGCTTTCTTCCCTCAGAAGGAAATTCTACAAGCAGAATCTATGTTTTTTTATTCATCTGACTGCTAAATTCCTTCCTCCAGCCACTTTAGACATTGCAGATGGGGAAAAAAAACCCAACAAAACAACAAACAAACAAAAAAAACCAACCACCCAAACTCAGATAGGTACTTAAAAAAGATCCTGCAGTTCTGCAGTTGCTTCTGTAGGGCCACAGAAAAAGAGGTTCTGAGCAACCTCAGCTGATGCTTCTGTGACAGGGTGTGTCATTAAAAACTGACTGAGCATTAGTTTGCAGCCAGATCAGGCCCTTGCTCTGGCTCCTCACACACCTGCCAAGCCCTGGGCAGGAGGTGTGGCTGCTCTGCACTGTGACATCCCATCCTGGCACCTCTTTAAAGTGTCTTTGTCAACACAGGTGTGTGCAGCTGGCATCCCTCAAGCCATTGATTCTAAACCAGGTTGGTACTCAGCAAAATATGTGATGACCTTTGTTACTTCGTGGAAATCTTAAAAACTTCCCAGTAAAATCTCAGCCCCCTGGGTAAGCTCAAGCCTGTTCAGAACCTCTTGCTTTTCCCAGCTACTATTCACAGGCACTTAGAAGGAGTCCACAATCATTGCCCATTTGCTAAAAGGCTGGAAAAAGGACTCCTGTACCACGATTGTACCTAGCTGAAATAAAAGAACTGGCAGGACTTCCCGTCAAATCCCGTGTGGACTGAGCCCCCCGTTTTAAAAACAATGTTTGCCAGTGGTGCTAATTCTGATTATTCTGTCTTAAAATGGACACACTGGAAAGAAACTATTTCCTCTCATTCCCATACTTGGCAGTGTGGGTAAGTTTACATGACACCCTGAAAAAAAAGCAGTTGACAGAGGGCATTAATGCAAAATTGCAGAGATCATTTGCTCGTATTTATTCCTCCTCTTAACACCAGACACACAGTTAAATGTCATACAATGCATTTAAAATTAAAACACTTTTTCAAGAACTATTAAAAAAAAAGACCCAGAAACTCTGTAACATGTAATTAATTTGAGAAAGTGGCTCAAAGAGCTTGGCAGGGCTCAGAGAGATTAATGAGTGTGTGGATGAAAATAATCCATATCTGCATTCAAAAGAGAGTGAGTTAGACCACCCATTTCAGCTGTGGACACCACAAAGACACTCCAGAGGAGCCACAGAGCACTGGAATAGGTGCAGGAATAGAACAGGTGCAGGAAGCCCTTGGTACTTGAGCCTTTGCATCACTTACAGGGATGTTAAAGCAGGATAGAGAGGATTGGCTGAAATATTTGGGATTCACCACCAAAATACTTATTCCCAGAAGAGAGATAATCTTAGGAAATGTTCACAGATATCTTACAGACACATAACACAGGAGAGACAGCAACAGATCGCCTGAGCCAGCTTTGTAACTCTTAAAAGCAAGTGACATTCACTGAAAAGTAATATCCAATGACTCTTATTATTTAAATGTGCATCTCCAGTACAAAAAGAGAAGAGCAAATTTCCACCAAAAAACATTTGGGATGTCATTTCTCTGGGTTTGTATCCACCTTGAGGAGTGGATTACAAACCCAAGCAACCTGAGCCTAAGGTTAATCAAAGTGCAGGGGGACTGCAGCAGAGCCACCCATCACTGGCATTCCTCTCACTTCTTTCATTCAGCACCAAAGAGAGGATTAAGTGCAGATGAGAAAAGAGGGAAAAAACCAAAACCCATGACTATCCAAAGTCTTAACTTCCAGCATAGCAACTTCCAGAGTATATGTACTCCTGAGGATGATTTTTATCACCACCAGCAAGAGGGAGGATAAAAAAGAAGGGGGAAGAAACAAACGGAAGCAGAGTATCAAATGTAAAATCTGACATACAATTGTCATCTCTATTGGTGATCAAGTACTCTAGAATTTGAAATTATTAATATTTACTGCTCATGTTTCTGAAGATGGGAAAACCACATAAAAATAGTAAAAATAATTTGTCACAGTATTAGCTCAGGTCAATAGTTGCATACTAGCAGGGTAGACTGCAGCTGGAAGATCAGAATGAAGAAAACTTAAGGTGTATCAGGCACAAAAAGGGGACACCACAAGAGAGGTGTGGACAGGTGAGGTGAGGAGGTTGATAAAACAAAATAGGTGTGATAGAAATCCATACACAATGTCAGCTGTGGTCTAGGGAAGTTTCTCCAGCCCTGACCAAAGAAACACTGAAGTTTCTTTAAAAATCTGCTTATTTGTTCTTTTCTTTGGAGAGATGCTACAAAATGTAAACAGAACCTTTTCCTGTATGAACAAAAGGAGTATAGGCTTTTGAAAGGAGTCATTAGATTTTCAGACTTCAAATAAAAAGGAAGTGCATTGCTTTTCTCCACTCATAATTTACTAAACAATAATTTTAGTTGTCCACATCCTTCCAAAGTACTCATGAAATATTCTGCATGATGCAAAGAAAGGGTGAACAAGGTTCAGAAAGATACGTAAATCCATAACGCCATGAGCTGTCCCAGGCTTCAAAGATGACTCTGCACATACTGAAAGTTGGGTGTCTTGTCAGTGCCAAAAGACCCAGTGAAACCTGGCCTATGGAAACCCACCCTGTGCTGTACTGAAACCATATGTGGTCAAGAATCATTTGGAATTACTAAATTCCAGTGAAATATAACATGCACCCTTGGTATTTCATCCTCTTTCAAAAATAAATTCTTTTTTGCTCTCCCTTGTTTAGTAACAATCACTGCTGATGCCAGATATGTCAGACCAACAGAGCATTTGCCAAATTTGACTTTGAATGGTAAACTTACTGACTTGAAAGTTTCAAAAAAGCCTGAGCTGCAGCAATGTGCCTCATTTTTGCTTTGGTTTTCTTCCTTTGAAATGATATAACCTTTCCCTTTTTCTTAAATAAGGCTCATTAGATCAGTATGAAATATAATTACATAGTACCAAAAAACTCTTTATCTGCTCTGCAGTGGTGTTGAATTTTTTCTCTGATTGTCAGCATACAAAAAAAAAAATTACCCTTGAGCTGATCTGTGCTCCCATTGCTTGCTGCCCACTGTGGCACACCACCAGGGGCCAGGTTTCACTGTGCCCTGCTTTGCTCCCCAAGCCAGGTGCTTCTGACTCCACCTGAGCTCCTCTGCTGCTTCCACTGAAATGGATGTGTGAAATTCTAATCATCTCTGAAGTCAGCAGCCAACACAGAGGAACGTGATGCTCACCACTTTAAGGCTTGGCTGCCAAGATGTTTAGTGTCTTTTTTTTTTTTCTCCCCCCTGTTCTAATTGGGCGTTTTGGTTTAAATCCTGCATTCTTACTGATGAATTTTTCGATTAATGCAACTCATTTTCAGCTTGGTATTTTGCCTAGTTCCCTTCAAATTGAAGCAATTATAGAAAAAATTAAGTGCTCCAATAATTTTAAACCTCTCCACCACTCTGCAATATTATCAGTGTACTTCACTTTTTTTTTAAAGGTGCAAGCTCTTCAGGAGTGCTTACTATTCAAGCACACACAGTCTATGAACTGATTAAATATTATCAGATAATTTAAAATCTTTACTACAAGAGCTTTGGCTTTCCAACACTGAAAGCAAAAGCTGTGCTAAACTTGGAAGATGCTAGGACATGGTATGCTCCCAACACAAGAAATACCAAAATTCTTTGGGAACAAAGGCAATCTCAGGCTTTATAAATGCAACAGCAGAAAGGAACAGCCTCCTCATGAATAAGGGGTGAATTCTTTCTTCTCAGATCACAAGCCAGAGGAGTTGGGTGAAGTCCTGCCAGACTTCAGGACTGGCATGCAAAAACCTCCTCAACTTCCATGCTGCTATAGAAGAAGCCATAAAGGTTTTCCTCTTGCAAAACAACTTGCACTTTTATTTATCATGGGTTAAATGCCCAAACAACTGGGAATTTAACATACACACCTCACTTTGGGAAGAAACCCACCACAGGCAGTCAGGAAGACCTGAGGGGCTGCAGAGGTTTGAAGGACTGCTGTCTTTGCAGTGCAGCAGACACTCCTCTGGTGTCAGGAGTTCACAGCTATCATTTTAAGTGAGCTCTGGAGCAGGAAGTTCTCATCCTGCACACTTAAATGCTGTCTTAAAGAGTCCACTTTTACAAATCTACAGCACTTAATCATAATTTTAGTGCTCTTTTCATGTAAGGTTTTCAGAGTAGATATAAGGATGATACACCTACACACAGAATCCTTATTATTTCTTTATACTAAAAAACAACACAAGGCAAACAGAGAGAGAGGTTCTTTTCTAGGCTAGTATTGTTAAAAGACTAGCACAAAGAAATATACAAAACACAGGCATAGGAAATCAACATTTTCAGTGCAAGGCTTGGCTTCTTCCTATATGTTACACAGCATTTATACATTCAAAAAATACTGTGTTATATATGATAGTATATGACTACTGAAAAACAGGCTTATTGCATCCTCTAACTCAGCAACATTAAGACTACCACTCACACAATTTTTAAACCACTGAATTAAAAAAAGTAATATAACTACAGAATGGCACACTCCTGCCAGAGTCAAATACCTATTATTCATTTCTTAAGGAGAGGCAAAAAAAGCAAAAGCAACACAGGTTAGCTCCTCTTTTTTTTTTTTTTTTTTTTCCCATTCACGTTAAATAGCAAAAGAGCAGTTTGTAGGATCAGGGGTAACTTGGGTCGCTTAACAAATGCCATTACATTCCACACAGATTTCTCCTGATTGCCCTAAAAAGCCATCCCCCTAGAGATGCAGCAAAGGCTGATCAGCCTAATCACTTTTTTGTCCCACGTGCCATATTTTTTCCCCACATACCATGAGAACACCACGGTATTGCAGCAAATGAGAATTTGTGCTGTAAGGGAGGAACTTCTGACCTCACCCCCAAACACTTGGTGAATACAAATTCTCCAAATTTAAATCCACCACCTAATTGCCTAATCCAAAATCAGCAATTCAGCTGTTAAACAAATTCTTTTCAGCATGTATTTCAATAAATACTTAATGACTAACCCACGACAGTGGAAGCAAAAGGGATGGCAAGAGAGGAAGGGAGAGATTACAAATCAGCATTTACAGCAGCATTTTCTGTCTGCTCCACCTGCATCCATTTTCAAACCTGCCTTCCCTTTCTTGGCTCTTTGGAGTCATTTTTCAGCCCTGACCACAGAGTGACACTGAAAACTACTCAAACCTCTAACATCAAGCAACAGCGCCCCTGAGCCCCACAGCTGCCCCCCAGAGCCTACCTCACACTTTTGGGGTTTCACAACCACAAGTTGTCTTTCTTAACTACTGTTTCCTCCTCCTTGATCTATGTAACACCCACAAAAATATCAGGGAAAACAGTGAAAATGACCGATCACTAGGGACAGGGTTATAAAAAAAGTATTTAAAATCAGCCTCATTCTGCTCCCATTGACGTCAGCAAAAAAATTCCCTTTGCCTTCCAGGAAGCCAGGAGATGCCACTGTAGATCACTTTTGAAAACAGCCATCCAAGAGCAGTCAAATGCAAAAGGATAGCAGATTGATGGATTTTTCTTTTCCCTCCTGTTGCTTCTAATTATAGCTTTATTTAACTGTACCCCATCATCTACATTCTGCTTCAGGGAGGGGGTCCCCAGGACCAAATGGAGAGGTCAAGGCCCTCTGCAAGTCTGCTAAAATTGATGTTGTCTCTCCAACCCAGCTTTCTCATTCCTCACAGAAGAGTGAACACGTGCACACGATTTATTTCGTTCATTTTGTATTTTGCTCCTGTACTGAGGTGTCCTGATTGTCCACACTAAAACAGAAATGTCTAGTTTTCTCCCTGCTCCTTTCTGGAACAAACTGTGAGGGCACTCCAAGCAGGAGCAATCTGACAGGAGAGTTATCCCAGCATTCATGCCTCATGAAGAACATGCCCACATGGAATGCCAAATTTGCCTCGTTCAACCTTTCTGGCAGACCTCTCATCCTCTAACACCCACAAACCAACAACCAATGACATCAAACACACAACTCAGTGCCCTTTAGTAGAAAAATCACCCCCCCACACACCACCCTGCTGTGCTATCTGCCCACTAGAGCTCAGGTGTTTTGAATTGCCAAAATTCAAGATGTGTCACAAACCCAGCACAGGGATACCACAAGAACCACAAAAAAAACAGACCCAGGCTTTGCAACATGGACATGGTACACAGCATAATGGACCTAGGCCAAGCCAGGAGGGCAGAGAACTCTACAGATGAAGCTGTTTCATGGTATTTTTCCCAGCCATCCCAGCCTCTTCACGAGTCCTCAGCTACATCAAACAAATGACACCAACGGTGTGAAAACATGATGGCATACACACTCCAAACCTATGGAAAAGCATTTCAGAAAGGAAGGAATTGGTGGGTGAGAGGGAAGTTACCTTTTCAAATGCCACGCTCGTGCCCTGACTGTATCCAGTTATGAAGAGGAGACACAGGTGACAAAGAAACAAACTCAAGGAGCTCAAACAGGAATTGGAGTTGAGAAATTAAGCCTGAAGTCTGGGTCTCGACAACCCCAGGGCTCTGGAGCACTTGAGTCCAGCCAGGACCACAGAAGTGCCCAGTAAAGTAAGAGAAAAAAAGATTGCAGGTGCCAGGGTCAATGGGTGCTTTCTTAAATAAACAAGTCAAATCCCAGGGGCCAGGGAACCCATAGGTAATATTTACATGCATTTACTTGCATTGGTTAAACCACACACCTGCTTTTGCAGGACAAAGATGCTTCTTTCCCTCCAGTAACACAAGCAGCCAAGGGCATGCCTGATTTTGGAAGCTTTTGGAGTATAATTAACAGCAGATGTTAAGAACTAGCATTTAAGTCAACTCTTAATGGTGACTTTTAAATTTACTTTCATAAAGCTCACTCAGACAAGACAAAGGTTTCTTCCTTAGTTCATGTGTATGCACCAACAGGAAAAGGCACAGACTTGGAATTCTCCATAGCATAGAGATGTTGCTGAAGCTGACAGCAATGTGAAATGACACAGGCAGGGACATGCCACTCCTGCCATGTCCCAATCTCTGGAATTAGCCAGCTGATCAGAGCATCCTTCAGTTTGTCAAGGCTTCCCTCCCATACCCACCCTAAAAATATGGGTAAGAAAATCCAGGACTGACTTTTACCCAAACCCAATCTTTTCCCATGCTGACAGCTTCAAGTTGTTTTACTCCTCACTAGAGCACTGAACTCCAAAACAAACCAAGGGCTGAAAAAAATCTTAGTAGTAAGTACTTTTGGAATAGACTTCCCTCCTCTTTCTCACTCTCCTTTAAAAACAGGTAGGTAGAAGAATGCTTGGAGAAATCACACATTATTTACATGCAGTATTATTTCATGGAGTTTTTCAAGGTGTTAATTGAAAGTTTTAATGAATGTTAATCATCTGTCATTTTCATTGGCAATCTCCTCTCTGCCATATGCTTAACTTTTACACCTGTACAGATTTTGCAATCAGCTCTTTTAAATTGTTTTACTTTTTCAGTGTAGTATTAGTATTAATATTTAGGAAACAAGCCAGCTGCAACCAAGACTGCCATTGTCTGCAGTTTGCTTACTACATATAATGCCCAGTCCTAAGTGGGACAGGGTAATACAATGTACTGCAGTGGCACTAGCTTTGAAATATTTGTATTAATCGTACTTGTGTTAATTGGTGCTTAAAGGAGATGTTGGACTGACACCTGTGAAGTGAAGACCAAAGTACCACAAGGCAGGGCAAGGACAGCACTCACAACATCTGCTTAAGCCTCCCTATATATTGTCCCTGTTTTTGTCCCTTGCCTTTCACCTCAATCGACAGGCAACTGATGCAAACTCCAGCAGTCACGTCTCAGTTCTGCTCTTTTTAAGGAACATGGAGATTTGTTTCTGAAGAGATTGGGCTGAGGAAGCACAAGCATGCAAGTTATGAGTTCTATTTTTGACTGACTGCAAATATTCTGTGTGAACCAAGTCACCCTCAGCACACATGGCACACATTTAAAATGGACATACCTAGCAGGCTCTTCAGCTTTTACTCTTTTCAACAAGGCTGTCACCCCCTCTCCTCAGTAAAGAAGTCTGATCATCAAAACAGGACTTTTCTATTGCACATTTTAATCAGCAGTAATATAACAATAATATTTATCCTTGGGATTTAGCATTAAAATAACAAAGAGATGAATGAATGTAGCTTTAAACTAGTCTTTGCATTTTCATCCATCACTACAAAATGGTCTAAGAGCTGAAACAAATCAGTAAGATCAGAGCGGTGCCGCTGCTGCAAAACCGGCAAGAGCGAGAAGATGGTGAATAGCAAGTTTAGGTTTTTAAACTCAGGAACAAATAACAGGCAGGCTACTGTACATCTTGCTAATTGTCTGAGAATGAGATGCAAGAGAGGTGAAGGAACAGCCTGGCAAGGACTGCAAGCCCCAACACGACTTTAGGCTTTACTAGCAAACACTGGAAAAGGGTGGAGGAATTTTGGTGCAATTCTTAGGAGAAATCTGTATGCAAACAAAAAGTGTTACAGAAAAACAGCAGAAAAAAACTGTTTCAGAATAGACTCACATCAGAGACCTGAAGATGTGAAGCAATAAAACCCAGAATATTGACAATGCCCTGTTCACTGGGAGGTGTAAAGCCCTGCTGGCTGAGCATGGCTGATTTCTGCAGCTCTTGTCAGGAAGGAAACTGGGCAAGCAGGAGAGAAGGTTCCTGCCCTGCCCTCCTGATGATACAACCAAAGACCAGTGGAAGATCACATTTAGAGAGGAACACTCCTTTCAAAGGCATAGCTCTCCAAAGCCTGTCAAAGTGTCTGAGCAACTCACAGTACAGAAATAAGTGCAAATTTCTACCTCTTCTTCAACTGAATTTCGGGGAATTTGAATAAAAATGTTGGGGAAATTATTCTTCAGATAAAGTTATCTCAGCAAAATGAACAGACATGTTACCTACATTAAATGCAGCTCACCACTCTCAGTATCCCTCTGTTCCCAAATCCTCTGTATAGAGAACAGGGATGTGAGAGACACAGTCTCAGCTTTTTTCCTTTGGCTATCATGAAGCACCACGAGGTGAAAGGTCTTTTTTGTGGGAGGAACACATAACCTGTGGGTCTTTGTGGCCCCTTTTTATGGCCTGTTCCAGGGTTGCAAACACCCATGAACTTTTTCTATTGTCTTAATACCTTAAAGCCTGAACACTTGTGATCATATGAAAATCTCAGTTTCTTTTTTTAAAGTGCTGAATTTTACTGTTGAGAGTTAAAGATCCTGAACTATAAAGACTGAGAGCTAGGCCTAATAAAAAAGAAATCAGAATCTATTACTTTTAAAACCCCACGATGCATAACAGGTCTGACTTTCTAACACCAGGGATGGACAGAAGCACTATGCAGATGATTTTGGACAAAGGACAGAAAGAACACCAAGAGAACAAAGTGTATAGCTGACTGCAAAGTCTGGATTTCCTGGGATGAACTGAATCAGAAGTAAAATCCTAAACCTTTCCAAGTGTAGAATGCAATGACAGTACAGTAGGTAACCCAGTGAAGTGCTTTAAAATCCACCCATTCAAACCACTGCTTCTATGGTATAATTATTAATAATGGCAACCCAGTACCTGAGAAGCCTTGAATTGAAACCTGGTGTAGAGGTGCTCTTTTAGGCCAGATACTACCATGGAGGCACAGAAATGAGTTCTTTCCATCTCTTGTGAGCCCAGCTAACACACAGCACTCGTTTTCTATGAACCCCACTGCCAATTTATACAGCTGTTTGTTGAAGAAAAACTGTTTAAAATAATTTAGAAAGATAAAGATACCTATTTCAAGCATTAAATAAAGCTGCTAGGAACTTCCTAGAAATTTTGCTAAACAGTAGGAAGCAAGTTTTATTTTCCACATCAAAAGCCTAGTAACACTAACAAAACCCCTGCTCTTTGCACTACTGCAAGTTTTACAGTAAGAATTTAGATTGCTGAAAAGAAAACCAGATGGAGCAGAACTGCTGAGTGCTCTGGAAATCCCAGGGTTGTACATGCAGCACTGGGGCCTGAACTGGGATGGACTAAAGGGCACGTTCTACTCACTTTCCAGAAGCAGCTTCCAGAGCATCAGAAGTGGAAATAATTTGCATTTGCTCAAATGTAAATGATATTCATGGGAATAAAAGGAGATCTCAGAAGTTAGGCTTAAATATAGCATATTCATGAATCAGAAAGGGGTATTTAGATGCCTTGATTTTTTGAGCTTTGTTTATATTCCTATTCTGTTGATTTGTAGTGGCAAAAACATGTTCTCATTGTCCCAAATGTTGATGTCCAAGCAGTGAGATGGACCAACAATGCATCATAACCACGTGGCAGAGACCAAGCTGAGAATCTCTGAGGCACAGATTAATTTGGGGTTTATCTTGGAGCTTTTAGGGTGCAGCAAGGAGGAAAAGGTACAGCAGAGAAGTGCCAGAGCTCCCCAACAAGAGTTGGGGAGGAGCTGGGAAGGCAAGCTCAAGATTCAAGGCAGATAAGAAAAACTTCCAGCACAGACCTGAGGAAAAACCTGGATCTCAGCCTCATGGCTTTTGTCTTTCTTTCCTGTCTCCTGTAGGCAGCAGCCAGGATGGAAAGGTAGCTTTGCTCCACAGGACATAAAATGACCTGGCAATACATCCAGTAACATTTATCTCAGAGATTATATTCCCTCAACAATGATTACTCTTACTTCACATTATTACACTCAACACACACTATTACTGCACTACACAGAGAAGAGTACTTCACTCCATCACATCCTACCTAAAAGAAATAAATATTTTGTTTCTATGCGTCAGACTTAAAAATCATGAACTGTTAATCTCAATATGTAAGCAAAAGAAACAAGTAACAGGAATGGCATGCTGCAAAATATACGTATTTACAAATTTACAATTCTCAGTTCACTTTTTAAAAAATTCTCATGAAAAACTGGCCCTCACTTTTGAACAGAAAGGCAGTAAAATGTTTATATTTTAGGTGTTACTCTACCGAGAGCTCAAGAGACAGTTGTGTACCAAAGGATAGCATGTTTCCACGTTTGCCTCGGCCACAGCAAAATCCTTGCTAACTCTCTACTGTATCCTCAGGGCATGCTAATGCATGCTGCCAAAAGGTAACTTTGAAGACCCAGTAGGAAAAAAAAAAAGTAAATATAAATAATCCTTAGGATTTAAAATCCATTTTGTACCAACTATTTTCCTCCCGAGGGTACTTTGCCAAAACATTCTCCTGTGTTAAGTCTATGATGGGAAAAAAAACATTTCAATCTGATGCGATATCAAGACTTTTTGAAGTGTTTTGATAAGCACTGGCTTTTAATCAAGTATTACAACATTAGCAAAGAACTTGACGTAGTAAGTCACTCGTATCCCTTGTGTATACAGCATATTTTCAGTCTCAAGGCACCACTCCTGCTCAGTGTGAGGTTCCTGAGACAAGGACATCGCCATCCCCACAGCTTTCTCTAAGCTGTACAACATTGCAGCACTTCCCTGAAAAGCAAAATGGAATTCCCCGCGTCTTCCTAAACACACAGAGGGGAAAGGATCTGCAAGGGATGCCACAGGATCCTGGATTTTGCCAATCTGGTGTTTCCATGTGCAAGCTCCGGCACCTGGAAATATTACCATGGTCCCCAGAATGGAGGACACCTCACAAAAGCAATCCCTTCACCAGTTCTGCACAAGGAGGATAATCCTCATAGCTCCCTGTCTTTCCTCTACTTGGCCCCAAAAGAAATCCCATTTTCTTGCAAGAGCAGCATTTCCAAGAGGAGTATTCTGTGCTGGCAGTGGCGGGGTGCTGAAGGAGTAAATCCAAATAGACAGCTCCTACAGAGGAATTTAAGGAGCACCATTTCCCATGGGGAAACTAAGGCAGAGGTGTACAAGGAACATGTCTGGGCCACTCTGTGGATCAGTGCAAAGCCGAGATCAGACCCATCACCATGATGTACTGCCAGCTGAGAAAAAGAAAATAGAGGAGCTTCAATGCTTTAGATGACAGGAAGAGAATTAATTTTCTGATGTGGTGTTTTGTTGATTCCTTCATCTTGTCATGTACAGCAGAAATAATGTTCGTAGGATTAGAGTAACCTCACAGCAAAAGACTCTTATGATTATTAAGCATCTCAGCTTCAATTTGATGTTTTATCACCTGCCAACCTTGCACATCAAAAATGATTTTTGAGTTATTTGAAATACAGAATTTACAAAATATCAGCCCAGAATTTAAAACACTTCTTAAACATGTTAGAAAAGTAAGTTTAAAATGTCACTGAAGCTACAAAGAAGAAAAAGCTGTCCATTGCTCTTACGCAATAATTAATTTTCATCAGGGTCCTTATTATGCATTAGTTTTTATAGAGCAACAAAACATAACTGCATGCTATTGTTTAAACATTTGCTGCATGTGCCAGAACAGTAAAGGCTGGAAATAAGTGTAAAGGATAATACACAAAATGTAGCTAAATGTATTCTATATTATGGATCCATAATACAGAATGCAAATGATTCTGACTAAGCATTCACAGGAGACAGTCTTTAGGGTGCATGCTGTGAATGTATATTATGAATAATGCATAAAACTTGGCTAAATCTTAATGAGTCCATTGACATCCTATGGGGTCCACAGGAGCCTTAGATCCCAAAGCATGTCAGTGGCATATTACTCTCCTCCCCCACTTCATTTAAGAGATACTTTCTTAAAACAAAGGAAATTAAAACACAAAAGAAGAAGCCCTTCGCTCTGATTTAACTCTCATATGACGCCAAATGTGCAGTCACAAACTCTGACTTGCTTCACTCTGTTGTGCCCTGATGTTCCACATTAAACCAGGGCACTGTATGGCTGCATCAGGTGTGGGACAGAAGTTACTCCTAATTCCCAAATTAATACACTCCAGGGCTTCTCCACACACAAAAGAAAGAGGATAAAAGGTGATAAGCGCCCCTATTATATTTTTTTCTTCATTCTCCTTCCCTAATTCCCAGATTCTTTAAGCCAAATAATTAATGCAGAAGGAGATGGTGGGAAATACGGGGGAAAAAGACATCCCATTTACTAGTGAGAGCTCCTCCAAAAAGTTCACATGCAGCAGGACACTGGCAATGGGTGCAGTCATGAGGATAAAGAACTTGACCGAAGAGAAGTGCCTGCTATTTACAGTTTCTGAGTACAAAACCACAGCAAGGAAAAAATTCCCACCTCCTGAGTGAAACCGTAAGGTTGTACCATTGGAGCTGAGTGCACGAGTATACCATATTCTCTAGGAAAAAAAAAAAAAAAGCCTTGGCATCAAGCCCCAGTTCCACTCAGAAGTGTGAAGATAGTTTTTGTGTGTCATGTGCTTGGAAATAAACGAGTGGATTTTCTCCCACAGCAGAAATATGAAGAAAAATAACTGATTAAGTCCTTGTTTGTTTAGGGTTACGAGTCCTCAGACTGGTTGAAATAGTAATTAAGTAATTCTTGCAAAACCCACGACTGCTGGTTAAGTCTGTACGTCCTTAAACACGAGGAAACTGAGGAACAAATTGTCAAGAGACTTCCCCAGCATGGCAGAGGCAGAGTGGGACTGTACTCCTGCTCTCCGTGCCCTGCCCCACACTCACCCTGCACTTGGGTGGGCCAATGTGGGAAATGGATTTGTAAAAAATCCTCAAAACCAAGTAGAGTATTAAACAACAACAACAAAAAAATCAATACTACTTCCATTGTAATTAATACTAAAATGACAAATGTTAGTACTGTTAAACATACAACCTTACAAAACAAAACCATCAATTTTCTCTTACTAACACATACACATAATTATAAAGAATTTAAAAGTGTTACATAAACTTATCTAACCACTCCAAATCCAGCCACAAAAAACTTCAAGAGCTAAAAGATTTAACAAATCAAATTAAAATAAGCAATAGATCCTGATCAAACAATTGATTTAAAAGATAAAACTTTACTATAATAATTAATATATAGAAACTTATTTTGTAATCATATTAATTATAGAGCCTTATATACTTCACTATATACAACAAATAATAAATAAAACCATCCAAAAAAGTATTTACAGGCCAATGCTGCTGTCCTAAAGGACCACTTGGGTGCTCAGCCAGGCAGCTTGGGCAAGGCCAAGACAAAAATACCTGTGCAGGGCTCAAAGCAAAGGAATAGAAAATTACACCCAGCCTGGCCTAGCTCTGTCCTCATGGCACTGAAGCCAGCACACAGACCCTCCTGCACCCCCAAATATTCAGTGTACACCCAGCCTGGACAGCCTGTGCACAGGCCAAGGCAGACCTGCACCCAGACCGGGCAGGATTCTTGTTCTCTCCCTCATGCCCAGCTCCACCCCAGGTGTCTGCACTCACAGGGGCTGGCACACCAGGTGAGCACTTTTCACCCAACTCCATTCCAGCACTTGAACCCACCAGACTAGAGCAACAAGAACCCTGGGAATCACACACAGAATTACTGGGTTGGAAGAGACCTTTAAGGTCACTGAGTCCAACCCAGCCCCAACACCTCAACTAGACCATGGCACTGAGTGCTACATCCCAGCTTCTTTTGAACACATCCAGGGATGGTGACTCCACCAGCTCCCCAGGCAGGCCACTGTCACAGCACACACCACAGTCGAGACAGCCACGATACAGAAAGCATTGCCACACAATTTCAGAAGGCTTTAGGCATCAACCCATACAGAGTAACATCTCATCGCTTCAGAAGGCTGCAAGTATCTGCCCTTCTTGTTCTTCAGCCCAGCCTTTCATACCCTGGTGTTGATGCAGTGCCCCCGTGTGCCCTCTGTCCCCCCTGTGACTGTCACACACCTCTGCACCCCCTGGCTCATTGCCTGCAATGCTGGGCACCTGCTTTTCACAGCTGCAGCCCATCAGGGATGGGGCTGGGCACAGCCCCACTCCCAGCACCACTAAATGTGTGCCCACAGACCATCCCAATACTTTATCACCCTTTGTGCAAAAAACTTTCTTCCTAATATCCAACCTACATTACCCTATATTTCCCTTCCCTATAAGACTGTGTCCTCTGGTTCTGTCAGTGCTGCCTGGAGAAAGAGCCCAACCCCACCTGAGCACAGCCACGTTTCAGGGAGTTGGAGAGAGTGATAAGGTCACCCCTGAGTCTCCTTTTCTCCAGGCTGAACACCCCCAGCTCCTTCAGTGGTTCCTCACAGGGTTTGTGTTCCCAGCCCCTCTCCAGCCTCGTTGCCTCCTCTGGACACGCTCCAGCCCCTCTGTGTCCTTCCCAAACTGAGGGGCCAGAGCTGGACACAGCACTCAGGGTGCCCTCACCAGTGCCAGGTACAGGGGCAGAATGACCTCCCTGCTCCTGCTGGCCACACCATTCCTGATACAGGCCAGGAGCCACTGGCCTTCTTGGCCACCAGGGCACTCTGCTGGCTCATGTTCAGCTGTCAAATCCCTTCCCTCCAGAGACCAACTCAGCAGAATGGCTTCTGCCACAGGAATTGCCCTCCCGTCCAAAGCAGGGACCAGGGAGAGGAGGAGGGATGGTTTGGGACAAATTTGACATAGCCAAGTTTTGCAAAAAAGAGAAGGAAAAACAGCAACTGCCAGGAAACTCAGAAACACAAGTGTTTTGTAGGTTTTGTTAAAACCTTCCTTCTCCTCCCACATGTACTTCCAATGGAAAACCAATACCAAGGAGAGAGAAACTGTCAGGGTGTTCAGCAAGAATTTTTGACCACCAAAAAAAAATGTTTAATCCAGCTTTTGTTTTCCTTGTTCCAACTTCTTACAATAACAACAACATATCCAAACGTGATTTTTGACGTGAAAACATTCAACAGAAAGATCCTTGAGAAGAGTAAGTGATGGATACAGTTCCACTGGGTCTACAGCAGAATATGGCATGAAACATGCACAGGGAGAGCAGGGACACACGTGTGCTGATCTTTGAGCACAGCTGCCTGTGTATTTAAGCATGAATACACAATCTCATTTTACACCTTAACAATATCCTTTTCTTTTGATGACAGGTGAATTTTTGTGCAGTTATAAAATATACCAAACTTTCTTCTTGTCGAGGTGTAAATTTGGCCCCAGTATGAAAACACATGTATTTACACACACACACGTAGATATATTCTAACCAAAAGCAAGGGCCAGACTTTCACACAAGCAATACTATCAAAGCATTTTACCTTTGCAGCCCATCCTGCTACTATTTATCCTTACTGCTCCAGAGATCAGCAATTGTTTCCTTGCCTCCTCACCCCTCCTGGACACCACAGGAATAACAGAGAACGGAGTCTCTTGGTAGCACTTTCATTCCCAGCAGGAAGCTCAAGCGTTTGTGATATCCATTTTGATACAAAACCTAAATTAGGCCTCTGGAAATAGGTAATGCATAAAAAGAAGCATTTTTGTGCCACAAGATTATTATTATAGGTTACTGTTAACCCTTGGGAGATGGAGGTGAGTCCTGGAGCTCCCCACTGGGCTGAATATTTGCTGAGAAATCACAAGCACTACCTAAGCAGATATTTCAGGTGTGCTTCATGCTAGAGAAAGAGAATGATCCTGTTGACCCATCGTATTCCGATAGCCAATTTGAGAGCAAAGCATTGTGAGTTAAACAAAAAGGATCAGCACAGCATGCACATGCTGCAACTCTCCTGTGCTAAGAGAAGATTTAAAAGGGGCAGGATGCAAGGACAGCTGTGGAATCACAAATGCAGAGTTCAAACGAACAAAAAAATACCGTATTAGGGAGCTGCCCAAAACACATTTTGCCTCTTGGCTCCCTAAAATTCTTCCTTATGGCAAAGTTTCCACTGGGTCACAATCTAGTGAAAAGAAACACACCATTCAAAAACGAAAATATAAATCCAAACCTTCAAATATTTTGCAGTTTTCAAGTTTCAAATCACTGCAGATTAAAGTTTCATGGCTGGAAGCCTGTGTGATTTATCCCACCTTCACAATTGCAAATCACAAAGCTATACAAATCATAAATTAACTATTTTCCTTCAGAACCACCATCATCCCTGAGGTTTGGAGAACTGGTCAATAATTCAGATTCAGTGAACCAGGCAACTTTGCACTAAAGCCACACCACCTCCTGCTGTGGCACAAGTTGGCCTAGCATTCCCCATTGCTTGACACAAGGAGTAATCCCTTAGCAAAATGAACCACACAGGAAATCCAATCTGTATCTGCCTACACGATTAATTCAGGCTCAGCCTCTCCTCAGCATTTCTCTTTCCTTCAGACACGCAGACTTCAAAGGGCCATAAACTGTGATCTTAAACACACAACCAACTGCGCCTCAGTACCTTTGCACTACATATAAATAAATATTTTAGTAAACTGCGGTTGCTACTTGTTAAGCCTGGGAAAAATGGAGCCTTGCTGTAACCTGGAAGACAAATTGGATCTCAGAGCCTCGCACATCCTCCCATTTAAATCCCCGTGCCTTGTATACCTGCAGGAATAACGCAGGAGAAGCACTCCAATAACTTCATGCAGTAGCAAGGCAGGCTGCTGTTCTCCTGATAAATTTAAGCTTTATAGCTCCTTCATCCAGAAGCCACATCCTCAGCGATTCCTGCACGTTGAAGCAGAAGTCCTGTGGAAGCAGTGTTATTTCACAGACCATTCTGACTATTGCACTGGTGACCAGAACACACAAATCTTTGCACCCCTGTGTGGGTAAACATTCATAAAAATATCCTCCTATCAACAGAACAGTTCACTTGAGCTACAACTCACTAGGAAGAGCAACGAGCTTTCTGTTTGGCCTAGAGATTTTCCTACAGCCATGGAAAGGCACAGGGAGGAAGCCCTAAGTCCTAGCTGCTCCTTTCCCACTCCACCATTAGGTTTGGCACAGCTTTTCCTAGACAGCCCTCTCTGCTCTAGCAGCTCTGACATCTGTGCATTGCATTTGCCCTGTTGTGCAAGCAGGACTATTTCCTCAGAGATAAACAGAGATCACCAGCCCACGGTGCCTGACACAAACAGATTTCAGATCCAAGCTTCCTTGGGTAGCCTAGACTCATCCTTTTCACTTGCAAATGTAAAGCAAACTTGGCAAGACCCAAGGGGGAAAAGAAGGAAATTATCTTCATAAAGAAATGGGAACAAAAAACCTCCCTCCCTCTCGCAAGGCAGGCTTTTCTGAACAGCTATTTGAATCATCCCTGCTCAGAGACAGTCCCACTTCCCCAGCAGTGGAAAAGCAATCCAACCTTCCTGCCATTCGATCCCCCCAAACATTCTGTAATTCAGTGGCAGCAGGCTCCTGGCTGGGCTCTCAGACTGAAGTTTGCCTGTTAAAGTACATACCTGATGCTGCCTTTGTCTGCCACGCTCCTTCTGCAGCTGCATTCCCAGGAAAGTGTTCCTATCCCCACTTTCTCCTGTTGTTCTACAGCCTGCTCAGACATGGATTCATTGCTGGGCTTCGGCAGCTCCGCTTCTTCCTCAGTTGATGCCTCCTTTCATTTACTCTGAAGTTTCCAATGTAAAACAAACAGGAATACCACCTTTCTAAAATTACTACTATCCCACTGTCCTCCAATGCAACATTAACAAGAGGCAATATTCTCCAAAGCTATGAAGCATATACTGCCCTAAATTACATTGCAGTTGCTGCCCTGAGCTTACACATTTTTGAATAGGAAGGCTCTCAGGGATCTCTCTCTCTGTTCTGACTGCTTTTACTGCTTTAAAATATTTTTAACCCAGACACTGAAGTGCCAGCCTAGCAGCCCTTCATGCTAATCCTAGCCTGGGTGGCTGTTCTTAAGGGAAAGCATTCAAAAATTGTAGCAGTGCATCAACTTTGACCCTTTTCATTTAAAACATGAGACTTCTTTTTTTTTTAAGGAAAAAAAAAATTAGATTCCAGAGGGAATCACTGAACTCTGACCTGCTTAAAATTAGTTTTGTTTTAGTGCCTGTGTGGTGACTCAACAGGCCAATTTTCCAGACACTTAAGACTTCTCTGCTCCTGAAGATTCCAGTTCAAGTCCTGGACTCACTGCCTGGGGTTGGATCAGAACACTTTGTTCCAAGGCTTCAAGCAGTGAATTCCCAGATCGCCCTACCCCTGCCAGATGCTGGCACGCTTGGTAATAAGTAGGGCTGCAACCAAGCTAATGATATTTAAAAAAAAAAAATCTATGAAGAGTTTTGCTTGCAATACATATGTTAGACCAAAAGAATTTCCCTGCAAAATTCAGCAGTCGAGAAATGTTTGTATGGCTCTGATAAACATTTCATGATAAGCTGGATTCTTTTGGGGGGGAGGGGGAAGATGTGCACTTTGGTCTTAACAGTGCAGCAAATAATTCTCAAATAGGGTCTGGCTGAGTGTATCCTTCTCACTGGGAATAACTGATTTCATTTTTTTTTTAATCTGTCACAGGCATTACAAACACTAAATGAGTCACCATAGACTCCTATGCTGCAAAAAATAGCATCACAACACTTCATTTGCTCTTCAACAGGACTTCAAGTGTAGAGCCTGGTATCAAAAAGCCTTGTCAGTTAACAAATTAAAAAATCCCAGGAAATGACACCCCAACACAATCTCTGAAAAAATTACTTCCTGCAGAATTTTAACACCACCCAGCAAAGCAAAGCTCATCTAGGAGCAGTAATTTTCCTCAATCTCAACAGAATTTTTCAATTTAATCTTATCATTAATGCTCCAGCATATACTTCCTATCTTTCATCAAAGGGTCCCAAATGATTCACCAAACAGCCTCAGAAACCTCCTGTAAAGTGAGTGAGCACTATTATCTCCATTTGTAAGTACTGAGGGATTAAAGCAAGAAAGATGCTATGAAACTTTGGCCATGAGGCAAGAAGAGCCAGACCCAGAGCCAGAACCTAGGTGCTGGTCCATATTAAATGGCATCTGTTCCATTTCCATCCCTGTTTCACAGTGATTATGGGAAGCAAAGCCATGCCAATGCCTGTAATCACTTATTTGACAGCTGCTAACCCAACGAGCACCAAGGCAACTTATACACCCTGCCCTAATCTGCCAGCATCTGATCATGCATGAACACAGCAGCAGAACTTGCTCCAGTGTAATTCTGTGTTTTCCCAAGCAAGAATGTAGTTTTCTTCCTTTTTCAGAAAGAAAGCAAGGCACTAAAAGACAGAGTTTTAACACGCAATCATCAATATGCTCTTCGTACAAATACAAATGTAAAACAGTAATAACACAAACAGTGATGCATCAACAGCATGACTGAATTCTGCCCAGAAAGCCCCCTTCAGCCTAGGCAGGACACCTCCCAGGACAGACAGCACTGGCCTCTCACCCCAGGTGACCCTGTCAGGCCAGCCTAAGGGAAGGGAAATTCTGTGACAGCAGGCAAGGACTCTGGTTTGTGAGCATCCTCCACATACCAAGATCTGCCTGCCCCTGGTGACCACAGGACCTTAAAAATGTATCCAATGAGGGTAAAAGCTTTGAACCTGCTGCACCAGAAGCCAAGCTGCTGAGCCATGGCAAACAGCAGTGCCAAATGTAAGGAAGTAACTCGTGCGTGCCGGTCCCTGTCAGATGGCCAAGCCGTGGTTCCTCTGCCTGACAGGACCTCCCAAAAACCACCACAGCATCCCCACCAATGAACCCAGGCTCACAAATTCCCACCATGCCTTCCCCGAGGAGAACTGTCACTGGATTGAATCAATGTGAGCTAACTAGGTTATTCATCACCTGCAAAAAAACCATGCTGCTCAGAGCTTTTTGGATACAATGGTGAAGTGAAGAAGGCTTTCGTCACCACCTACGCAGCCTGGGCTCAACTCTGCAAAACAAATTTGAGCCGCAGTCAGACTCAATGTCAGACTTTTGCCAGCTGAGCTCCCTCTCACTTCCTCAGTTTCAGGTCATCTGAATACCTTGACAACCTGTGAGGATAAATCAAGCACAGAAGGTGTTTAGGAACTAAACACACATGTCAGGTGTTCCTACAAAACCTACACAAAGTTATATCGAAGCATCCCCAATTCCAAATCCTTAACAAATATATCACACATTTTGGAAACGGTGGGCAGGGACTTGAAACACAGCCTCACTGGTTATAAAAAATGAAAGGAGACAGAGTAAAGCTAGGAGGAAAGCAGGAAAGCAGGAGAGAAGGCACATTTTTTTGCTCTGGAGGACAGATCGGTTGCACAAAGCTTATCTTCACTGGGATAGACTATTTGAACAACTCTAATCTTAAAGCATATTAAACAACACATTAATACAGGCAATCTGTGGGTCCCCATGCCAGAAAAGGACTGCTGGGACTACTGGTCAGGCCTCCTGCCTGATGGAAGGACCTCATCCAGCAATTCCCTCTAACCTCTGGTACAGCAAAAACCAGGGCCCAGGCACAGACCCTGCTGGTCCTCACCTTGCATCAAGAGCACTAGGAACTGAATATTCCCACTCCCCATCTGTCCATCTTCCCTCAGCCACACCAGCTCAGGACCAGCGTGCCCAGAGACCAGTGAAGAGACCCATGGCCATAAACCATTCCCACAGCCAACACCTGGTCATGTCACCAGATCCATCCCACATGGAAACTGCTCATGGCATCGGTGCTTTTTAAGGAATTATTTACTCGGGCTCCTTGATCTCCCTCAGTGCCAGTAAAATTAAAGCTCCCATTCAGCAAGGGGCTCGAAGCATTTGCCAGATTTTAGGCTCCAAAGGAGACCTGGTGGCTGCAGTGGGACTGAAGTGCTCAAAGCCAGGCTCATCCGGAACCTTGTCAGGGCCAAAATCCTCGCACAGCCAGATTCAAAATGCATCCAAGGCTTGCGCTCTGCCTCTGAAAACTTTATTCTCACTTTACATATAGTCAAAACCTGACAAGAGCTCACTGTCGGATTATGCAGGAAATCTGCAAGTTTCACCAAGGTGCGATCTTATGCTTTTTCACACATTATTGTATCATGCTGCGCCAGAACACTAACGTATGCACAGTTCTAAAATAACTTGCATTATTACAGCCCAGCACGGCAAATGGCACACAGAAGCCAACAAGAAGACCTCCAGAGACTTGCTCCTCAGTGACTTGCAAAATTATAAGGGGTCACAATTCCTTTCTTAGGGGGAGGGGATTTAAAAAAGAAAAAGAAAAAAAAAAAAAAGAGAAACAATCCAAACCAAACTCGGCATTTCAAAACCTTTCCCCCCATTTCTCTCTCTTTCAAATGAAACTGTCAGCTTTCAGATTTGTCTTTGGTCATGTCAGGGTGGGAAAATGGGATTTAATAACATTTAACTGACTTGCTATCAAGAAGGAAACATATTTTTCTTCTTTCAAATTTGAAATCAACACTTTCTCTTTTTTTTTTTTGCTGTTGGCCTACTTTCTTTTAAGTTGCTTTTCAATTATTTATGAAAATGCAATAATGCATTACTTTGCTGTGCAAATGTTTAGAAGGAGGAGATAGTGTCTTTCAAGTGAAAAAACCCCATCCATGGCCACACAGAGGTTTATTTAGAAGCGCGTTGCAGGTGACACTTTATAAAAAACAACATGCTTTCATTTGCCTCCCGACACACATCCCCATTTCCTTTGCACTGTGTGTTTGAGTCAGTACAAAGAAGTCCACAGCTCCACAGAAACACCCCACTCATTGCTCTCCTGAGCTGGAGCTGTAACAAACAAAAGCTCCACATGGGAAACTGTACAAGGGGCTGAACCAAAGCCTACAGGATACTGAAAAGACTCCACGCTTTCTGAACAGCCTAGGAGAGGGCAAAGCCTCGTCCTGCTAAATAAAGAAAACTAATAGTGAAACATTCAACGGTTCAGTTAGATTTTTTTTTTAAGTTTTTTGCTCCTTTTTTACTTGAAACAGCTGGATTTGGAAACAGCTGTGTTCCAAGCCCACAGAGCATCACTGACCATCGGCTGCTAAACTTCTCTCTGCCCTTTTTGAAACCCCACGTGGGTGCACACTCAAGTGGCTAACTACAGCCTCACCACCTCAAGGTTTTAGCATCAAGAGATTAAAACAAACAAAAAATTCTGCCTTGACAGCAGCAGGTACAAAACCAGGCCCATAATGCTGAGATGTTCTTAACAAGAGCGTAACGCAAACTGAAATACAATCAGAGAAGTAGAATCTACCAAAACAACCCTAACAAACCCTAAAACAACCTTATATAACTCTAAACAAACCTCCACCCTGAAGGTTTTCAAGCCTCAACTACACAAAACCGTGCCTGTCCCAATCTGGCGCTGACCTTGCCCATGCAGGTGGTCTCAGCTGGCCAACATCCCCAGTGATACCAAAGAAAATAAAACTGTAGAAGGACTTAGAGAACCCAATCTCTGCTGCTATTATTAAAAACTTACAAAGTGCTCAGTATCACTCCTTAAAACTGAAATCCATGTAAATCCTGCAGTCACTGGAGGTCCTGCGACCTCTCACACTCACTTGTCACAGTCCCTGCAAGTTTTCTGAACAATTTTTAGCAACACAGCTAACTTACGAAATTAACTTTTTTCTTTTCCCCTTTGTTAGAATGACTTAGGCACCTAAATCTCCCTGAAGGTCAGTTGAGCACTGTCTGCATGATCTTCAAAAATGGGACCCAGCTGCATTGAAATCTCATTTATCTAACACCGCACCTGTGTAAGCTCAAATTTTGCTTAATTTAAATGAACTAAGCCACATTTCTAAAACTAAGCCTATACTGAAATAGTGTTCTTAAACAGGGCCATAAAGCACACCTCTACAACTCACACTTAGGTGTTGAGATAAAAATAATTACAGAAAACTGTACAGTTATACAAGTACATCTTTTCCTTTCTCTTATATGTAAAACCACAGAATTTAAAACTAAGCAAAGCAAGAAGAAAAATCTTGCATTCTTAAAACCTTCTACCATTGTGCAACAGCATTTTTCTTCCATCTTGCCTCTTCCAGCTACTTCTTTATGCTGTGTTTGCTTGCATGGCAGAGGTGCTTGGGTATGCAACTACTGCTGCTATGCACATCACACCTTTACCTCCAATATACTTTAAAATTTAGAATCTGTTGGTTTCTCCATTTTCTACCCCATTTCAGCTTGTTACTTCTCACTAGGAGCCGCTTTCTGTGCCAGCACAGTGCATGGGTTATTAAAAGAACAGTGGGACATCTGCAGAAGGTGCAAGGAGGCGCTTCCCTGCCCTCCGCTGCTCCTCACAAGAACACGCGCACTGCTCCCATCCAAGGAGCACATCTGAGTGAGATTTTGGTCTGGTGGCACCTCATGACTGGGGCAGGAGGCAAGCACCCACGTGAAGTACCTTAGCACACGTTTTAAATGTGTTGGGAATCTGCTGGACATGCACTTGGAGAATCCCCTGCACACATTTTACAGAGAGGGCCGGAGCTGAGCCCATCCTCGCCCCTCTCTCAGGGGCTGCCCACAGCACACACCCCAGAGGATCACTGCACACTCCTCCTGGGCTGCCCTCCTGCACAGCACTTGGCTGCCAAAAAGAGCCCTTCAGCTTCCAGAACTGTCAGCTGCCTTTCAGAAGCCCTGAACTCACACACTCGCGTTTGTACATATCCATCAGCATTTACTCATTTGTAGCCTCTCATGAGAATTAATATTATTGCTCCACAGTGGCAGAACTTCCATCATCCTGTGCAAACTTCTACTTACCTACGGCAACCCTGTTTATGGGAATGCCTCATTACGTATAATTTCAGGTTTCAATTGGAAACTGTTTTACAGAAGTGACAAGCACTTCGATGTTTCTATCCCAGCCCTGCTGTCTCTGTCTACAGGAGGCTCAAAACGCATCTCAGCAACAAGTTCCATCAAGAACTCAATGCCCACCCCACCTGTGCACACACTGACTGAGTAACCTGTGTCTACCTCCCAAACCTAAACTAATTAATTGTCCTAGATCTGTAATTCTCAACTACAGCATGTTTAATGCACCGTGATGCCACTAAACGAACCCACATTCCCAGGAATCTGAACAAATCCCTCAGTTTCCTCAGAATCCTTCTGTCCTGCTCCTGGCAGCTGCCTGCACACAATTACAGACATAAAACCAATCTGATGCACAGAAAAGAGCGGAGTATCTCCCACTGAACACACTCTTCTTCCAGATTTGAATTTGTAAAGCAGAATATTGTGTTAACACATTCCCTTCTCTGTGACTTAATACACTTTTTATATATTTTGCATAGCTTCCTGGCAGGTGTGTTCAGTTTGTTATTAAACAGAAGTGTAATTGACAATACACTGCATTTCTTGATATTATTTATGCATTTGCCTATTTATCAACACGAGTAGCATGATCTTTAATGCCATAGCACAAGAAGAAAGCTCATCCCAGTGAAAAGACAGGGATAAGATGTTCCTGGATGCCACGTAGGGACAGCACAGAGTGCCACAACTGCTGCCTTTTCCTGGGTACCCCAATGTCCCCAGGCTCCTTCCAGAGTCAGTGGAGGAGACTCCCCCACCGTGTGATTTGGTGGAATAATTGGTGGAATAGTTGGTGGAATAATCACTGTTACAGAATAGGTACTTTCTCTGTTTCAGTAAAAAATTCTTTAATACAGAAGTCAGTATCTGGCTTTAATTCAATCTGCTCTGAAATCACTCGAAAACCATTCATTTTCTATCATTTTCTAATTCTCTTCTGTAATGGTTTCTGAATCTTTTTCAGTATAAACCTGGTCTATTAGGACTAATCTCCTGCTAGAAGGCCGGTTGTGACATTAAAATGGTGTTCCCAGCTAAGAAAAGCAACTCTCCTATCCACTGACTAAAGGCACTGACTTAGCCATATAATAGGCATTTTGCTTTCATTTAAAAAAAATGGACTGTAAAATTAACTTCTAGATCCTTATTAAGTAAATACTTAATTGGTTAGCTGAGGAACACAAGTGTGTCCCCCAGCCTTCTGCATTACACTGAAAGCCTGCTCATACACAAGGATTTTATAGCAGTGTAGAAGGTAGACTCCATAGTCCTAGTTTAGAAATTGAACCAGTTTAATTAAATGTATCTTTAGACTGACTGCTACAAACCACAGTATGGCACTCAGTTTAATTTAAACCTGTTTTGTTCACTTACTCCCCGTAGAAATTGAAAATACTGCATGCCATATTTACATCTGTTTCAAAGCTTCTGAGCAGAGCAAGCTTAACTGAATTTTGTCCCCTCTCCTCCAAAACATGGGCAAAGCAACTAAAAGGAGGGGAGCTCAGCTATGAACTGGCAAATTCACCCTATCCCATCAGCCCTTTGCTGTCCTAGCCATCTTTCTAACCTGCTTAGCTCAAAAGCCACTGCAGAAAATCTGCATTTAAATTAAATTAATTAAATTAAATACAACAATACCACTGCCACTAAGAGCAGTAGTAAGATCTTAAATACAATTTTAGTAATACTCCAGTTATACCTTACGCACCCCACTAGGCTTGGACTGGTAAAGCCAAATTCTGTGTATACAGGGCAAAGCTAAGCCTGCTGAACTAGACACGAGCATTCCTAAAACCTTTCAGATTTGTTTCAAGTAAATCCTGGATTACCTTTCTAGGCAACAGGAGACAATAATGGAAACCACTCCTCTGCGAGATGAGGTCTTACTTGGCTCCTCTTCTGTAAAACTCTGCTCCCTGCAGAAGCCACAAAATGTCATCAAATTGCACTGGCCCACTGAGCCTGCTCAGTTTCTCTCAGGACATGCTCACAAACCAAAATACATTGGTCTAAGTGTTCAGTGTCCTTTCTCACACCAGTGCAGCATTAATACAGTACTGACTTTCCCATGTATTTCAACTATAATCATTAAAAGGGTCAAATAGTAGTACAAAAATATATAATTTAAATAGTGTGAGGATTTTTCCTTGAGATTTTGCAGTAGTGAAGAATACTATCCTTGCAAAATAACTCTGACCTGCACTTCTCAGGCAATTAATTTCCTTGAAATATAGACAAATACTTTATTCTTCAAACAATAATGACAGAATACACTTCAGCTTTGTCACCAGGATTTCTTTTTATTTAAAAGAACAACAGGAAATGGGGATGGGGGGAGGGTAAGAGTTCTATTAAAGGACAATTCACTGAAAGGTCTTTTAGCTGGCAATTGTCAGCACAGCTCAGGGCCAATGGATCAAATTTAACTCTCAAAAGTGCTGATGGTTGTATGAGTCTTCACAGTAGGGGCTGGCGCTCTGGGCCACTCAAGTACAATTTTTGGTGTTACCACGGGATGTAGGAACTGGGATCTTGGTGAGCAAAGATTTGCTCCGTATTTGATGCACTGAGTAAAGTGGTATTCTTAAAATCACTAGCCTCCCAAGCAGCTAGTAAGCCAGCAGGAGGTTAGTAGGAAGAGAAAGTAATTGTCCTTTGTGCCTCTGAAAATAGCCAACATTAAAGGATCCTCTTATGTATTACCTGCGTTTCAATCTACCCTTGCAGCTCAAAGGAAAGGAAAGAGGCTGGTGGAGACAGAAAATAAAGCTGTCAGAAATATTACAGGAGACCCTCCTCAGGCTGTCATGAAGTGTATGGTCTCCTCACCCAGAAACCCGTGCAGGCAGAAAGGATGAGTGCTCTGTAAGCAGTAAAAAACTTGTTCAGACAATGCACTTTACACACACAGAGCGTACTGTGCACGTCCCTGTGCATCCACCACACACTTGGAGAGGCTGGAGACCTGGGGAAAGGCACTGCCAGAGTGATCCTCAGACACTTATCCAGGATGTCCATAGTGCAGCCAGCACTGTGTGGGCTCCACTGGACATAAGTCACTGGAAATCCACTTTAGAGGCAGCCCCTACTCTCCACACAGTGCCCAAAGAAGGTTGAAGAGCAGCATGACCAGCAGCAGAACTGCAAGCCTGGTGCTCTGATCTCGACCTGAATGTTGCTATCTGTTAGCAAATTCCCCAAAATGAAGCAGATCTGGCTGCCAATTTCCCTAGTCTGTTTGGCAACAAAACTGAAAGGAAATTTACTTTGGGTCTGGGCACAACATAAAAAATAAAGAAAACTCTCCAATGTCCCCAGTGCTGTAGTGATGCTGGAAAGGAGCTCACTCTTGTTTCAAGCCTCAATTCAAATGCTGTCTAAACCAAATTAGAGTCTGAACTTGACTACATAATATAGCCTAAGTGATTAACTGGACTATATCTAACATCCTGAAGATATGGAGAATATAAACAAAACAGATTGCAAAACCCCTGAACTTAGAGTACAGAAGACTTAAAGGTTTTATGAGGGCCATTCCATTAGGGTACAGATGTCTACTTCCTCACCAGCAACCCTCTCACTGCCTTCTGTATGAGAACAGCTCTGCCTGTTCAGGGAACATGTGAGGATCTTCATGTTGAAAACAGGAAAAAGAAAACTTCTTCGCTAATAGGAAAAAAATCCTTGCAATAATACTAATCTATTTATAATGGTCAAAAAAATATGACAGCTTACAACAGCGTCAGAGCAGTGCTTTGGCAATATTTTAGCATACTGCTGTATTTTTAGAAGGACTGTTCATTTACTTTCTCCTAAATGCTGCAGTTTTATTTTTCAACAAACGATCTGGTTTGGTTGGGGGGGTTTTTTTGGGGGTTTTTTTTTTGGTGTATCATTTGCCAACATCAGAGTGTTTTATCTCAGGGTAAGTAGGAACTGCAGGCAAACACAGAGCTCCTGCACACACAGGCTGCTGTGCAGCAGCACTGCCAGGGATGCCAAATCCCAGCCTCCTCCCGTGCTTTATGCAGTGAGAGCTCCTCCACTTCCAAACCTTCCTGGAACGCGGCGCTGCGCCTTTTCCACGAGTTACAGAAAACTGCTGGGTTTCTTCATCCTGAGCATGGAGGAACTATCCCATTGTAAACAACAGGGCTGACAGTTTCATGGTATTGCTCAACCTAACTGGTTCCAGCAAGCAGCATATATGATAAGGGTGCAGGAAGATGTGTTTAAGCACTTTTATGTTTTCTCAGCACAGGGTACCTTACCATTTCAAAATTCATCTGCAAGCTACCTTCAGTGAAAAACTGTTAAGCTTTCTGTTAAGTCTCACCTGGGCCTGCAAGATCATAACAGGATGGTCACAGTCCCTAAGAGCCTCTACAGCTGTAGCTCCAAGACCTACAGACAAAACCCACAGGCTCTTTTCTTTCTAAAAAGCACATTTGAGCGTCCATTGCTTACAAAAACTTACACTAGGCTAAATTAAATACATGTGCACCCACATGTTAACTGAATTAACTTGAAACCATCAATACATCTCAAATGTCCATCTGTTTACACAAGCCACTTGCAGCTTTCAAGTCTTGTGCTCCTTATAGTGTAACTCTCAACCAAAACAGTCTAAGTGCAAGCAGAAAGCTCTGCTGTGAGATTTCCATGCATAATGACCATGTGTTTATTGGGTTTTCATGTTCAAATCATGTCAGAATAGACATGCTATCCATTTGCAAGATGCAACACATCCGTGCCAGCCTCTCCCTCTTCAGCTGCAGAAGACTTGTAAAACAAAGCTGGCTGTAACCTGGAGAGATATTATAGCTAAATTTAAAATATCTCCCTTTGCAATTCCAGTTTGATAGCTGTCAATGGTATAGCTTGCAGGACAAAGAATTAATTTCTGAGGCAATAATGTGTCTTCCAGGTCTGGGAAGGATTAAGACCAGCAGATACATGTAACTGTTTATGGGTAAATTTCAGGTGAAAAAATATTTTGATGAAAATCTTTGTACTATCTTCTCATAAGAAGTCGCCTTTTAATCTGAGTGGGTCACTTCAGCAAGGCTGTGCATAGCTAGCTGGGTTTAAATTGGAAGGAGGAAAGCCAGGACACATTATCCTATAGTTCTACAGCTGTAATCACACTTCCTTTCCTAATCTGAACTAAACTTAATATTTCACTATTTGACAGAGATAGAGTGAAATGCAGCCGTATCAAAAATTTTTAAAAAAAAATCAGCCAAAACCATTTTCTCCCTAATTTTAGGATATTGCTGGCTTTTCTTTTAGAAGAGGTCAGTGTTTTAGCAATGATAGCAAAAGCTACTTGCGCCAGCATGTGATACCAGCCTCTCAGAGAAAACGGTTCTCATCAGACACCATCCTCCTGGACGTCCCTACTGTACTGCTGTTGTTGATGATGATGATTGCGATGTTGAACGCCTACAAATCTCCCACGTGCCTATTTCGTTGGCCTGTTTTGTTTAAAAATAAAAAAATTTAAAAAAAAAAAAAAAGCTCGAGGCCATTATTCATGAGCAGTAAGAAAACAAATCACTCTTAGACCTACTCCTCTTGCAGATTCCCACACTTATTACCCAAAATCCCACAGCTCGCTATTGGTTCTACCCTTGACCAAAGTACAGGGCTGAGGCAGCATGCCATCCCCTGGGAAAAGCCGGTCACGTTCCTCCCGGCGAGCGGCTCCGCTTATTCTAGGATCGCAGTCGGGCTGGAATAAAGTCCCCTAACTTTTCAGAGAAGGCAGCGCTCGCTCCCAGCGCCGGTGCCTGGGGACCCGCGGGGCCGAGCGCGGCCGCGCTCCGCACCCTGACGGGGAAGTCGCTCTTCCCACCTGACCCGCTTTCCTTTGAGGGGAAAAGAGCCGAAACGAGCGAACCGAGAGCCTTCGGCACCCTTCCGAAGAGGCACCCTCCTGCTCGGGTAGAAGCGAGGAAGACGCCTGGCAGAAACACGTGAAGATGCTCACGCCGGTGCCCCCGCTCCCCACCCCGGTGCCGGTGCGGTGCCCGCCGTGCCCCCCGCTCGCCCCTGCGCGCTCCCCGCCAGCGGCGCGCCGGCCGCCGCCGCTCGGCACTCACGCACGGAGAGGCA